>LPNX010395715.1:2697-130078 GCA_001517045.1 Pseudotsuga menziesii
TTCCAGCAGGCTGTGGAGATATTTCTGTGGCTTCAGCTACTGCAATATATTTCTTGAATTCGTGATTGTAAGACAATCTAGTGTCGTCCATGTCATAAACACTGTTTTTCCTCAAGGAAGCCTGCAGGTTGATTCTCATCCGAGCTAGTTCCTCTTCTAAGTTTCGCAGTCTGCTGCTCGTTTCGTAAAAATCGCCCTTCAAATTGTTTGCCTGACGGAAAGCTTCACCGCCAGCAGACAAACTACTGTTTTCATTTTCACGGACATTACTAATGTCGATGCACCATTTGATTCAACCATTGAATGGTGCCACTTGGCAATGGGATAGGCAGGTAGGTGAAAAGTGATGTCATTGTTACCAGGTGTCGACCCAAATCCAGATAGCAAACTTCGAGGATGACATCATCCCTGCTTACCCAATAGCAACACAGGTAAATACGATTTTAATAAATTTAAAAATTGTTATTTTTGATGTTACAAAGTTAAACTTTGGAAAACAGGTTTGATTTTTTAAACCCGCGTCAAAAAACACCAGGTAATGGCCAAAGTCAACGGGGTTTGAAATCGAACGATTGCAATATACCAGCCGGAGGCAGGTATAATAAAACATAGATTTTGAATGATCATTCAAAAACTTTTTGAAAAAAAATATTAAACAAACTAACTATAATGCGCATACATAATCCACCAAGCCTGAATGGAAGCGTGGAATGTAACATAACCTCGAGGATGGTAATGACAGGAAGCGTGGACAATATCACTGCATATTAACTCCATGATATTGAAGTTTATAGAATATTTTATTTTAATTTAAGTTTCATTCTATAACACAATTAAGGTGTGCACATTTATAGATATAAAGGTAAAAAAGATTATAAACTTTAAAATGCCATACCAATTAGGAGGATCAGGTTATTTTATTGTTTTATGTGTGGAATGATTAGTTACTATGTTGTTTTATCTTAACTATTAAGAGGTTATTTTATTGTTTTATATGAAACGATTAGTTATTATTATATTATTTTATATTTTATATTTATTGTTTTATATGAAATGTTTAGTTATTATATTATTTTATATTTAATATTAAGACGAGGGTATTTTTAAATAAATGGAATTTCAATTAATGAAGTATAATTTTAGAATTTTTCTTTCCATTTTTTTAATTTTCGCTATAACTTATTTTCTTACTAATAAATATATTATATTTTTTTTTGTTAATTTGTTAAAACTTATTTTCATATGAACAAATATCATAATTTTTTAATTAGAAAATGTAAGAGCATTTTTTTTTTTTTTTAAAATTTATCTCTCTATATATTTATAACATAAAATCTTTCACTTTTAAAAACATCTAAAATAGTTCATTTTAATGAATTACCAACCAAATCAATTTGAAATCAATCTTGTTAATTCATTATGTTAAGGTGTAGGCTTAGGTAGTAGGGCAACTCCAATTCTACTCTCCTGGGAAATGAGTTGATTCAATGCTACCAACCATTAGTAACAACATTCAAATAAAACTAAAAAACTTTAAACAAATCTCAAAAAAGTGACAAGAAAAAGATAAATGTTTAATATATTATATCGATTATATACAAATCAAACATATTAGTAAACTAGCAAATGCCTCCAACCAAAACACCCAAATCACATAATGTAAACTTAAAACCAAAATAACAAAAAATATTGAGTAGAATGGCCCTCTAAATCCTTCCAAATGTGGCAATAGCTTGGTTTAAGCAATGAACCATCTTTGATGATCCATTCACAATTTTATTCCTTGTTTTCTATACATGAAACATCTCGAAATTTCATAATAATAATAATAAATTATTAAAGGTTTAACTGCAAATACATAAGGTAAATAAATCCATACAATCTCCTTTGTATATCATGTAACTTGAATTAGTGCTTTATTCATTGAACATGACTACTTAGTTACGACAACCTTTATAGTGCACTTACTGTTATAATGAACTAGTTTACTTGTTGTCAAGTCATGAAAGGAATGCCAGTTATAGTTGGTGTACTTGCCGGATATGTTTTTAGAATATTTGCTAACTCTATTACGATGTTAGGCGGATGGGTTTATGGTCTTTCTTAGCTCTGAAGCTAACGCATAAACCACTTATTCATTCGCATGTGCTTTGAGGAGGGGGTCTCACCTTACTAGGGAAACCTCCAAAGGGTCTAGACTAAGACACAAAAAGAAGGGCCCTAACTATACTATGTAAAACAACTAACCCTAAGTAATGATATATATGCTCGACTAAACAAGGATGTCTCCTATCATATGACATATCAAGCATAACGAGATATTATTATGTTGTCCAAGGTGATATTTCGATGGGTTTGAAAACTATGGAGTTTTGGGATTGAGACATTAAACATTACATGGCATTAATGAGAGCCACATGAAGGATCCCGGCCTCTAGTTGGTAACAACCTTTGTCTTTTCATAAACCCTAGGGGTTTAATGGGCCTCTGCAATGCATTCATTGTTCCTACGCTGTGTTACTTGGTCTCTGCACTGGGTTATGTTGTCTCTTTACCGTTTAATCGATGGTGGAGGAGCCGAGGCTCTCGACCCTCGACGCCATTCAACCTTGCGTCTGCATTAGTAACGTTTGTTGAGTGGCTCATGTTTAACAATGTTGTGATGTCGATGATGACGTTCTTGTCGTGGTCTTCGTCGCCATTGTCGCCTCTGTGTAATTTCGAAGGGTAATTTTCTTCCTCGGTCTGCATTATCATTTTTTGTTGTTAAAAATATACTACTTTACACATCTAAATTTGACCTCTGCATTGTTGCTTGCAGGAGGATTCGACCGGTGGTTGATGTGTTGGAAAAAGGCCTGTCTCTGTGAAGATAACGAACCATCGTTTCGGTGAGACTTGTACCCCACACTCCTTGCTCCTTGTGACACTATGGCTTGTGGCCTGTGGCTCCGTCACTCTATGACTTTGTGGCCAGCGTTTTCCTATATTGGAGTCACTCCCGCGTTTTCTTTTCGTTGAGAATGGTAAACACTCTTTGTGGTTATGCCTTGAGGCATTTACAGATGGTTTTGTAAGAGGTATCCTTCCAACCGTGGAGCTGAAGGGACTGTATGTTTTTATTTAGTTCTTCTATGGATTCAGGACCAAGTTATTCTCTTGAAAATGTTTTAGCGTTAATTGTAGTCATTTGACTATCACTGTTAACTTGTAAATTTTTTTATTTTCTGTTATAAAATTCTCGTGTGGGTTTTTACTGTAATTTGGTAAATTTAAGGTCGTGCGGCCATTGCTTTGCTTAGTTCATATTTAAATTAGGGTAATACCCTGTCAAAGAATATCCTGTCAAAGAAGTCGTAAGTCTGTTGCATTTTGAAAGGTTTTCAACTGATTTAAAGATTACATTTTTCTTTCATTTCTATTTGGTTGTGATGAAGAAAGAAAAACTAACATAACATGTTTAGACCTTTTGAATTCTAGATGAGTTATTCGATTTCCTTTATACTTTGATTATTTCTTTGGCAGAATGGGAACTTAAGGTCATAAGACCACTATGATTTCGACATCGTTTAAATTAAGGTTATTTTGTTTAAGTTTTTGAACTTAGCATTTCAATGGTTGGATAAAACCATGAAGTTGTGAGGTTGTTGTGCGTTTCATCATTACTGTTGTGGTTTAAATTAGATTTTTGTTTTACTGCATTTTTTATTTACTGAAAACCCTCGTTATGGAAACAAAAGGGCCTTCCAGCTGTGAATGGTTATAACAAGATGTGTACAGGGTTTTGAACCCTCGACCTATCAAATTTTGGACTATTTTATTAAATTATATATTACTAATCTTAATACTATAATGCGTATTTCATGAAGGTATTATGTTTTGGTTAATGGACTTTACAGTTGTCACAAATATAACTCTGAAATAATGTTTAGTTAGTAAATAATTAATATTTAATTAGGCTAAGTAAATTTGATCCCTTGTTAAGACTGAAAGGCCTCTGCAGGTCTCGAATCGGTGCTCTATGTAAACTATACTTATTTATATAGGTTATTCAAGGTGGAATTTGCAAAGGTTTAGTTTTACTGTAATTTTAACTGATCTACAAAAAGAAACCCTAGCTCATTTCTTGGAAATGTTTTTAAGCCTATCGGCTAAGAATAGAAACTGTTTTTTTATTAAAAAGAAAGTAGGCCTTAGGCTGTAATAGACAATCTTTGTAGGAACTGTAATTATAACTATATTCCTAAGGTAAAAGCTAAATAGAATATGGTTCATTCTTTACTTAACAATGATACATTTGAATATAATAAAATGAAAACTTTAAGAAGTCAGTATCCTTTCAATTAAACTCAGAAAACTATTTATAATATTATAGTTATGCATATACAAGTTTTCCTTTACAAAACAATTAGGAGAATCTACAGTTTTCCATTTAACCTTGTGAGAAAGTAAATGTAGCATATTTTACAAAATGTTATGTAGAAATAATATCTTTCTAACTTATTCTAATTCAGAAATAAATTAACAGTTTTAGAGAATCCCTCAGCATTAATAAAACCTTCAGATACATATATGAATTGAATTCACATATAATAAACAAAAACATCTTAGAACCGGATTAACTGTAGAAGGGGGACAAACACCCAAAGAAGACTATTCCTCCCAACCGTCTCCTGAAAGCAGCCAAGATCACTTTCTTTAGGACCCTCGAGCATGTTCACTAAACCACTAGGGTGAAGATATTGTGTAATAGACCACACAGAAATATCTCCAACTTAGCAACTCACTAGCAGACTTAACTCTCAACAATTTCACTTTAGCTATCCCCTCATCGAATTCCTCTTATGTGCCTGACTTTTCAGTTTGCAGCAATTCACAAGGCTCTAATCACTTGGAATAGAATGTAATGAGCCTCTTGCTCAATTCGATAGTATTTATAAGATTTCCTACGTATTTGGGCCAATTTTGTAATTAAATGAGCCACCTGCTCAGTTCCTCTTCTTAGGGAACATGACCACAATATTAGGGATTTTGCCTCCTACAACAGCTAGAAAGTGAAATGCTAGTGCTACCACTTGTCATTTAGCCTTCTACAACTGCTCATTCCTCCTAGTGGTTCAATGAACAATATTCAACAGTTTTCTTTGGATAGGAGTATCTTCACTTAATTATTTAAACAAATAAAATATTCAATTACAGTCATCCTTGACCATCCTTGGTCATAAAAACTTTACAATAACTTTTAACATAGTGTTTTCTATAAAAATAGAAATAATTATTTTTCAGTTCTAGGTGGGTTACAAAAACCTCCTCTTAAGTTCAACATCGTCCTCGATGTTGCTTAAGTTTATTTTGAGTCTTCTTGGAATAGAATTGGACATGCCTCTCGCATATGAATCTCTAATTCTCAGGTTTCTTCATCTGGATTGAGGTGCTTCCATTGCACCTTTACTTGTCCAATACTGCGATTCTAGAGAAAAATTTCCCTCGTGTCAAGAATACAATCCAATTCCACCTAAAAATATCCTTCGGGTTCTACCTGAATAACATTCTAATCGATCACATGAGTAGCATCGTGCACACACGTTTTCAATATGGAATTATGAAATACATTATGTATTCTAAGATTATGTGGCAAAGCTAACTGATAAGCCACTGGTCCAACTCTTTCCAATATTTCAAACGGTCCACAATACCTGGGCCCTAATTTAGCACAACTCCCCAACTTAAAGGAGCACTTTCTGGGTTTTACCTTGACAAATACATGCTCACCTACTTAGAATTCTTTATGAGTTATTTTAAGGTCTGCATGACATTTTTGTCTATATGGTGCAATTTTCAGATTGGTTTGTACATTTTTCACTGTTAGTTCCAGTTCTTTTAACAAGTTAGTTCCTAACAACAATATGTCAACCGGATTACTCCATGAAATGGGAGTATTACATTTCCTACCATAAAATATTTCAAAAGGACTAAGTTTAGATGAAGCATGATAGTGATTATTATACGCAAATTCGACTTTAAGTGCAAATAATCTTCCCTTTTCTTTCGATGATCTCTAACATACATCCTTAACATATCGTCTAGAACTTGATTTACTCTTTCTGTTTTTCCATCTATTTTCGAATGATAAGGAGTACTGAAATTTAATTTAGTATTTAGTCCTTTAAACAATGACTTCCAAAAATTACCAGTAAATTTAGAATCTTTATCAGAAATTATTACCTTTGGAATTCCGTGTAATTGAAAGATTTCCTTCATAAAGATGTCAGCAATGTTAACAACCTTATAAGTAATTTTAACAGATATAAAATGCGTTTTCTTGCTTAGTTTGTCTACCACTACCATTATAAAATCATTTTGGTTCTGATTTTTAGGTAATCTAGTTATAAAATTGAGAGTGATAGTTTCTCATTTCCAATCTGGTATCGAAAGTGGTTGCAAAAGAACTACTGGGTGTTGATACTCAAATTTGACTTGCTGACATTCGATACACCTAGCTATATATTCAGCAAGTCTATTCTTCATATTAGGCTAGAAATAATCTTTTCTTAGCATTGTTATCATCTTTCGATGCCACAAATGTCCGGAATAAGGACTTTTATGTACTTCATTTAAAATCAACAATTTAATTTTTGGTATGTTAGGTACATAAAGTATGTTTTATACAGCATTAAGCCTTTTTCATTTACACTGAAATCTGTTTTTATATTTTCATCTTCATTTTTTGTTACTTTTTCTCTTAGATTTTGGTATTCCTTATCCATTTTTATCCCATCTTCCAATTTATCATCTAATTTTGTTTTGTAGCTGCTAATGGCAGCTATAAAATTCATTCTTGCATTTCTGCTTAATGCATCAACCACTTTGTTTTCCTTTCCTTTGATGTGTTTGATCTTGAAATTGTTTTCGCTAAGAAAAGCTAACCATCTAGCTTTTCGTGCGTTCATATTTTGTTGATCAAACAAATATTTCAAGCTTATGTTATTAGACATTAATAGAAATATTTTACCAATTAGATGATGGCACCATATTTTCACAGCATGAATTATGGAAACCAACTCTAGATCATAAGTAGCATAATTCTTTTCATGTGTTTTTAGCTTTTTTGATTCGTATGCTATTACGTGACTTTCTTGTGTTATTTATCCACCCAAACCTTCATTGCATGCATTAGTGCACACAACAAAATCCTTGTTTGGATCTGCTATTTTAAATATAGGTGCGGTAGTTAACAATTCCTTCAATTTATTAAAACTTTCTTCACACTTTATATCCCATACAAATCGTTTTCCCTTTTTATCCAAGGATGTTATGGGATTCGTGATCTACGAGAATCCTTCTATTAATTTCCTGTAATAACCTAATTCCCATGAAGGATCGTACATCTGATACATCTTTGGGAACATCCCATTCCATTATTACTTTTATCTTATATGGATCTACTGATATTCCTTACTTGTATATCACATGACCTAGATACTTATTTTATCTTTAAATAACTCACATTTACTGAATTTAGCATACAGTTTATGTTCTCGCAGAACCTGTAGTATTATCTGCAAGTGTTCACCATGTTCTTCTTTCGTTTTTTAATAAATAAATATGTCATCTATGAAGACGTCTCTGAATTTATCAAAGTATTCACTTAAGACATTGTTCATTAAACACATAAAATTTGTTGGAGCATTCGTTAGCCCAAAGGGCATAACTACAAAATCATAATTCTCGTATCAAGTTCTAAACGTCGTCTTAAAAATATCTTTGTCTTTAATTCTAACATGATGATATCCAAATCTCAATTCTATTTTTGAGAATATCGTTGCTCCACTTATCTAATCGAATAGATCATCTATGTAGGGAAAATGATATCTGATTTTAATAGTCATTTTGTTTAACTAGTGGTAATCTATACATAACAGTAATGTACCATCTTTCTTTTTAACAAATAAAACAGGTGTTCCCCAAGGGGATACACTTGGTCTTATATAATTATTATCTATCAGTTCTTGTAGTTGTAGTTTTAATTCATTAAGTTCTAATATGTTCATTCGATAAGGAGCCTTTGAATTAGGTACAACTCCTGGTACTAAATCAATAGTAAAATCCAGTTCTCTCTTTGGAGGTAATCCTGGAATATCTTACAGGAAAACATTTGAGAATTCTTGTAGGATTGGAATATCATCGAATTTCAACTTATCTTTTTTATCCATGTGTTCGTTATTTAATATATGTACAAAAACAAATTTACAACCCTTCCGTACATCCTTTTTCATTGTAATGCTGAAATTTGTCAAACAGAAACTTTTCTAGGCATCCCTTTGATTGTAACTCTTTCTCTGTTATTGTCTAAACATATAAATGTTTTCTCAAAATAGTTTAAAACTACTTTATGTTTTTTGATCCAGTACATACCTATTAAAACATCATAAGAACCTAATGGTAATACATTTGACTTTGCTTGTGTTATGAATTGACTCATAAATATTTCACAGTTTCTAACATAACTAGTTACTTTTCTTTTGGTTCCTGTAGCTAACTGAACCAACTAAGACTTTTCAAACTTTTTTAGATGTAAATTGCATTTTTCTTCTATACTAGGTGACACATAGCTTAAACTAGAACCTGGGTCAATCAAAATAGAAACAGCCTTGCTCTATATCATACCTTATATTTCCACCATGGAGGTTTGATGATTAGCTTATCGATTCTCCAAGGATGCATTAATTTTGGGCATTTCATTTGCTACATCACCACCATTTCTTCCTCCTGAATGGTATGTACATTGATGTAGTTTCTCCTTCTGTTCGGACAGTCCTTTACGTAGTCAGGTCCCTGAAATTCCCAACAGTTTACATGTTCTTTTTGTTCATTGTTTTTAACATAATTATTAGGCATGCCTCTGCTTCTAGGTGCTATGATGTTTTGTTGTGTTTTACCTTTAAAATCTGTTCCTTGATAATTATTCTTAGAAAATTTCCTAGAATTATTTCCAAATATTTTATTAGGCTTAAATCGTTTCCTTTTTATTATTATCAAAGTCACTTGTTCTTTTATTTTTCCAATTAGGTATGCTTTCTTTCTTATTTTTACTTTGTTCGTAACAAAAGTTAAATTTTCTCATTGCCTCTTCAAGGGTCTTTGGATTATCAAATTCAATTATGTCCTTGAAACTAGTAGGAAAACAACTCAGAAACCTCTGTATCTTAGGATTTTCGTCAATTATATAGGGTACATATATAAATAAACTTAAAAATTTGCTACTGAGTTCTTTCATAGACATTGTGCCTAATCTAAGTTCATAAAATGCTTTAACTCTTTCTTCATAATACTGTTCAGATAAGAATTTGCTTTTGCAGTAGTTCCTAAAGATTATCCAAGTTATATACTTTTCTTGTAGGTTTTTAACTCTTTTTATGTCCTACCACCAAATGTCAACCTTTCTGGTTAGGTTGTAGATAGTTATTTGGCATTTCAATTTATCTAAGTAGTTATAAATCTGAAAGTATTTTTTCATACACAATAGCCAAGACTTGGCTTCTTCACCCTTTTCCACTTCTCCATTAAACATAGGAGGGTGATAGGAGGTTTTATATTTTTAAATTCTCTTGAGATTTCTTCATAAGGTTTATACTTCCTCTTTTTAGGACCAATGTCGCTATCACTACTTTCACTAGAGTATTTATACTTTTTTTTGTGTGACCTTACTTTAAGTCCCGAAGAAGATTTACTTTCACTATCAGAAAATTTCAATTTCTTACATTTACGTTTGTATGATATTGTTCCAGATTCAGTTTCATGCTCCTTTATTTTACCTTTTCCTTTGTTATGTATTTAATCTAGCAATATTTGATTTAGTTCCTCCTGAGCTCTTAATATTATTTTGTTATCTTCCTTTACAGTTTGTAATTTAGCTCTTAAATCTTTTACAGTTTGTAGTAGTTCTAATGGTTGATTATTTAATTCCACATTCCACATATATGTTATTTGGATTATTATGATGGGATCCATCTTTTGCAGATGCTTCTTCTCATTCCATTTCCTGCAAAATAGAATTTTATATTTCTGAATAGAAATAGTTTTTAAAACATGATCAGTATTTTTTTTCTTGTGACTTGAGCCAATTTTTAGGCCTAGTGTTTAGAAACTCGCTCTGATACCACATGTAACATCTCCAAATTTCATAATAAATAAATAAATAATTATTAAAGATCTAACTGCAAACACATAAGATAAATAAATCCATACAATTCCCTTTGTATATCATGTAACTTGAATTAGTGCTTTCATTAGGGGAATTTTGAGGTCTAAAATGGGCCTCATATAAGATATAATAAAATATTATAAGTTAGGCATTTTGTGGGGGAGGTATATTTACAACTCATCTTTTACACTAAAATCAATGTAATTATGGTTAAGTTAATTTGAAAAAATGTCAAAAATAAATCAATAAAAAAAAAGCTTTGATGTGACTAAAAGTAAGAGTACTTTTGAATACATAAATTGTTTTTGAATATAATATGACGAATGTACTAATAAAGTAATGTACTCATAAAATAAAATAAAATATATTAATTTTGAAGTTTGAAATATAAGTTACTTATTCATTATTAAAAATATGTTTATAAAACTATGAATTTATAATTTTAAATTTTAAACATAAAATTAAATTTAAATAAATAAATTATTATTTCTCTAAAATATATATATTATTAATATAGAAATATAAATTTAGTATTAGGGAGGGAGATGGATTGCGACGGACTCGAACTTGCGGCGCGCGGTCATGTGGGAGTTATAAATCATAGCCCATGGGGGTTCCACGGAGGACAGGGCAATTTTAGATAGGCAGCAGTGAAAGGAGCAGCTGACAGTTTTTGGATTTTTGGTTTTTTCAAATGGGTAGAAAACGGTCATGGTCAACATGGATCTAGGAGCAGGTCTACCGGTAGAATATATGGTGGACTACACGGAGGACCCGTGGCAGGGGCTATACGTTTTCTTGACCTCGGAAATGACTGGAATCCCGTCACTGGCAACAGTCCAGAACAACCTAGAGAAATTTCCAGCTGGAAATGGTGCTAGGGTTTCAGAGTCATTTCCCTTCGCCGAGGGAGGGTTGCTCGGGAAATTCGTAGCTCAAACTCTAAATCCATCGCTAGGAGGCGCACCATACTCTTTATTCTCCACAGGCGAAACCCTATATGGCTATGATGCATCAATTATCCACAGTGTTTCCTTTCAAGCAACACCACATCAAAGCTCTCTACAGCCGGACGATGATTTACACAGGGGACTAGACTCGTTCTTGGAGTATCTCGCATCCACAGGAGAACAAGAGAAGACCGTAGGGCCACCAAAAGGACTCCCGAACAGTTCACTACAGAACCCCAACCTGGAAGGAGAAGGAACTTTCTCTGATAGCAGCTCAAACGAAACCCTTCCAGGCTGCAAAAAGTGGAAAAACCGCTGCTTAAATACTTCTGGAGGAATCGTAAACCTAATTTTTGGAGTTAGTGTTTCAATGGAAGAATCCTAGGAGATGGAAAGGATGGCCCTGGTTGGGAAAATTAGAGGGTGAAACCCCACGCAAGGGAAAATGGAAGAATGGGTTAGAAACAATTGGTCGGGCTTTCAAGGGGAAGACCTCGAAATAACCCTGCCAGCAAAAGGCTGGTTTGGCTTCCATTTCAGCTGCAGGGAGGATGCAGACTTCATCCTCAAGAAATTTTGGACATTTGGGAAAACCCCTTTCCAGTTGAAGAGGTGTTTGCCGCTATTCGACGCAGATATTGAGAGACTCGACACAATTCCATTCTGGGTTCGAATTCTAGGCTTACCATGGGAATTCTGGAACTTGACATCGCTTGGTGATATCGGAAGGGCGTTGGGGACCTTCATAGAGGTGGATCTCTCATACCAACAAACAAAAATCAGGAAGGTGGCAAGGATCTTAGTCTCACTGAACATTAGAACAAGTTTTCGGGACCATATAAACCTAATTTGGAAAACTAAGATAAGGAAACAATTTTTGGATTATGAAGGGCTCCCTTTTTTATGTCACAAATGTCATGAAACACGACACTTGTCTAAGAATTGTCCAAATTATGTTCCATCATCATCAGGAAGGAAGACATGGGCCAGACGAAGAGAGGCATCAAGTCCAAAGGGCACCGCTTTGAATCCAATTTTGGTAGAAGAACACCGTGTGCCGGAAGCTATAGATCAGCTACTGGAACAATCGAAGGAAATGGACGTAGCAGCAGATGAGGGACCTCTTCAGTAACCGGAGCTTCAACTGAGTTCGCCGACCTCATTGGGTATGAATCCCTCTTCACTTAGAAAGCATTTGAATGTTTTATCTTTAAATGAGGACAAAAATTTGTTTTATCCCCTCATAACCAGTCCCACCCCCACCTAGAGCTGCTCCCCTGCTCCCCATCGACAAACAACTTCGGCCACCAACTCGGCAGTCTCCCCTCCCCTCTCAAAACTTGATTCGTCCAGCCCATCCACTTCTATTCCTTTCCACCTTCAATCAAGAGATGTTCCAATCTCGATGAATCAAAGAGTCCCTGCTAAAGGGCTTGGGGTAATCCCTAATATCACCTCCAAAGGCAGAGGAAGGAGAATACCTTCACGTCTCTCCATGGCACAGAACAAGGCACTCAGGGATCAGGCAAGTGGAAGACAACAAACCATATTCGGGGCACTTAGAGCAGTGCAAACCCCAGACGAGGTTCCAAAATGAAATTTCTCTCTCTCAATTGCAGAGTTCTGGCAAGTACCCAGAAAAAACTTGCCCTAAAGAGGATGATTGCAGTCCAATCACTAGAATTCATCCTTCTACAAGAAACCATGGGACTATAGATGGAAGTAGAAATTTTGTTATCCTCACTTTTACCACTTTATTCATTCACAACAAAGAGTGCTATTGGACACTCGGGAGGGTTAGCAATTGGTTGGAAGAACTCAAGTATTCGATGTACAAACTCTTAGGGATCCTCCTTCGGGCTAGGAGCCCAGCTCTGTTGGGCGGAGACAAACGTAACTCTAACAATTGTAAACATCTATGGGCCTTATTCTAACAGATCAGAATTTTGGTATTCTTTTAGAAAATCTGGGCTTTTTAAAGAAAGAAAATTGATTATTGGTGGGGATCCTAATTTCACATTAGGAGCTCATGAAATCTGGGGGCCAAAAGCACGAACAGATCCTTTAGCCCCTTATTTCAGCAACCTCCTAATGGAATCCAAACTAATAGATCTAGATCCGCATATTCGAAATCCAACCTTATCAAACAAACGGGTGGGGGAAGAAAGAATAGCGAAGAGACTGGACATATTTATGTTATCAGAAGATCTTTTGGAGGAATATTTTATGTTCAAACAATGGGTGGATTCAGGAGCAGACTTGGATCACCTACCCATCTTCCTGGAAATCTAGAAACAACCAAAAAACATGGAAAGCCCTTTCAAGCTCTATTCTGCATGGCTAAAAAATGAAGAGGTAGTTCAACTCATTCAATCAAATTGGATACCTTATCAGGAAGAAAATGGCACTAGGGCTGCCATTCATTTCTCTCGAAACCTACTTTGAATAAAAAAGCTACTTAAGGAGTGGGTAGTAAATAAGAAGAATCAGGACGATCAAGAAATCATCCAAATTGAGGAGGATTTGAAAGAAATCCAAAACAAAGAGGGGGGGGGGGGGTTCCTCACTCAAGAGGACAGAGAGAAACTCTACCCATTGGAAGCCTCTAGGACCAAAATCCTAATGGAAAGATAGGAGGTCCTGAGACTAAAAAGTAGAGCAATTTGGATGGAATGCGGAGATGATAATACAAAATTCTTCCAGGCATTTGCAAAAGGAAGGAGGCAACAAAATACCATCTGGGAGTAAAAAAAAAGAAAACGATGAGACAACAAACACCTTTGAAGACTTAGTAGAAACAGGGAAGAAATATTTCGAAAACATAGTCAAACAAGACCAACAAGCAACCATAGCTGAAGTAATCTGAATATCACAGTGCTTCCCAGGAAACATCAGAGAGGAAGATAATCTGGAGCTAATGGAAGACGTTTCAGAGGAGGAGGTAAAAGCAACTTTACTCAGCTTTCAAAAAGACAAAATCCCAGGGCCTAATGGGTGGAGAGTAGAATTCTTTCTAGATGGGTATGACACCATTGGCCCAGGCCTATTACAACTGGTAGAGGAAACAAGAATAAACGGTGTCCTCCACCTACCCCTGAACTCAACTTTTCTAACCCTAATTCCAAAAAAGGACAATCCAAAAATTTTGGAGGACTACAGGCCTATCTCACTGTGCAACATAACATATAAGGTGGTAACCAAGATAATTGCACAGAGATTTCAGAAGGTCCTTTATAAAATCATTTCCAAGGAACAATTTGAGTTTTTAGAGGATCGACAAATTCATGAAGCCATAGGGGTTTCCCAGGAGGGTCTTCACAGCACCAAAACAAGAAAAGCAAAGGGGGTGATCCTAAAAATTGACCTCTCCAAGGCTTTTGACAGAGTAAGCTGGATCTATCTTAGGCTACTCCTCACCCATTTGGGTTTCAACTATCCTTTCATAAAATGGATTTTTGCATGCATCACAACTGCCTCCTTTGTAGTCCTCATCAATGGAGCAACTTCCCCTTTTTTCCATGCTGAGCGGGGATTAAGACAGGCTTGTCCCCTATCCCCTCTGCTCTTATTATTAGTTGCAGAACGTTTAAGTAGAGCTATTCTAGATGCAAAAAGAAGAGGACTGTTTGAAGGAATCAGAATTACCACAAACTTGAGCATAACACATTTATTATTTGCGGATGACATGCTTATTTTTTGTAATGAATCAAAAAGAGAAGCAAAAGAGACTCTCATAAATCCTAATCCTATTTTGTAAAGCCATAGGAATGCAAATAAATCTTTAGAAATACTCACTTACAGCAATAAACTTGGAGAAGGAAATTCAGAGATATTTTCAGGAGCTATTCCCTTATCAACAATTCACCTTGGATGATAGAATAAAATATTTGGGATTCAGGCTCAAACCAGATTGCTATAAAAAAGAGGATTGGAACTAGCTTCTTGCTAAATTGGAATCCATAATCAACAACTGGTGCAATAGATGGCTATCAAGAGCATGCAGGTTAGTATTGATTAAATCAGTATTAGAAGCAATTCCATTCTACTGGATGGCATTGGTGTGGATTCCTAAATCAATTCTAAACAAATATCGAAGAATCTGCACCACTTTCCTATGGTCAGGGTAAAAATACCAAAAGGTTCTCCCTTGGGTTAAATGGGACCAAATTGCAAGACCAAAAGCAATGGGAGGCTGGGGCATCAAAAACACCTTTTTATTTGCAAAAGCTTTGGCAACAAAAATAGGTTGGAGACTCATCTGAACTCAGAGCCTGTGGACATAATTCATCATCCACAATACATTTTACCAACCCCAATTCTGGATTGGATCAGGGATATGGGAACCATAAAACCTCCAAATGGACCCATCATCTGGAAAGCTTTATGCAAATCCTTCCTACTTATCTCAGAAGGTCTGGTATGGAAGGTAGGGGATGGCACAAAAGTAAGAATAGGAGCGGACCCATGGACAGGATGCACTCAGAACCACATACTTTCTCAACAATAAATTCAACTAATCCATCAGAGGGGTGTTTCCACTTGAATCAAATAGCAGACCCTATCTCAACCAACATCTGGTATCAAGGTTGGAGGAGGAGTCAGGAGCTAGAGCTTCCAGACCAATGGGTAAGGCTATGGGATCAGTACACTCTATCTCTACAATCATCTCACATCCGGATAACCAACAAAGAAGATGAGATGATCTCGGAAAAAGCAGAACATGGGAAATACACCCCAAATCTCGGATACCAACAACTTTGTTTACAACACTTCCAGGAAAGTCAGAAATGGTGGCAGAAAGGTATTTGGAAGCTTAAATTCCCACTAAAGGAAAAAATATTCACTTGGTGTGCTCTTGCAAACAAAATCCCTACATGGGATCACTTACAAAAAAGACAAATAGCAAGGCCTGGGTGGTACAACTTATGCAAGGATGATGAAGAAAACACAAATCACCTTTTCCTAAACTTTACTTTTTCCAAACAGGTATGGGAGCACTCCAAATCTTTTACCTCCTCCACTTTCAACTGGAAAGGTAGCACAGTGGAAGAGGCATGGAAGGTTTGGTCCTCGTCCCCTCAAACTACCCAGCTCAGAGCCCTCCCACTCATCCACATGTGGGGAATATGGCTAGCCAGAAACAGGGTCATTTTCCTTGAAAAATCCAGCTCTCCAGAAGAGGTAGCAAGGAAGGGTCTGGATATTCTTTCTTACTTTCCTCAAACAAAGAACAACCCCTCTCCAAGAATCATTGTTCCTGAACAGTTGAACAAAAACATCCCTTGGGCCTTTTTTGATGGTGCTTCTCAAAACTTGACATGCGGGGGAGGAGCAACCTTACACCTGAATCCAAACCACTCAGTTCCAAATATCCATGGGGCTAGGATCCGATACCAACAACTATGCTGAGCTTATGAACTTGAAACTTCTCCTTTGTTTTGTAATTGAAAGAAACTGCAAAAAGCTCCAAGTTTTTGGTGATTCAATGGTTGTTATAAACTGGATAAATAAGACTCAGAGATGTAGAAATTCTACACTAGACACTCTCTATGAAGAGATAAACAGGACTCTCTCAATTTTTGAATCAATCTCATTCAAACATGTCTACAGGGAATGAAACACGAAAGCAGACAAACTCTCAAAGGTGAGACTGAATCTGCAATGGGGGTATTGGAAAATCATGGAGATAAAGGACACAGAGGCCAAGGAGTACCCCCACAGACCTTTTCTTATTTTACCTCACTAAAACCCCGCTACAGAAATATTTTTGGACAGTCTTCAAGCAAAATGCAACAGTTTTCATAAGACATGCTGGACTCAACTCTTTTTATCTGTACACAATCAGCTCAGAGGACGGAAAACAACTCCTTCTAGTATCTGCCTCAAATTGGTGTTTTTCTTCAACAGACAATCTATGATGACAGTCTATTTGACTAGTCACGGCTTCTCTCAGACTGACTTGCAAAAGAGAAGTAATTACATCAGCAATGATGTGACAACAAGATGTAAATCTGCATAAAACAGGAACAATTACATACCATTTTGTATGTAGTTTTTGATTAATTCAATCAGTTTTTTTCTTCAGGGAAAAAGAAATATATTCTTAATATAAATCTAATTTATATTTATTAAAAATAAAAATCAATTTAAAAATATAAATGTAAAATTTGGAGTTGTCTAATCTCTAGACGATTTGCACCTTTTCAGGCATGTTTGGCCGGAATCTGACAACACTTATTGCAGAAATGGATTCAACACCCTCGATTACCCTTGGAGCACCCATTTTATGCAATTCCTATCACTGAAAACTACCCTTTGAACAATTTCCATCAGATTTTGGCCAGAAAACTCGTTGGATTTCAGGTGCAAATGGTTGAGAGTTTAGCTTACTGCATAAAATTTTATTATTTTTTAATTTATTTTTTTTATCTATTTTTTATTAAGATTTATGCTATAGATATATAATATATTATTTTTAATTTAATAAAGTTAATTAATAACATGGTTGAAGAAATTTCAAAAAATGTAAAACAAATACCATATTTAAATGCATAAGTATATATAATAATTTATTGTATTATAATATAATACTTTAATAAAATAAATAAATATGTTTTCAAAGGAAAAGTGATAATACGTTTAAAATTCAAGATGAAAATATATATATAATTATTATTTAACATAATATATTTATTTTATTAAAATAAATTAATATAAGCAAAGAATAATATCTAAATACAAATTTCTAATATTGTTAATATTTAAATATATAAAAATACATATAATATTTTATTTTAATAAAATACATAAATATATATTTTTAATTTAAATAATAATAAGTTATTAAATATTTATGTATATTATATAATTAAAAACAAATAAAAAATTAAAGAATATTGATTTAAATATATTTTAATAATAATAAATTAATATACATTTATGTATATTAAATATTTAAAAGCAAATAAAAAATTATCAGTAAATTATTTTTATTATAAGATATCAAATAATTTTGATTTTGAATAAAGATTTTGTCATTATTAATTTATTATTTAAAATGTATCTTATATATTGAAAAATAATTACATAGTTTTGGGTTTTAATATAGCATTTAATTTTTTGGTGTTGTAATTTATTTTATATTAAAATATAAAGAGTAATTTTTGTAAGTACTTTATGAGTACTTTAATATATTTATATTATATTCAAAAGTATTATGAGTACTATTTTCACGATTAATATTTTTTCTTACAACATTGTTATGGTTAACTATGAGTTTTTATTCACCATTTAGAATTTGTCAAATAAGCATTTTTAGCTCAACCAATGCCACCCCAACTATTATAGATGTTGTCATTCTCTAAAATGTGATTGGTTCCTATAAAAATGATTTTGATAGTACCTTTTTTGTTTTGAGGCCCATTTTTTACTTCAAAATTCCCCTAATAATCTATTGAACATGATTACTTAGTTATGACAACATTTATAGTGCACTTACCGTTATAATGAACTAGTTTACTTGTTGTCAAGTCGTGAAAGGAATGTCATGTTTATTTAATGCCAGTTATAGTTGGTGTACTTGATGGATATGTTTTTAGAATATTTGTTAACTCTATTACAATGTTAGGAGGATGGGTTTATGGCCTTACTTAGCTCTGAAGCTAATGCATAAACCACTTATTCATTTGCAGGTGCTTTGAGGAGGGGATCTCGCCTTACTAGGGAAACCTTCAAAGGACCTCGACTAAGACACACAAAAAAGGGCCCTAACTATACTATGAAAAACAACTAACCCTAAGTAATGATATATGTGTTAGACTAAACAAGGATATCTCTTATCATATGACATAACAATCATAAAGAGATATTATTATGGTGTCCAAGGTGATATTTCGATGGGTTTGAAAACTATGGAGTTGTGCGTTTGAGACATTAAACCTTAGGTGGCATTAATGAGAGCCACATGAAGGCTCTCAGCCTCCAGCTGGTAATAAAATTTTCCTTTTCATAAACCCTAGGGGTTTAATGGGCATTTGCAATGCATTCATTGTTCTTGCATTGTGTTACCTGGTCTCTGCACCAGGTTATGTTGTCTCTTTACTGTGTAATCGATGGTGGAGGAGCCGAGGCTCTCGACCCTCGACACCATTCAACCTTGTGTCTACACTAGTAATGTTTGTCAAGTGGATTTGGTTTAAAATGTTGTGATGCTAGTGATGACATTCTTGTCATGGTCTTCGCTTCCATTGCTGCGAATTTGCAATTTCAGAGGGTAATTTCCTTCCTCAATCTGAATAATCGTTTTTTCATTGTTAAAAATATATTACTTTACAAATCTAAATTTGACCTCTGCATTGTAGCTTGCAGGAGAATTCGACCAGTGGTTGTTGTGTTGGAAAAAGGCATGTCTCCACGAAGATAAGGAACCATCGTTTCGGTAAGACATGTACCCCACACTCCTTGCTCCTTGTAACACTATGGCTTGTGGATCTGTGGCTCTATGACTATGTCGCCAACATTTTCCTAGATTGGATTCATTCCCGCATTTTCTTTTCGTTGAGAATGGTAAACCCTCTTTGTGGTTCTGCCTTGAGGCATTTACAGATGGCTTTTTAAGAGGTCTCCTTCTGACTGTGGAGTCAGAGGGACTGTAATATAATGTTTTTTATCTAGTTCTGCTACGTATTAAGAATCGAGTTCTCCTCTTGAAAATGTTTGAGTGTTAATGGCAGTCGTTTGACTATCACTCGGAACTTGTAAATGTTTTGATTTTATGGTATAAAATTCTCGTGAGGGTTTTTACCATAATTTGGTAAATTTAAGGTCGTGAGGCCATTTCTTTGCTTAGTTCATATTTAAATTAGGGTAAAATTCCCGTGAGGGTTTCATCATTACTGTTGTGGTTTAGATTAGATTTTTTGTTTACTGCATTTTCTATTTAATTAAAACCCTTCTTATGGAAACAAAAGGGCCTTCCGGCTGTGAATGGTTATAACAAGATGTGTACAGGGTTTTGAACCCTTGACCTATCAAATTTTGGACTATTTTATTAAATTATATATTATTAATCTTAATACTGGAATGATGATTTCATGAAGATATTATGTTTTGGTTAATGGCCTTTACAATTTTCACAATTATAACTCTGAAATAATGTTTAGTTGCTAAATAATTAATATTTAATTAGGCTACGTAAATTTGATCTCTTGTTAAGAGTGAAAGGCCTCTACAGGATTTGAATCGATGCTCTATGTAAGCTATACTTGTTTATATAGGTTATTCAAGGTGGAATTTGCAAAGGTTTAGTTTTACTGTAATTTAAACTGATCTGTAAAAAGAAACCCTAGCTTGTTTCTTGGAAACGTTTTTAAGCCTATCAGCTAAGAATATAAACTGTATGTTTTATTAAAATGAAAGTAGGCCTTAGGCAGTAATAGATAATATTTGTAGGAATTGTAATTATAAATATATTCCTAATGTAAAAGCTAAATAGAATACGGTTCTTTGTTTACTTAACAATGATACATTTGAATATAATAAAAAGAAAACTAAAATAGGTCAGTATCCTTTCAATTAAACTAAAAAAACTATTTATAATATTATAGGTATGCATATACAGGTTTTCTTTTACAGAACAATTAGGATATTCTACAGTTTTCCATTAAACCTTGTAAGAAAGTAACTGTAGCATATTTTATAAAATATAATCCGAAAATAAGGTCTTTCTAACTTATTCTGATTCAAGAAATAAATTAATAGGTTTAGAGAATACCTCAACATTCATAAAACCTTCAAATATAGATATGAATTGAATTCACAGATAATAAACAAAAACATCTTAGAACCTGATTAACTGTAGAATGGGGACAAACACCCAAAGAAGACCGTTCCTCCCAACCATCTCATTAAAGCAGCCAAGATCACTTACTTTAGGACACTCGATCATGTTCATTGAACCACTAGGATGAAGATGTTGTGTAACAACCCACACAAAAATCTCAGCAACTTGGAAACTCACTAGCAGTCTTAACTCTCAACAATTTCACTTTAGCTATCCCCTCATCGAATTCCTCTTGTGTGCCTGACTATTCAGTTTGCAGCAATTCACAATGCTATAATCACTTGGAATAGAATGTAATGAGCCTCCTCCTCAATTCAATGGTATTTATAATATTTCCTAGGTCTTTGGGTATGTTTTGTAATTAAATGAGCCACCTGCTCAGTTCCTCTTCTCAGGGAACATGACTACAATTTTAGGGATTTTTCCTCCTGCAACAGCTAGAAAGTGAAATGCTAGTGCTGCCATTTGTCATTTAGCCTTCTACAAGTGTTCATTCCTTCTAGTGGTTCAGTGAACACTCTTCAACAGTCTTCTTTGGATAGGTGTCTCTTCACTTAATTATTTAAACAAATAAAATATTCAATTACAGTCATCCTTGACCATCCTTGGTCATAAGAACTTTAGAAAATTTTTTAACATAATGTTTTCTAAAATAAATAAAAATATATATTTTTTAGTTCTAGGTGAGTTAAAAACACCCCCTCTTAAGTTCACCATTGTCGTCGATGTTTCTTAAGTTTCTTCTGAGTCTTCTTGGAACAAAATTGGATATGCCTCCTGCATATGACTCTCCAATTACCAGGTTGCTTCATATGAACTGAGGTGCTTCAATTCCACATTTACTTGTCCAATGGTGCGATTCCAGAGAAAAATTTCCCTCCCGTTGAGAATGGAGTCTAGTTCTACCTAAAAACATCCTTCAGGTTCTATCTAAATAACATTCCAATCGATCAGATGAGTATCATCGTGCACATCGTTTTCAATATGGAAATATGAAATACATTATTTATTCTAATATTAGGTGGAAAAGCTAACTGATAAGCCACTGGTCCAACTTTTGCCAATATTTCAAACAGTCCACAATACTTGGGTTCTAATTTAGCACAACTCTCCAACTTAAAGGAGCTCTTTCTGGGTTTTACCTTGACAAATACATGCTCACCTACTTGGAATTCTTTCTGACTTCTTTTAATGTATGCATGAATTTTTTGTTTGTCCTGTGCAATTTTTAGATTGCTTTGTACCCGTTTCACTATTAGTTCCATTTCTTTTAACAAGTTAGGTCCTAACATCAATCTGTCAACCAAATTACTCCATGAAATTGAAGTAATAAATTTCCTACCATACAATATTTCAAAAGGAATAAGTTTAGTTGAATCCTGATAGTGATTAATATACACAAATTCGACTAAGTGCAAATAATCTTCCCATTTCTTTAGATGATCTCTAACATACATCCTTAACATATCCTCTAGAACTTGATTTACTCTTTCTATTTGTCCATCCGTTTATAGATGATAACCAGTACTGAAATTTAATTTAGTATATAGTCCTTTAAACAATGACTTCCAAAAATTACCAATAAACTTAGGATCTCTGTCAGAAATTATTACCTTTGAAATTCCGTGCAATCAAAATATTTCCTTCCTAAAG
The DNA here is from genome assembly GCA_001517045.1 of Pseudotsuga menziesii. Lineage (NCBI taxonomy): Eukaryota > Viridiplantae > Streptophyta > Pinopsida > Pinales > Pinaceae > Pseudotsuga > Pseudotsuga menziesii. The sequence continues at coordinate 25,346 of LPNX010395715.1, forward strand.
ATGTTAGCAATGTTAGCAACCTTATAAGTAGTTTTAACAGGTATAAAATGTGTTTCCTTGCTTAGCTTGTCTTACCACTACCATTATAGAATCATTTTGCTTCTGATTTTTAGGTAATCTGGTTATAAAATTGAGACTGATAGTTTCTCATTTCCAATTTGGAATTGGCAGTGGTTGCAAAGATCTATTGGGTGTTGATTTTCAGCTTTAGCTTTTCGACATTCGATACACATAGCTATATATTCAGCAACTTCGTTCTTCATATTAGGATATAAATAATTTTTTCTTAGCATTGTTATCATCTTTTGATACCCTGGATGTCCGAAACAATGACTTTTATGTACTTCATTTAAAATCAGCAATTTAATTTATGGTATGTTAGGTACATAAGGTCTGTTTTTCTACATCATTAATCCTTTTTCATTTAAACTGAAATCTGTTTTTACATTTTCATATTCATTTTCTGTTACTTTTTCTCTTAGATTTTGGCATTCCTTGTCCATTTTAATCCCTTCTTCCAATTTATCTTCTAATTTTGTTTTGTAGCTGCTAATGGCAGCTATAAAATTCATTCTTTCATTTATGCTTAATGCATCAGCCACTTTTTTTTCCTTTCCTTTGATGTGTTTGATCTCGAAATCGTATTCGCCAAGGAAATCTAACCATCCAACTTTCCGTGCATTTAGATTTTGTTAATCAAACAAATATTTCAAGCTTATGTTATCAGAAATTAATAGAAATATTTTACCAATTAGATGATGGCACCACATTTTCAGATCATGAATTATGGTAGCCAGCTCTAGATCGTAAGCAGCATAATTGTTTTCATGTGTTTTTAACTTTCTTGATTCGTATGCTATTACGTGACCTTCTTGTGTTAGTACTCCACCCAAATCTTCATTGCATGCATCAGTGCACATAAAAAAATTGTAGTTTGGATCTGTTATTTTTAATATAGGTGCGGTAGTTAACAATTCCTTTAATTTATTAAAAATTTGTTCACACTTTAGATCCCATACAAATCTTTTTCCCTTTTTATGCAAGGATGCTATGGGTTTCATGATCTTCGAGAATCCTTCTATGAATTTTCGGTAATAACTCGTAATTCCCATGAAAGATGTACATTCGATACATCTTTGGGAACATGGCATTCCATTATTTCTTTTATCTTATCCAGATATACCGATATTCTTTCCTTGGATATCACATGACCTAGATACTGTATTTTATATTTAAAGAATTTTTATTTACTGAATTTAGCATACAGATTATGTTCTCTCAAAACTTATAGTATTATCTGCAAGTGTTCAGCATGTTCTTCTTTTGTTTTTTAATATATTAATATGTCATATATGAAGACGACTACAAAATTATCTAAGTATTTACTTAAGACAATGTTCATTAAATACATAAAAGTTGTTGGAGCATTAGTTAGCCCAAAGGGCATAACTACGAACTCATAATTCTTGTATTGGGTTCTAAATGCAATTTTAAAATATCTTCGTCTTTAATTCTGACTTGATGATATCCAGATCTCAAGTCTATTTTTGATAATACAATGTTGCTCCACATATCTGTTCGAACATATCATCTACGAAGGGCAAATGATATATGTTTTTAATAGTCATTTTGTTTAACTGGCGTTAATCTATACATAACCATAACGTATCATTTTTTTTAACAATTAAAACATGTGCTCTCGAAGGGGATACACTTGGTATTATGTAATTCTTATCTATCAGTTGTTGTAGTTGTATTTTTAATTCATTAAGTCCTAATATGTTCATCCGATAAGGAGCTTTTGAATTAGGTACAAAGCCTAGTACTAACTCAATAGTAAAATCAAGTTCTCTCTTTGGAGGTAATCCTGGAATCTCTTCCGGGAAAACATCTGAGATTTTTTGTAATATTGGAATGTCATTTAATTTCAGCTTATCTTCTTTATCCATGTGTTCGTTATTTATTATATGTACAACAAAAACTTTACAACCCTTCCGTACAACCTTTTTCATTTGTAATGTTGAAATTTTTCTAACAAAAACTTTTCTAGGTAGCCCTTTGACTGTAACTCTTTCTTCGTTATTATCTAAACATATAAACGTTTTCTCAAAACAGTTTAAAACTACTTTATGTTTTTTCAGCCAGTCCATACCTATTAAAACATCATAAGAACCTAACGGTAATACATTTAACTTTGCTTGTAATCTGAATTGACTCATAAATATTTCACAATTTTTAACATGACTAGTTACTTTTCTTTTGGTTCCTGTAGCTGACTGAACCAACCAAGATTTTTCAAACTTTTTCAGATGTAAATTGCATTTTTCTACTATACTAGGTGACACATAGCTTAAACTCACACCTAGGTCAATCAAAATAGAAACATGCTTGTTCTGTATCATACCTTGTATTTCAACCATGGAGGTTTGATGATCAGCCTGCCGATTCTCCAAGGTTGCATTAATTTTAGGCATTTCATTTGTTATGTCACCAATCGTTTCTTTCTCTTGAATGGTATGTACATTGTTGTAGTTTCTCCTTCTGTTCAGATAGTCCTCTGCGTAGTGAGGTCCTTGACATTCCCAACACTTTATAGGTTCTTTCTGTTCATTATTTTTAACATAATTATTAGGCATGTCTATGCCTTTAGGTGTTGTAATTTTTGTTGTTTTTTACCTTTAAAATCTATTCCTTGATAATTAGTCTTAGACAATTTCTGAGAATTATTTCCAAATCTTTTATTAGGCTTAAATCCTTTCCTTTTTTTATTATTATCAAAGTTACTTGTTTTTTAATTTTTAGTTAGGTATGGTTTCTTTCTTATTTTTACTTTGTTTGTAATAGAAGTTATCTTTTCTCATTTCCTCTTTAAGGGTCTTTGGATTATCAAATTCAATTATGTCCTTAAAACTAGTAGGCAAACAACTCAGAAACCTCTGTATCTTAGGATTTTCATCAATTATATAGGGTACACATCTTAATAAAAATAAAAATTTTGCTATTGAGTTTTTTCATAGACATTAAGCCTAGTCTAAGTTCATAAAAGTCTTTAACTCTTTCTTCATAATACTATTCAGATAATAATTTTCTCTTGAAGTATTTCTTAAGTATTATCCAGGTTACATATTTTTCTTTAAGTTTTTAAACTCTTTTTATGTCCTGCCACCAAATGTCAGCATTTTCGGTTATGTTGTAAATAGCCATCCAGGATTTCAGTCTATTTGAGTAGTTATAAATCTGAAAGTAATTTTTCATACCCGATAGCCAAGCCTCGACTTCTTCACTTTTTTCTAGTTCTCCATTAAACATAGGAGGTTTTATCTTTTTAAATTCTCCTGAGATATCTTCATAAGGTTTATACTTCCTCTTTCTAGGACCACATGCTCTATCACTACTTTCACTAGAGTATTTATACTTTTCTTTGTGCGACCTTACTTTAATTCCTGAAGAAGATTTACTTTCACTATCATAAAATTTTAATTTCTTAAATTTATGTTTGTATGATACTGTTCCAGATTCAGTTTAATGCTCCTTTCTTTTATCTTTGGATCTGTGTGTATTTTATCTAGTAATATTTGATTCAGTTCCTTCTGAGCTCTTAAGATTCTTTCATTATCTTCCTTTACAGTTTGTAATTCAGCTCTTAAATATTTTACAATTTGCAGTAGTCTGATGGTTGATTATTTAATTCCACATATATGTTATCTAGATTATTATGATGGGATCCATATTCTACAGATGCTTCTACTCCTTCCATTTCTTGCAAAATACAATTTTATATTTTTGAACATAAATAGTTTTTAAAACATCTTCAATATTTTTTTTTTCTTGCAAGTTGAGCCAATATTTAGGCCTAGTGTTTGGAAAATTGCTCTCACACCACATGTAACATCTCCAAATTTCATAATAAATAAATAAATAATTATTAAAGGTATAACTACAAATACATAAGGTAAATAAATCCATACAATCCCCTTCGTATATCATGTAACTTGAATTAGTGCTTTATTTATTGAACATGACTACTTAGTTACGTCAACCTTTACAGTGCACTTACCATTATAATGAAATAGTTTACTTGTTGTCAAGTCGTGAAAGGAACGCCATGTTTATTTAATGTCAGTTATAGTTAGTGTACTTGATGGATATGTTTTTGGAATATTTGTTAACTCTATTACGATGTTAGGAGGATGGGTTTATGGTCTTACTTATATATGAAGCTAAAGTATAAACCACTTATTCATTTGCAGGTGATTTGAGGAGGGGGTCTGGCATTACTAGGGAAACCTCCAAAGGGTCTAGACTAAGACACACAAAAAAGGGCCCTATCTATACTATGCAAAAAAACTAACCTTAAGTAATGATATATGCACTCGAATAAACAAGGATATATCCTATTAGATGACATATCAAGCATAACGAGATATTATTATGGTGACCAAGGTAATATTTCGATGGGTTTGAAAGCTATGGAGTTTTGGGTTTGAGACATTAGATATTAGGTGGCATTAATGAGAGCCACATGAAGGCTCCAGCCTCCATCTGGTAAGCACCTTTGAATTTTCATAAACCCTAGGGGTTTAATGGGCCTATGTAATTCATTCATTGTTCCTGCACTGTGTTGCTTGATCTCTGCACCGGGTTATGTTGTCTCTTTACTATGTAATCGATGGTGGAGGAGCCGAGGCTCTCGACACTCGACACCATTCAACCTTGCTTCTACACTAGTAACGTTTGTTGCGTGGCTCTCATTTAACAATGTTGTGATGTCGATGATGGCATTACTGTCGTGGTCTCCGCTGCCATTGTTGCCTCTGTGAAATTTTGAAGGGTAATTTCCTTCCTGAATTTGCATTATCGTTTTTCATTGTTAAAAATATATTAATTTACAAATCTAAATTTGACTTCTGCATTGTTTCTTATAGGAGGACTCGATCAGTGGTTGCTGTGTTGGAAAAAGGCATGTCTCTGTCAAGATAAGGAACCATCATTCTGGTAAGACCTTGTACCCTTCACTCCTTTCTTCTTGTGACACTATGGCTTGTGGCTTTGTGGCTCCGTGCCTTTGTGACTCTGTGGCCAATATTTTCCTGGATTGGAGTCATTCCCACGTTTTCTTTTCTTTGAGAATGGTAAACCCTCTTTGTGGTTCTGCCTTGAGGAATTTACAGATGATTTTGTAATAGGTCTCCTTCTGACCATGGAGTTAAAGGGATTGTAATGTAATGTTTTTATTTAGTTCTATTATGGATTATGGACCGAGTTCTTCTCTTGAAAATGTTTGAGAATTAATTGCAGTCATTTGACTATTACTCTGAACTTGTAAATGATTTTATTTTCTGTTATAAAATTCCCGTAAGGGTTTTTATTGTAATTTGGTAAATTTAAGGTCATGAGGTCAATGCTTTTCCTAGTTCGTATTTAAAATAGGGTAATACCTTGACATAGAATTGTGAGATAAATGTCTTAAGCTGTAAGGATGCTACGTTTTGAAAGGATTGTGAATGATTTAAAGATTACAGTTTTCTTTTGTTTCTATCTGGTTGTGATGAAGAAATAAAAACTAACATAACAAGTTTTGACCTTTTGTCTTCTAGATGAGTTATTATATTTCGTTTATACTTTGATTATTTCTCCAGCAAAATGAGAACTTAAGGTTGTAATACCACTGTGATTTTGACATCGTTTAAATTAAGGTTACTGTGTTTAAGTTTTTGAACTAGCATTTCAATGGTTGGATAAAACCATGAAGTCGTGAGGCTATTGTGTGTTTCATCATTACTATTGTGGTTTATATTAGTTTTTTTGTTTTACTACGTTTTTTATTTACTTAAAACCCTTGTTATGGAAACAAAAGGGCCTTCCGGTCGTGAATGGCTATAACAAGATGTGCACAGGGTTTTGAACCCTTGACCTATCAAATTTTGGACTGTTTTATTAAATTATATATTACTAATATTAATATTGTAATGAGGATATCGTGAAGGTATTATATTCTAGTTAATGGCCTTTATAGTTTTCACAATTATAACTCTGAAATAATGTTTAGTTAGTAAATAAGTAATATTTAATTAGGCTAAGTAAATTTGATCTCTTGTTAAGACTGAAAGGCATCTGCAGGCTTAAAATAGGTGCTCTATGTAAGCTATACTTGTTTATATAGGTTATTAAAGGTGGACTTTGCAAAGGTTTAGTTTTACTGTAATTTTAACTGATCTATAAAAAGAAACTGTAGCTTGTTTCTTGGAAACATTTAAGCCTATCGGCTAAGAATATAAATTGTTTGTTTTATTAAAATGAAAGTAGTCCTTAACCCGTAATAGATAATATTTCTAGGAATTGTAATTATAGCTCTATTCCTAAGGTAAATGCTAAATAGAATTTGGATCATTGTTTACTTAACAATGATACATTTGAATATAATAAAACGAAAAACTAACGAAAGTCAGTATCCTTTCAATTAAACTCAGAATTTTTTTATAATATTATAGGTATGCATATACAGGTTTTCCTTTACATAACAATTAGGAGAATCTACAGTTTTCAATTTAAACTTGCAAGAAATTAACTATAGCATATTTTACAAAATAATATGCAGAAATAAGATCTTTCTAACTTATTCTAATTCAGAAATAAATTAATACTTTTAGAGAATCCCTCAACATTCATAAAACCTTCAGATACATATATGAATTGAATTCATAGATAATAAACAAAAACATCTTAGAAATTGATTAATTGTAGAAGGGGGACAAACACCCAAAGAAAAATGTTCCTCCCAACTGTCTGATGAAAGCATCCAAGATCACTTTCTTTAGGACCGCCAAGGTTGTTCACTGAACCACTAGTGTTACAGAGAGAAACTTCCTATGACTTAGGGGTACATCAACATACTGAATGACACCAAAAATCAATCCTTTCCAATATGCAAGAGCTATAAAGACATCTAACACTGAGGGATATGAATCGTAACTTATTCTAAACGGTTGATGTAGATCCTCGTTGATCTTTTCCAATCACGCTTGTATTCCAAATTCACTCTCAACAACAGCAAACAAGACAAGCATGATATATATTCAACTATTGGGCCTAATCTAAAATATATAATCGATCATGTATAATAAAATAAAAACATCCATGGATACAATATTCATATTTATGCACATGTATTGGACAGGAAATGGATATTTCTATTAATAAAAATAGAGGTACAATAGTGAAAACCTATGTCGGCACTTCTTTGAACCTGAGAAACCGAGTCCTCCACCACTTCAATCCTCCATATCTCATTGGAAATATCATAAAGAAAAGGAAATCCTAGGAAGAGCAGCACTGTGTGCTCCAAAGGGATGCAGACTCAAGCATAACAAGTGAGGAAACAATGGACTATAGTTTCCTTGCTCTCAATTTTCTCCCCCTTCAATGTATCCATGAGGCTCAATATATAGCACTCCAAAGAGGCAATGGTGGGTCGAGTCTGAGCGTTTTGAAGGCATATGGAAGGCCAAGAGACAAGATATTTGGGACTCTATGAGGAAAACTCCAAAAATATGTGTCTTCATGCACATTTCCTGATGTACGCGAGTTTTTGCTCAAAAGTTGCATATGCACGCGAGTATGGCTTTAAAAGTCGCATATAGGCATAAACATGTGTTTTTTGGGGATGATCTTGGAACATCAAAGTATAATATGGGAAAATGGGGTCCATAGAGTTTTCAGAGGGACAAGGCCCATTCCATAAATATGTGATCAACCACGTGTGGTAAAATCAGATATAACAGATTCCCCCTAATTTGTGAGGTCCGAGGGGTAACATGATGGCCGAAATACATTATATGATACATCCTAGAAGTGGAGTAATAAAGAACCAGGTGGAAGAACCAACCACTCAATAGTACAATACAATGCTCAATATCTACATATGACTGCAAATATACATATAGAAGTCTTGGATACATAGGAGTACAATGTCCATGAATAGGCTTGATATACAAATGTCATGTGTGGTCATCACCACGTACAATATACAATGGATCAAGATATCCATAGTAGATGAAGATATTTGATATACACTGGAATCTGGTCACGAGAGCTAACATCTCATGAATACTAGCACGATCAAGGAGGTAGCATATGTGGAATGCCACCAATCTCAGAGGTCTTCTACTTAAGCCGCTATGAGTACATGTTCTACGATGTGAATCAATGTGTTGAGGTCGAACATAGTAGTCTATCATCTGATTACCAGTCATTGATGTATACCGTTAATAGACATGATATCACCCATCGATAATGTTAATGGGAATCAAGTTACAAAGTGCAATCTAACAAGTGTGAATAGATGTATTGAGGTCAAACACTTGAAAGAATCCATCGATTAGGGGACATTGACGTATTCCCAAAACTGTCGATGGTGAGAGAACCTACCACTGATGACTATAAGTCCTAAGGCACTCAAATGGACTCTAGACTCCTATTCCAGAATAAATGATCTGAATTCGATGGAGTAGAATCCGCTGGAAGGAGGGCATTAAGGAATCCCCCATCAACCGACATGAGGTAATCAACAACACTGGATAATGTGTAAGAACTCAAACAAACAAGATGCGCATGAACCAGTAACTGTACCGAGAATGGTCGACATGAAAATTCAAGATAACCAAGGAATGGCCAACTCAGGCTTCAACTTCCTTTGAACAAGAGCATAAGGTGAATGGTGACTGAAGGTAGGTATCATGGACTCGATATGCAAACTGGGACATCTCTGTGACATAGTAGGCATCGACAGAGGCTCCATGGGGAATAGAAGCATATCCAGTCAGTGGAGATGCACTCAAAGTAATGAGTATAGCTCCTAAAGTCAAACTAACAAGCCAACCAATGGATGTGATATACAGTGCTCTGTTCGAGGAAGACACGACTTGACAGCTTCCAAATATAATATCATTTCTTGTCTCGCTTTTTATGTTTTTTAATATTTTTGGACTTTTTCAGATTTTGAAAAGCTTGAAAAAGAATAAAAGTGCTTTATAGTGTACAACTAGGAGGGAAAGAGTGTCATGAGAAAGAAAACTAGTTCCAAGCAGTGGAACATACCTATGCTCAATGAAAGGAAGCATGTGCAGGATCAGGACACTCGGGGGAAGGTCTCCTCCCGGTAAAGGGTGATCAAGATGAAAAGGATATATAAAAGGCTATGCTTGGTTAGAATCAAGACAAGATCAGGCTACATGGATTATAACTCAGAAGCAAGGAGCCTGCATAAAGCTCAATAAGGTAAGAAAAACTCATGAAATGCAATCACAACTTGATATATACAAGGGAGTCCCTAGGGAATGGCCAACATAAAGTTCAAGAGGAGTATGAAGCTCTTGCTCAAGGAAATTGCGGGACTAAAAGGGACTCTCTAAACCCAAAGGAAAAATCTCAACATGAGCACCAAATCAAAAATGGGATCTAACTAGGGCACGCATGTATAGGAAATCTCTACCGCTCACATAATGTCACTTCTAGTAGCAGTATGAAGGTTTCGTGACATCACGAGGTGGGTTCGTACCCAAGGTCAAGATGAAACGATCATAAGGCAATGCATAAATGCAAGCAGATGTGAAATCCTAACCTATATGCCAGTTCAACAATATACCTGTTATAGGCATGAACGAGTCAAAGTCTCACTCAAATCTCACTCAAATTAGGTCCCTACATCAAACATTAGGCCAAACGGTCCAAAAATGTCAATAATGGTCCAAACTATATAAAAGTGGGTAAAAAATTAAAAAAAAATCTATAAAATAGTGAAAAAACAAATTTCCATACCATTTGGAAATTCACCCCACATAGTGTTTTTGAACCGAAAATTTGAAAATCTGATTTTAGGAGCCATGATCCACAGAATCACAAACCGCTTGGATCCAGTAATTCCTCATGGCCTACTCATTCATTTCAGTACTTTTATTTTGATTTTTCAGTGTAATTTTTTAATTTAAGCCATCCGAAAATAGGAGGTTTTGGCCCACGCAAAAAATTAGTTGATTTTCACGTTTAGGGCTCGACATACGGGGAAAAATCCTTGATACTTGCATATTTATGGAGTTGTTTTGAAAACAACCTCTTATAAGATTGTGTTTGACATTTTCAAAGGCAAAAAATAATGAAACTTTGAATTTCTTCTGTAGGATGGTTATAGAGTGGCGTGAACGAGAGAATGAAGACGTTGACAAGGCTATGTAAGGCGATTTACCGGCCCAAAAAGCTTTGAGGGTTTGTGGTTTGTATAAATTCTGTTGTCCTGGTAGCTTGAGAGAAAAACCAATGCTACTCCAAATTCTAGTATATTATTGCGACCCTGACACTGAGACATTCCAGCTCGATGGGATGCCCCTCAGCATAGAGGTTGAGGACATGAACTTCATTATAGAAATCTCCTGCAAAGGGGAAGTGGTAAACCTACGAGCTCGTGAGTTAGGAGGTGGCATCACGATAGAGGAATACATTGCAGTTTACTGCCTCCCTGATACGAAAAAGGTTGGGAGTCAGATCTTGATGAAATCAATCTAGAACCTAGGGCTGAAGGCCATACTATTGGTACTTGGAAGGATTTCCAAATTGGCATCCCTCCATCAGGAATATATACCATTGATGTACTATGCAGTGGAATGCATGAGGCCTACTATATATGATTGGAGCACCTCACTATTGGGAAACATGAAGCATCAACTGACAAACTGCAAGATGGGAAGGGTAAGAAACTTCGGCTTCTCTAGCATCTTGAGTACCTTTTTATTTGAGCAAGTATCGGGGATAATCCCCAGAGTAGAGATTACTCCTCATGGTGCTCGGGATCTAGCTCAGCTGCGATGGTCAAATGTGGAGTGGTGACTAGGAGGGTGACAAGTGGACAACCCCTAACCAACAGATTTCTTCCTCTGGTGGAGTAGGAAAATCATTGCCATAGATGAATACCCCTATGATGGGATAGACTTCCATGGAGACTCTGATATGCCCATCTGACTAGGATCCACATATGGAGACATAGGTAACAATCTCGACTCAAACTTGTTTTTGAATTATTAAAATTTTGTATATAATGGAATAAAAAAGAGATGTTTTTTGTGTGATGACATATATTGATACTTGGTCATATACATGCAGATGTGGGTCCTAGAATGCCATACGGTTTCCCTATACATCATCAGAGGGGGAGGGGCGACGACATTGTAGGTGTGGATGCAGAGCGGATGCTACAAAACATCCATACAAGCTTCATTAGGCTTACACACAGAGTACCCATGGAACAAGTCGAGGACTTGCCTAAGGCCATGCAGTGACAGGTGGTTGGAGTACCATGTGCGTGGGTTCACTTATTCTGATGGCTAGCTAGATTTGTTGTGTATTATTATGACTAGCACCTCCATAGGCTTAAAATCCTAGATGTAATTTTTTGTTTATATTGACCGTGTAGTATATTTTGGTGGCTCGGAAGCCCCAGTTTTGTATTGTGACATTATGTATTATGACACCACGTTTTGGAATCTATTTTAATGAAAAATACTTATGATGATCAATTATTTATATTTACATGTGTAAATGTGTTGTGCATTCTTTAATGTATCTGTAAAAAATGCCAATCTAGGATGTAAATTGCATATGAATCAACAACTTGATTACAATTTTTTGTAATGTGAATGTATGTAATGGTCTCAAATTTCCGTTCTAACAAACTTACTCTCAAGAATATTTGTAATAAAGTCAAATCTCTAATACGATACACACCATTTAACTGTAAGACCACTAACTACGAGTCAAGACGTACCTCAAGAGACTGAATACCATGTGAAATGGCATTGCACAATAATTCAATCATGGCACTATACTCGGAAATATTGTTCGATGAAGGTCGTAAACATACACCCCCTGAAGACAAAACCTAACCTATAGGAGTATAAATCACCCAAGCAGCTGAAGTTTAGTTTTGAGTGTGGTGGCTGGCACCATCAACAAATCCTACATATACTAAAGACTACGTCGACATCTTCCACAACAAACGGAAGCAAGTCAACCAACTTGATCACCACAAGGGAACCAAAACTAAACTATGCAACTGTACAATAATATACAAAGTATCAGCCTTGGATGACAATTATGCATAGTATTGTTTGAGATAGAGCCCATTTCTAGGCTCCTCCAAGGTTATCCCTTCATAATCCACCAGCTCGTAAGCACCTTTCTCTAATACTCATTTAAGCATGTAAGACCCATGCCACATACACTTGAACTTTCCCACCCCTAATTTTTCACTAGCTTGGTCCCACAAAAGGACCAAGTCACCTTCAGTAAACTTCCTAGGACGGACATACTTATTGTACTGGGATTTAATGTGACACTTATTAACCTCAAGATCCACTAAAGCATCCCGATGCTACTCATCAAGTTGCTCCAAGTAGTCCAGACGTTCCTCTAATGCATAAGTATCTGGTAAAATTTCCACGGCTAATCAATGAAGGAATTTCGCATTCAATAGGTAAAATCAACTCCACCCCATGCACCAACTAATATGGGGAAAACTAATGGCAGTCTTAACCACAGTTCGATGTGCCCACAAAGCATGATATAACATGATATTCCAATTGGTCTTGCTTTGTGTGATGGTTCGTTGGAGAATGTAATTAAGAGACTTATTCACCGCTTCAACCTGTCCATTCGCTTGAGGATAGTAAGAAGAGGAGTGATCTTGCTTATACCCTAGATTCAAACACAACTCATCCATCATCTTATTTTGAAAGTTCTTGCCATGGTCAGTGACAAGCTCCTTCGAGATACTGAACCGGGGGATAAATGATAGTCTGATGAATATGAAATGCGCGGATGTCTCACCGCCATTTTTGATTGTGGGCAAAGCCTTTTCCCATTTCGTGAAATAATCAACATCCACTATAATTTGATAATTCCCCCCAACCGAAGCTGGGTTACAGTCCCTAAAATCAACCCCCCACTTAGTGAAGGGACTGGCGGTGATAATCAAAAGTAAAGGGGATGGATGCGAGTGCATGTTCCGTGCAAACACCTAGAAAGGGTGGCACCGTTTGATCGCATTAACACAACCTTAAATATGGACGGCCAAAAATATCTCACTCTCAAAATATTTTGAGTTGTAGAAATCCCAGATAAATGACCACAACATGCCCTACTGTGGTAATCATTCAACACAGACTCAACCTCTTCATGGGTTAAGCATTGATGCAAAATGGAATCAACCCCACGACGATACAAAGTGTCATCAACAATGAGGTAATTCTTCGCTACATGACGTATTCGTTGATGCTCATCTCATGAGAGGTGATAAGGAACCTTCAAATTTTGCAAGTAAACAATAATGTCCCCATACCATGGATCTGTAGTCACAATGAGAAAAATGTGCTCATCAACGAAAAAGTCCTCATGGACCTCTCCTTCATCCAATGTAGGAAAATCAGATATGAGCTAAGCAAAAATTAATGACTTCTTTGTCTTCACCAAAAAAAATCGAGGTCAAATTCTTGCAATATCACAATCCATTTATTATACTTCCCTCCTATCATCCTTCTGGTGAGGACGAATTGAAATGGATTAATGTGAGCCACAACCAAAGTTTGGCGAAGAAGGATATAATGCCTCAAATGTTGGACCACATGGATGGTAGCTAGTGCTAGCTTCTCGACATGAGTGTAATGAAGCTCCACATCAATAAGTTTTTAGCTAAGATAAAAAATGACATGCTCCTGGAGCTCCTCATCCTCTTGAACCAATACCATACCAATCGTCTCTTCAGACGCGACCACATATATCAAAAAGTCACGGCTATAGTTGGGTGGACTAAGCATGGGAGTCAGTGCCAAGGATTTATTTAAAGCATCAAAAGATTCCTAGTCTCACTCATCCTAGATAAATGGTGTGTCTTTCTTTAATAAATGCATGAAACCCTTAGTCAAATTGGGAAAATTGACCACGAATCTTTGCAATAAGTTCTCCATCCCTTGCAAACATTGAAGATGTCTAATATTACGTGGGGGACACAATTGAAGTATTTCCTCAACCTTAAAAGGGTCAAATCTAATTCTCTCCTTGGAAATGATGAACCCTAGTAAGTGATCAACCGTCACACAAAAGACACACTTGTAAGGATTTATCCAAATTTGATAATAACGACATCTTTCGAAAACCAAGCGAAGATGATTAGGATGACGCACCCTCAAACAAGAGTGAGCAGCTAAGTCATCAAGATAAACTTCAATTATTCTTTTAAGGCCATGAAACGTGAAGGTCATAGCCCATTGAAAAGTAGCTCTGATGTTTTTAAGGTCAAAGGGCATATTCTGATATGCAAATGTACCCCAAGGACAAATGAAAGCAGTTTTATGTTGATCCTTCGGTTTAATCTAGATATGATTATATCCTGAAAAGCCATCCATAAAGGAAAAAACCTCTCTCCCTGCACACTCATCCAAAATATGATTAATAAATGGTGTGGGGAATTTATCCTTAGGACAGGCTCGATTCATGTTTATGAAATCAGTGCATACATGGATCGTTCCCTATTTCTTGTCAACTGGAATGGGATTCGACACCCATTCAGTCAAGGGAATGGGATAGATGAAACCAACCTTAAGCAGCTTCTCTATCTCTACCTTAATAGCGGGTGTTTTCCTAGGATTCATCGCATGCAAATGTTGTCGAACAGGTTTAGAATCTGGATATGTTTTAATTTCATGATCGACAATGCAAGGGTCAATTCCCGACATCTTCTCATATGACCAAGTGAAAACATCTCGAAATTATTTAAAAAGATTGGTGTATGTTTCAATCTCATTGGGAGAACAATACACCCCAATGTACACATTCTCAACCTTTCCAAGAATGAGAGAAATGTAGATAGGTATAGTAGGTGACAAGTTGGCCATGTTCCCTTCGGTGGACTTACTAGAAGTGCTTAATGGGACCACAGTCCTACCAACTTTCTTGCTTAGAATTGCCTTATAGTCAACACACTCTACATGATCAAGATCAGGAAGAAAATAAGATCTATGATGTAACTCTCCCCAAGGTTGTTCTATACTAGACATAGCTTCAAGAATTGATTCATCTATTGGGAAAATGTCATCGAAGAAGTCATGCAAGTGAGATGACACAACTACCCAAGCAGGCAGTGCATAAGGGTCCTCCTCCTCCATCCGCGAAGAGGAAGGAATATAATCTACAATGGGACCAAGATTAACTTTATAGGCCACCAAACCATTAGATAACGGCATGTCCGTCTTGGAAGATTGAGAGCTTTCATCCGAAGTGCCCAGAGACGGGAGTGTCCAAGGATCCTCCAAATGTGAAGTACGAAAAGGAACCGAACTCAATGATAACGAAGCTCTACCAAGACTAGACCCTATCATAAGAATGGGAGCGAGGCAATTAAAAGTTACCATAAAAAAAGGATACATGCCCACTCCAATATTGTCAATTGCCATCTAAAATATGATCAATTATTGGGATAGTAGCTCCCGATAATGCTTTTGTACCGAAATTATCAAAAGACTTCTGATCAATCGTAATAATCCTCCCATCCAATGGAAAGTAAACTACCCATAAGAGAGGCAACGTGACATCTTACATGTTATAAATCCAGTTATGTGCCAGTAAAATATTATAGTCAAGCAGTGCATCAACCACCTCAATCTCGATCGCAACGGTCTTCCCCCCCAATTGTACCTCAAGGGAAGGAAGTATACCATGCATTCGAAAAGATATTCCGTCAAACGTAGTCAACACGGTTCGAGATTTTGACAATGTAGGAGAACCCAAGTCCTTCCAACAAGCTAAAGACATCACAGAAGCTGCATCGCCTTCATCAATCACGGTACGCTTGATGGTGCTATTTACACACTCTACATGCACTAAAAGAGACATAGTAGTAAAGAAAGTGAGGCTGGAATCCATGAGTTTGAAAGTTAATTGTTGTGAAGAACTCCCATCAACAACCCCAAGAGCGAACAATAAGGATTTCCTTTGCGAAGGACAAGTTTGAAGAACTTCTAAAGTAGACATCACACAAGGAGTCTGGACCAAATCCTCAACAACAAAATAGTTCTGGGAGGCTCAGGCATTAGGATTGTGCCCCGAATGATTTAAGAATCCCTTAGGAATGTGATTCGAAGCTTCAGGATTTTCACTAGGTTTCTCAATACGTAAAGAGCTCTCAAGTGGAGCAGGTTCTTTCCCTAGGTCAGGTTGCGATGTGCCATAATCCTTAGAACGCATAACAACATTTTTGGCAGACATCATGTTGATGCAACCATGGCCACTTACAGTTTTCTATGAGTTTTGACTCCCACCAGAAGCACTTCCAGGGTCCACGGTCCTCAAGTTCATATTTTGGTTTTGCGGTAAAGGATCTGTCAACATAGTTGGGCTCTGTGCGATGAACTTTGAGGCATCTTCGATACGAGGGCACAAGTGAGTGAGGTGATCGTCCCCACAAATATTGCAAGGAAACTTAACCTTACGTTTAGGTTTCTTGTCCCCCCCAGCATTACCGGTGTTCTTGTCATCATTATAATTTCCATTCCTATTCGCACCCTTTCGGCTATTTCTACCTTTCTTCTTATTCCTTCCAGGTTGCTAGTTACCCTTCTCATTTGACGATTGTACGAAAAGTACATCCACCGTTTGAGTGGGGTGAGACGAAGCCATAGCTAGTACTGACACAGGCTTGTTAATAGACAACTTATTCATTTGGTTTGTAACCAAGTCTACAGGTTTAGCACTTGCAGAGCCAACAATTCCATCGGCATGTGGCCCAGGTTTGAACTTCAGATCAAAATTGGAACATGGTGCATTTGAAATAATCTCATACAAAATCCCAGACTGAGCATAAATCAAGTCCAATTGCTGAGCTTGAAATATAGCTTGTTCCTCATTCTGCACTCTGGATGTGGAAACATCCTTCACTATATAGGGAAATAATGATTTGAGGAACCACTCTAAGAGAAAATCTGGTGGAATGTGAGCCTTAATCAATTGCTTTCATCTATGCTACTCTTGAATGTGATCAGATATATGGGAGGCTTTATCTTGCCGAAATCTCAACAAGAGTTCAGTACCGACATTGTAACACATGGCTAGCTAAAAGTGATTGAGAAAAGAATTGGCTAAGTCATTAAAGGTCTGATATGTGCCCCCATGCAACTCTATATACCACATCGTTGTAGGACCCGTGAGGGTGCATTGAAATAGTATTAAACGAACAGAATCATGATTCAATGAATTCAAAGAACACCATATGTGGAAAGTCATAACATGCTCACTAGGGTCCTCACCAGTATTACCTTCAAATTTTGGAATATCTGAAGGAATCTTGGGAGGGATAGCTGACAATGTCGAATCATGAGATATCGGATCATTAATCAATCTTGATAAGTCATCTAAATTTAACGTCGCTAGGAAAGGGATCCTAGGTTGAGCCATTTGGTTCCATGCTCCTTGATAAGATTGGTTCACATAAGTTTGATTGTTGTAAACTCCATGGCCTTGGCTAGTAGGATAGTAACCTCCTCCCGATTGACTCATATAAGGTTGCATGGGAATAATGTAGTTCAGATTACCTTGAGACTGGGGTGCTACGAAGCCATAGTTGTGAGATTGATAAGAGGATTGATACCCAGACCCATAAGATGTATAAGTTGGACCATAATATGGTACATAAGGTAGTACATACCCTGTTGAAACATAAGGAGGCACATAGCCTTATGACGTTATGGTGTGAGCAGACACAGGAACAACATGACTAGCAGTAGTACTTCGGCCTAAAGGACCATGCGAGTTAGGGGGAGGATGTGTCGTTAGAAATGCATTTGAAGGAACTGATGTCAAAGACGATGGAATATGGGAAGGGATATAGCTTGTGCCCCTAATATTCACATGTCTAGGGTTAGTTCCATGAATGGGAACACCAGTACTAGGCCTAGGTACCATGTGTGAAGGTCCTCCCACTATAGGGGTAAAAGGTGCAATGTGACTATTACCAAACCTCTCCACATGGAAAGGAATGGAAGTGCCACTAGGCACAGCACCAAGGTCAATAACTGATCCTACATTGGGTGTCGGACCGGTCTCGAGAAGGTATGGCATGCCATACCTAAATGTGCTAGTGTTAACGGGTACATGGTGATTCTCACCGCTCGAAATTGTGACCAATACCGACGATTTGAGTTTATGTAGTATGGAAATTGCGATAATACATCATGTAATGTCCCAGCCATAAAGTTCTCAGGATATTCTGGAGTCCCATACAAGCTCTCAAGTAAAGTCTCCCCCTCAGGGGGGGAACCTTCCAGACCCTCATATGTATGAATCATGGTGAGATATGTGTGTGAATCAAAGTAAGTATCAGTCTACCTGGACTATCTGGCTCTCTCTCCCAAAGGAGGAGGAGACGTAGAAGGCGGAAGACCTACTAAACAACGAGAACAAGGGGATGTCGCACCCGGATCCACTATGACTCAACAAAAATAAAAAAAATCAAACTAATTACGTCCCCTAAAGCAATCTAGCATACACATAGCACACTCTTAAGAAAATCTACAGCCAAAATGCAAGCAAACCAAGGTGAGGATATGTGAGCTCCTGAATGCAGCAGGTATTTCTTGCCTAGGAGAGGCTTGAGACTGCCATATACTACAAGTGGAGGTGTGTAACCAATTATAGTTTCCCCCAGCTTCAATGCGTAAAGCGACTGTGCTGTCTGACCTCTACCTGGTCAGGACACTCACAGAATAACCTCTACAAGTACCCCCTGCAATACCTAGGTAAGGAAACTAAGGTCACCCCAATATAACCAATGCTCAGGAGGACATTTGCAGGAAGGATCGACTGTATGGGAAGAGTAGCAAAGCCCGAAGCTCGAAAACACCAACCGGTACCTCAAAATCCCCCAGATACGAATATGATCTTGGAAATATCTCTGGCACTCATAGAAAGTGGCCAAGGTCTATCCCAACCACAATCCTGTACGCTGCCTCATGATTAACTCCTATGTAAGAGGAGCCTCCTGAGAAAAGTTAATTATACCAAGGATTTCACTCTCTCATGTGGAAAAACACATACTTGTTTTGTTTAATAGTCTTGGAGAATTAACTCACAATTAACTATTCCAAGACTCTAAATCCTAATCTTTTTGATGTACCCTAACAAAGAAAAATGTGTAATTGATTTTAATTTAAGCAATGATTTTAATGATTGTGATTACTCAAAGGGAAATGACCGTGCAACTAATGGTATTATGACTTAACAGTGAAATAAATGTGCACACCCAACAAACATTGCCAAGTGCAATCATATCTAAATGAAAAAAATGGGGTATGCCACTACATGAGATGCATTTTTTTCCTTCAAATGATAATGTAATCATTCCTAAATGAAAACCTGACTATTACTTCAGTAAGAAAACCTAATACAGGTACCATGCAAGTGCAAAAATGCAACAATGCATAAATATGCAAAAAATCAAATATTTTTGTATTTTTTGAAATAAATGAGATATAAAAGAAATCATAAGACTCTACAACTCTCAAACCTTGTAACCACTCACATACAGTAGCCAATCAAGGAACCAACATAAAAGATACCTAATGCACTAATTCCAAAACAAAAAAGGAAAAAGATGACAAGAACAACATCTAATGAAAAATAAATAAAAAAGGGTCTCTGATTAGAAACAGAGGCAATATACAGACACTAACAACATCTAGGAAGACTCAACAACATTCAAAACTCACCCAGCAACTTCCAATCATCCAAATAAATCTCAAAACCAGGCCATATGTGACTGTTTGCAGAAAACCTTCATACATACGCGAGAATTAAGATGAAAACCATGTGTATACGCAACTATGAAGAGAAAACTCGCATACATGAAGGAAAAGAGGGTAAAATGATAGACCAAGAACAAAATTACTTCAACTAGACACTAAAGGGTAAACTTGCTTCTAGACCTGACACAAAAACTCAGAGAATAGAGAACAATTCAAGCACATTGTGTATCCAACCCCCAAAGGAAAAATAAGGAACCTCCCCAGCGGATTCACCAATTCTGTCACACTGAGAAGCTTCCTATGGCTTGGGGGTACCACAACAAACTGAATGACACCAGAAATCAATCCTTTCCAATATGCAAAACAAATACAGACATCTACCACTAAGGGATATGAATCGTACCTTATTCTGGACGGTTGATGTAGATCCCCATTGAGCTTTTCCAATCACACTTGTATTGCAAATTCGCTCTCAACAACATCAAACAAGAAAAACATGCTATATATTCAAGTGTTAGGCCTACTCTAGCATATATAATCAATCGTGTATAAGCAGATAAATACATCCATGGATACTATATTCGTATTTATGCACATGTATTGGACCGAAAATGGATATTTCTGTTAATAAAAACAGAGATACAATAGTGACAACCTCTGCTAGCACTTCTTCAAACCAGGGAAAGCAAGTCCTCCACTTGGACCTCCACCACTTCAATCCCCCATCTCTCAATGGAAATCTCACAAAGTAAAGTCAAGCTTGGGAAGAGCAGCATTGTGTGCTCCAAAGGGACAAAGGGATGGATACTCAAGCATAACAAGTGAGGAAACAATGGACTATAGTTTCCTTGCTCTCAAATTTCTCCCCCTTCAATGTATCCAAGAGGCTCAATATATAGCACTCCAAAGAGGCAATGGAGGGTCGAGTCTGAGCATTCTCAAGGCATATGGAAGGCCAAGAGACAAGATATTTGAGACTCTATTAGGAAAACTCAAAAACTATTTGTCTTCATGCATATTTCTCGATGTATGCAGGTTTTGGCTCAAAAGATGCGTATGCACACGAGTATGGATTTAAAAGTCACATATAGGAATAAAGTAGTGTTTTTTGGCGATAATCTTGGCACATCAAAGTATAATATGGGCAAAGGAGGTCCATAGAGTCTACAGAGGGACAAGGAAGTCCATAAATATGTGTTCAACCAGGTGTGGTAAAATCAACTATAACAACTAGGACAAATATGTTGTGTAACAAGCCACACATAAGTCTCTGGAACTTAGTAACTCACTAGAAGACTTAACTCTCAACAATTTCACTTTACCTATCCCCTCATTGAATTCCTCTTGTGTGCTTGACTTTTTCAATTTGCAGCAATTCACAAGGCTCTAATAACTTGGAATAGAATATAATGAGGCTCCTGCTCAATTCGATGGTATTTATAAGATTTCCTAGGTCTTTGGGTCAGTTTTGTAATTAAATGAGCCACCTGCTCAATTCCTTTTCTGAGGGAACATGACCACAATTTTAGGGATTTTTCCTCCTACAACAACTAGAAAGTGAAATGCTAGTACTGCTACTTGTCATTTATCCTTCTACAGCTACTTATTCCTCCTAGTGGGTCAGTGAACACACTTCAACAGTCTTCTTTGGATAGGTGTCTCTTCACTTAATTATTTAAACAAATAAAATATTCAATTACAGTCATCCTTGACCATCCTTGGTCATAAAAACTTTACAATAAATTTTAACATAATGTTTTCTAAAATAAATTAAAATATTTATTTTTTAGTTCTAAGTGGGTTATAATACACATGATGAAAGTAAATATCATTAAAATCAAATTTATAATTCTAATTTTCCATGGGCCTTGATTAAAGTATTCCAACATAACCTCTAAATCTATCTAATCACCTCAAGTCACTCATAAAGAATGTGAAGGTTTCAAGTACCTTTTTCATCCATAAATATTAGGACAATCTTTAAGGCTGTTGGCTTAAGATATTTGTTGATCACCAACTTTGAATTTTAAAACATGACTCTAGTTTAAATATAAGATCTTCCTATTCTGAAGAGAAATGGATGTTTGTATGTGTATCTGTGTCAATTGAATATAGCTTGAGTGGTTGAGAGGAATGATTTTACCCTCCACCCAATTTCAATTCTTATAAGTGACATGATGCTTTTGTTGAGCCCCTATGTAATGGTTGAGTGGATTATGTAATATGACCATACCTTGATTCTCCAAAATAGCAGGTATCGACATATTTCCTGGTAATATATATATATTACACCGATAGGCATATATATGTTAGAATTTTGGGGTGGATTACCATCTATGCTTTTTCATCTACCGACGAGAATGAGACAAGTGTACTGTCTAGATTGATTCTATACTAGTCGTCCAAGATTAAATGAGAATGAGACAAGTGTACTGTCCAGATTGATTATATGAGTGTCGTCCAAAATTAATAATTAATAATTTCAAAAAAATAAAAAATAATTTAATTAACATGTGATAAGTAGAGTTAGTGATAGTTGTAAAAATTAAAATTAATCTTTAGCTATTCGATTATTAGATACAACTACTAGCTTAACTCCATTGATTATTAGATACAACTATTAGCTTAACATAAATGTGTCTAGAACTATTACCTTAACTTCAACTCTAATCAAAGTTATATTGGATAACTATTAGCTTAACATAAATGTGTCTAGAACTATTACCTTAACTTCAACTCTAATCAAAGTTATATTGGATAACTATTAGCTTAACTATTATATGCAACTATTGTGTTAACTCCATTGATTCTACAACTATTAGCTTAACTACAACTCTAATTACTTATGGCTTAGTCCAAGTGCATTTGGAATCTAGGAGTCTAGCTAATGTGCAGTCATGTAAGAGTCGAACTCCAAATAAAATAGTTCAAACTCTCAATAAATTCCTCTAAACTCATGTGATAACTGCACTTAGTGGCATGGTATTGTGTGACTCATGTGACACTCGAACTCCTCCTACCAATTTGGACTCCACTTAATGTGCATAAGGCTTAGTCGAACTCCATTTGGAAGCTAGAAGTCACGATAACTCATAGCTCTTTTATTAACTACAATAGATTTATATTAGCTTAACTATTAGATACAACTATTAGCTTAACTCCAATGATTCTACAACTATTAGCTTAACTTCAACTCTAATTACTTACGTCTTAGTCCAACTGCATTTGGCATCTAGGAGTCTAGCTAATATGCAGTCATGTAAGATTCGAACTCCTAATAAAATAGTTCAAACTCCTAATAAATTCCTCTAAACTCATCTGATAACTACACTTAGTAGCATGGCATTGTGCAACTCATGTGACACTCGAACTCCACCTACCAATTGGGAGTTTAGTTAATGTGCATAAGGCTTAGTCACGATAACTCAGAGCTCTTTTATTAACCACAATAGATTTATATTAACTTTTAAATTAACTATTAATCATTTGAGCTCCTTATAAACAATTATAAACTAGCACCACGAAGTCGAGTTAATTAGTCAAACTGCATTTTACAGTTGGGAGTTGAAGTAAAGTGCAGTTCGTGTGATAGTATAATTCCTGATAAAATCCTTATAACTCCTAATAAAATCCTCTGAACTCCTAATAAATTCCTCTTAACTCATGTGATAACTGCACTTAGTGTCATGGTAATGTGCAATTGATGTGACACTCGAACTCCACCTACCAATTGGGAGTCCATTTAATGTGCATAAGGCTTAGTCCAACTCCATTTGGAAGCTAGAAGTCAAGATAACTCGAAGCTCTATTATTAACTACAATAGATTTATATTAACTATTAAATACAACTATTAGCTTAACTCCAACATGATGATACAACTATGAGCTTAACAACCACAACTTAAGTGGTTTTTATGTTAGATTAACTATTAGATACAAGTAATTGACACATTCTTTAGGAAAAAAATTTATAACTATTAGGTTAAGTCCAATGATGATACAACTTTAACTTAACTTCAACTCCAATCACAAATTTTAATTGATAGTTGATATATTAACTTTTAAATTAACTATTAGATACAATTATTAGTTTAAATCCAATTATTTTAAAACTATTAGCTTAACTTTAACTCTATTCGCAATTATATTGGATAACTATTAGATTAACTATTAGGTTAACTCCAATCATGATACAACTATTAAATTAACTTCACTGGTGATATATTCCTCTCGGCATATTCCAAACATATTAATATTATTAATATGGTTGTTGCTAGTATATATCACAATCTAACATTCCAACTTTTAATATAATCAACACTTTAAAAAAATATAAACAATCCAAAATATGCATATAAACATAATTTTGGAGTTATTCTCTATCCATCATCATTTGTGTACCAAAAAGAAAAACTACCATCATTGAAATACTAGTAAAAAGAAGTATAGATATAGTCAAAACTTATTCTGCACACCCCCTCATTGATATACCATTTCCCAATTCCCACAAGAATTCTTGGTTTTGATAAACCATTTCCAATTGTATTCATTTCTCTATAGACATGATGGTATGGTACCGATATCATTTCCCCTACCTCACAATCTTGTTGGTACCTGCTAGAATCTGCATTAAAATATTACCACACCCATGTTTAAACAATATCCTCAACTATGATTTATGTAGGAGGATTTTTAGCCTTTTTATACTGAAATATTTTTATAATGCAAATGTTTTAAGATCTTAAAGAACATTGAGCTAGTGGAGTAATACATATGTACTCAATTAAACCAAGTTTTTTTTGTCAACCATTTGCTCCACACTATACACAAATTCCTAAAAAAATTATAAGAAATAACAACTAAATACAATAATATATCTAGTTAGAGATAAGATCTCAACTAGACAACTAGACACGAGAATAGGAAACCAAGAGGCATTGAAAAACAAACCACAATAATTAATAATGTGATATAAATCTATGTTAATAACTAAGAAGCATGTCATGTGCCAAGCATTAAGAATACCTATCAAAATATTTCTTA
The DNA here is from genome assembly GCA_001517045.1 of Pseudotsuga menziesii. Lineage (NCBI taxonomy): Eukaryota > Viridiplantae > Streptophyta > Pinopsida > Pinales > Pinaceae > Pseudotsuga > Pseudotsuga menziesii. The sequence continues at coordinate 50,224 of LPNX010395715.1, forward strand.
AAATACTCATTACTAAATTAACCAAATGCACACAAGACACCAAATGGATCAACATAAGCCTCAAAGTGCAAACAACTCACCCCATCATATGCTTTTGACAAGTCCAATTTCACTACCTTTGCTAAAGTTTTTTTACCTTGTGCAACCCCAATGGCTTCTTGAATTTGTCTTCCCTCTAAAAATTCAAATTGTTCGCTTGAGATTAATCTAGACAATAGCGTCTTGACCCTCATAGAAATAACTTTATCTATAATGTTATAAATACAATTGCACAATGATATAAGCTTAAATTCATTAGAGAATGTTGAGTCATCGAATTTTTGGATAAGATAAATATAAGTGGAATTAAATGCAATCAATGTATTCCCCAAAGACCTTTATTCCTCAATAACCCTTATCAATTCATCCTCTAGCATCATAAAACTCTCAGAGAATTTTACTGACCATCTGCTTAAGCCAGGGATTTTATCTTTCTAGAAACTATCAAGACCCACTTGATATTCATTTTTGGAAATTTCCTCTAATAAATTTACAGTATCATCTTCACTCACAAATATAGGGAGGAATGATGTCATTTGAACTTGTCACTTCAAGAATGTTATCCATAGGATCTTCTTAAGTTTACATGATCATCTTCACTCAAAAAGATAGGGAAGAATGATGTCATTTTAATGAGTTCAAGGATATTATCCTTAGGATATTCTTTATAATTTTTCCTAATGTAATCCACACATGCTTTGGAAATATCCTTGAAATTATTAGAAAAATAACCATCATTCTTTGACAACTTCCAAATAGTGTTAACATTTTCCCTATAATGCCTATAGGTTTTACTATTTCCATATCCCTTCTCAAGACACAAAATTTACTCCTAAATCTCCATGTCCCAATCTATTTTAAAAGATGTAGAAAGAAGGAATGTATCTAACCTCATTTCTATGATTTCCTCATTAATATTTTTCCCTCCAAGTAGAGCTAAGTTTGATAGGTCTAATGTCATAGAGTCCCTACTCTTCCAAATTCCTTAAGAAATAATTTATTGATGGATACACCTCAATTGGACCCCATATCTATGATATTCCTAAATAAATATTAAAGTCACTACCCATAATGATATTCTTCAAGTTGAGAAGGATAAACCAAAATTTCTTTCCCAAGATGAGTCTTATAAGAATAAGACCCTTATATATTGACCATAATGATATCCTATCGCATCTCCAAATAAAACTATGAATAGTCTTCAGTCAATAGAAATAACATTGGAGTAAAATTGTATGTTTTCCCTCTAGCAAAAAATAATTCCCCTCTTCAAATCAATTTTGGTGAAGAATCTTTCTCCACTCAAGCAACCCAAAAGTTCTTCCATTATTTCCGATCGAAATCTATACTTAATGATAATCTTGTCAACGTCCCTTGAATCAGTGCACATTCCTCATTCTCCCCCTTTCTTAGGTGTGTGTATAGTTGGTATTGCACATGGAATCAAACTCACCTCTCTTGAGAATATTTTTGTCGAACACAACATTAACCTCCTTTCAAAACGTTTACTAGTGTTTCCCTTGACATCACTGTTGTTCTCCTACAAGGGTGCAATTAATATTTTATTTCCATCCTTTCTAGTCAAAAAATTATTGTTAACCCCATCATACATCATTCTTATGTCATACTACCAATATATACCCAACAATATATGCCATGCATCCATTGGTACTATTTAAACATCACTTCTAACTGTAGATTCAATAGCACTAGTCTTAGCTCCTTAAGCAACATGGGTTTTTCTCTCCTGCCTTCTTGCAGTATGAAAATTCCTATGAAAATTCCTAGAGAAATCACAAGCCTTGTGTCATGGTGTTTAACACTTATAAAAAATTGTAGTGGACATTCCAATCTCTCTACCTCTAAATTTTTTTCTTCCACCAGCATTTCCTCTTCCTCTATGGGCTTCATTGCTACTTTTAAATTCTTGGGTTGGAGTACTAACAATGCTTCTCTCTTCTCCTTTGGTTCCATTGCTCCATCCTCTTCTAGATAAAGTTCCGCCTTTGCCTCTAATTATTTATTTCCCTTTAATAGTATGGTTCTTCCTAACCAATTTCTTCCCTTCCTTCAAGGAAATTTGGTATGCTTCTTCAACTGTTCTAATCCTCATAATGCTAAACTCATCTTGAATGGCATACTTTAACCCATTAATATATATAGCCACAACTTCATCTCCTTCATCAATATGTTCATATCTGATGGACAATCTATTGAACTCCTTTTTATACTCCTTAACAACCATCTCTTTCTGTCTCATTTTTTGTAACTTTTTATACAAATTCAAAGTATAATCAACAAGAAGGAATTTACCTTTCAACTTAGCCACTATTCCATCTTGTTTTCTAATTTTACCCCTGTATTTCCTCTACTTTTCCAACTATAAAAAGTACCACTATAAAGATGGATGATCCTTAAACTTTATGCAAGCCATTTTTACCCTCTTAGGATCCTCAAGCTATTCCATATCAAAGAATTTTTCCATATCCCTGATCCAATCAATCAACTCTTCAAGGTCCAGACTTGGTGAATAGGTATATGTCTCCATCTTATGATTCCCTCTCAAAATTTCTAGGCCTTTAATAATATTCATGAGTGTCCTCAACTGCCTCAACTTCTTCTTGAGGATTTCCAGCCTCTACTTTCACATCACTTACAACATGAGCCTCAAGTACAACTCCTCTCCTTTGAGTTATCTCCATCACCTCCATTCTTGCTTGGACAAACCTCACTACTTGAAATAGGTCCTCAATTATAGCACTACCATGCTACCTTCTTCCTCTACCCTAGACATTCACTCCTCTTTTAGCCATACTTCCTTCTCACAAACCTCTTCTTACAATTATACCTAGTAATTCCTCTACTGGAATTGTAACTCTTCATAACATTTATACCCAACACTTTCCATTAACCAAAATTGTTCACATGTGCAGGATACTAGCTTGCTCTGATACCTCAAATGATGGAATGTAATTATAACCACAAAGAAATCATGTAGTCAAGGTACACAAAATTAGCGCACAAACACACAGAAGGAAATCTAGAGGCTCAAGAAAATGCATAATGCTCATCAAACTATTTCATTAAATTAAGAAAATTCATACAATTACACTTAAAAGAACCCATGGTCTTAGTCTCGAGTGTTTTTCCTTAAAATTACATACACATACAACTCCTATTTGTCTTCCTACCTAGCCCTTGTATTATCCATATCTCTCTCTCTAGATCTCTCTCTATCTCAAGGTTATTCTTCCTTATGGGGGGTTCTTCCTCTTTTTTCTCTGTATCTTCTCTATCTTTCCAGAATCTTCTCCCATGCATCTCTTCTCTACAATCTTCCTTATGCTTTTCACACCTTCTCTTCTTTGGTTCATTAAATATTGTTTTTTAAAAATTAATGAGAAGAAATGTAAAGATATTTGATCTTAAACCAAAACTAGACCTCTATTGTACAATTGATGGCCTTCAAAATCCACCTTAATTTCCTTTATAAATTGTGATAAATTGTTGGTCATTAGACCCTCTCGTTTGATCAAATATTTCTTTATTGGATCCTCTTCTTTAATGGGTCCGCTATTCCCTTTGTGAGTCAACCCATCGTATCCAGTCTTTTGGCATTCATCCATAAAAAAACCTCATGTTATCCTTCACCATAATTTTTCAATGACCCATTCCTAATGCCAACTTTTTAAAATCCTACCTCTGACAAGGTCCTTTCAGTGCCATCAAAGCTCTCCCATTGAGTCTCCCTTATTCATCAAGCATGTTCTAAAATTGTCATGCTTGATACAACATCCTTGATGCATCGCTTTCGATATATCAATACTTGCTCCTCAGCTTTCTCTACACACATTGCTATAGTTGTTCCCCAATATTAGGCTTCTGATATAATGGTTTAGATACAATATCGGATTTTGACCCCTCGATCTCTCTCTCTCATACTTTGTTGTCATGGTTCTCTAATACAATGTCCTTAATACATTTAATTTTGATATGTAACAAACTTGCTCTCCATTAAGATCTCTTGAATTCAATCTTGTTAGCAATTCCCGATGCCTTGACTCCAATATGTCGGGTCTTGATCCATTATGATTCTTCACTTTGTTGAGAATTTTCTTTTATGCAATTTCAATTGCAAACTTCGATGACTAGCCTACGATGAGGCACATCTAAATATAAGTTCAGCCTGATGTTTTTGCATTATAAATCATCCTCCTATACATATATTTTGAAAAAATATATTGAAGATTAAATTATTTGATAAGAATAAAACTCACTTGTTATTTTTTTCATAAATCTACAATGGAAAGAATTTAGTTAAATGTAAATTTGGCACATTAAATACACTAATATGTTTTGAAAAAATAGCATTAACTCACATACAATTCCCTACACATTTCATATTTACTACATATCAAAATTTACAAAGATTAAATGAGTTTTAGTATCTTCAATCTAAAATATTGTAAAATACCAAATTTTCATTACCACATTTCATTGAAAAATGTTATCCATAATCATAAATTCACCAATGAATTTGATTTTTATTTAATTCTTATATAGATGAAAAACAATAAAGCATTGCGTCCATTTTCTACATGATGTCTACCCGTCTAATAAAAGTGGACACGGAAGGGACTTCATTGTCGCACCCTAGACATCTTCAATTGGTCCTATATATGTCATCTATAGAGATTTGTGTACTTGCTTATCTTCCATATTAATGCGAAGCTATTATAACAATCACTTTTTAATAATGGATCTTGATATGATCCATAGCATGGAATTTAATGACAACCACAACCGCATGGGCATGGGCATGGGCATGGGCATGGGCATGAGCAACTTCAACTTAGTTACGAACAATACTATCGGTTATTATGTCATCGTAGGTGATATATATGAATCACTCATGAGTATTAATTCATTTAGATATGGGCAAATTTTTTCAATATTCTAAAGTTTGTAATAGTTTTTATTAAATGTAATGAAATTTAGATTAAGGTTTGATAATATTTAAAACATTTAATTATTCATTTTTATTTTTTGTTGTCTATTTTTTTAGATTGCTCTTGGTTCCTGTGCCCCAGACCGAGTTGGGAGGATGATATCAGCAATTGTATAATTTTCCTCAACCTTTTTTGGTTTTAGCTCCTTGTAAACAATACCTTCTTTATCATAAATATGCCATCTATAATTCAAATAGCACTGAGTAGGGATGACAATTAATATTCCAAGTTTCCATGATCCTACTAATTAAAAAAAGTTCCCTTCTTAAAAGTAAATCTGTCAACAATGATTCAGATCACAATGGAAGTGATGGCATTTAATAATATGATATGTGAGGTAACTTAGATCGAGAATTAGATAATATGTAAATGTTTTATATCGCCTCTATCAAATCTGTAAAGGTAAGAGCAAGAGCTACCCAGTTCTTTAATTTTCCAACAAAATTCTTTGAGCATTCATTGCTGAAATTTATGGCGAGTATAATGGAAGCATTTGACATGAAAGCAAAATCTACCAAGGTAACCTATTGCTTCAAGTTTTTATTTTTGTGCACAGTTATTTACATATTTTTATGATATGATTTTGATTAAATTGTCTAATATTTAATGTTTATAGTAGTAACCTTCTTCTTATCAAATTATCTTTTTATTTTTTCCTTGATGCTTCGATGTACAGTTCCTCTCAATTCTAACAAAAAATTCGAGGCTCGATGTACAGTTCCTCTCAACTCTGACAAAAAATTCAAGGCTCAAAGCTACACTTGCAGTGACCCTGTGGCTATATGCATGTATCTCTCTGCTAGCGTTTTCTTCTTTCTACCATGAATTTTCATGCATTTCTTTCATAGTGTTTTCTTCCTACTTCCACCGCTCACCCCATTTAATATGAAATTGAAAGAACCCACACGCACTGGAGTTATATTCAGTCGGAGTTCAAGGTTTCGTGGTGCGAACATAGAGAGTATTTTCCTTCGCACTTGCAGCCTAGTAACTGACTGTCATGGTAGAGGTCGTCGCTATGTTTATGATGAATTCATAGGTTTAGATCGTCGTCAATCTCTTGCAGGAAGGAAATGGTATTTCATTTGATTAACTTTCTCCACTAAGTGCATGCAATTTTTCTGTCATTTGTTGTTCAATTGCGTCAGTTTTGAGCCATGGGTTTTGTTTTTGAAAGAAATGAAGGAGCAATACGTAATTACCGATCATTTTTTTATGATTTGCATTTTAACCGTCATGGCAGAGCAGTCACCGTGCTTAAGAGGAATTCGCAGTTGACGGCGACGACAATCTCTTGCAGGAAGACAATGGCATTTCATAACTTTGATATAAGCTCATGGAAAATCCTGTTGTGCCTCAGTTTGGTGACTGATGAATGCCTAGGTCGGTTTCAGGATACATCCTGAACATTCTATAAGTTTTTTTTTCCTCGTGTTTACTATGTTCATGCTATAATTCTACCCTGGTTTTTTTTTTTCCTCGTGTTTACTATGTTCATGCTATAATTCTACCCTGGTTCTCCTCCCAAGAAAGAATAGGGCTATAAATATTTTGTAATTCCAAATGGAGTAGTTATATATAGATATCACTTATAAAATTCTAATAGTTTTGTATAACCTCTTTTCTAATCTGTCAATTCTCTGTTAACCTCTGCTTTTGAGGTTCTTCATTAGTGACTCTTGTTTGCTCCTTGCACCGAGGTTTCTAAATTTTAAGTGACATCAGTCCTGCGTGAGGCTAGGTGATATTATGATGACAAAATTGGACAAATTCTGGTTTTGAAAGGTTGTTTGTGGGAAAATATGTGCACATTTGTTTTAGTTATATTGGCTTGGTTTGAAGAAAATGAATATTTATGATTATATGGATGGGTATCAATCTCGATAAACCGGCTCCAAATCGGTAATCCAATATGGAACCCACAATGTTACAAGGCTCATATGTGTTATGAATAAAGGTAACATACTACCAAAATGGTGTAGGGTCTCTTTAAATTAAATATTGGGATCTGGTTCCAAGTATATGGGTTGTAGATCTGTTAGTGCATCTTGGTCCAATTATGTCAAAGCAGTTTTTGGAGTGCTATGTTTTGATTAATGTGGTATTATATTGTGGTAAATCCCACTTCAGCTCCAAGTAAACTAGAATGTTTGTATCTGTATTGAATTGGCTTGACTTAGGAAAGCTTAATACTGTTATAAATATATCACATATACAGTCCAATTTATTGTTCATGAAACAAAGAGTATGTTCCATCGCTATCTTCTTTCAATATGGTTCTTTATCTTTGTATAGAATATATGATCATTGTATTAATAAAAATCGAATGCAAGTAATCTCTCTATCTCCCTATAGACTTGATTAAGGCAGTGATACAACTATGTTAATGTAGAACGAAATTCTTTATACAGATCTGCCACTGGATTTAGCAAGGCTGGATTAAAGAAAATATAACTAGTGTAAATATGAATTTAATGAATGGAGACAAATACGATGAAACCAAGGCTATAGCCTAATAGCATGGGAGTTGGACATACTTATTCCAGAAGCCTTATAAGCCCACATACTATGAGGTTTTTGGATTCAGATGGCCCAAGGAACCTAGACTATATCACCATTACACCTTGTAACCAACAATCGTGAAAAGAACGGTATATATACTATATTCAGTTGCATCAAATATGAAAACGAAACTATGTTCATTATTTGACAAGGTTGTGTATCTGAAGAGTGATGTTATTATTATTATTTTTAATAAATTAACAGATAAGTAAAATCACAGAATTTAGTTATGAATAAATTATGTGGCCATAGTTATTGGTTTCTTATTTTGTTTTAGGATTATTATTGTTGACAAAAGGGCATTTTATAGTTCAGTAGGGGATGTTTTTAACTTGTAGTTTTGTATATGTGGTTCTAAAAAATATTTTAAATATAAATAATTGATAGAACATGCATACCGAGACTATTAAGAATGTGAGATAAATAGAAGAATGTGTCTCAAATTATCAACAATTCATGGTAGATAAATAAAAGAATGTGAGATAATAAAAAAAATTGATAGTTGATAAATGGATAACACGAAAAATGTTGGTGATAACATTTAACTAGGCATAGATAAATCATAGTTGAACCTATCCACCTGACCCAACTACAACTATGTGGGTGTGCTAGTTAAATCTTTAATAGTTAATGACAGGTTTATAGCTTGTCACAAGGATTCTTGAGCAATTTTCAACTTCCTTGACTGATATGTTAACGAGGGTTAATTAAATCTTTATTTAATCATAAATGACAGGTTTAGAGCTTGTCAAGTGAATTCTTGAGCAATTTTCAACTTTATGTAATTCATGTAAGAAATTTAAGACTTATGCAAAATATTTTATGAATCTACTTCTAGTCAGTTGTCTTTCAATAGTTTTGTTATGTATGTTTAAATGCAATTGCCTAAAAGATGGTTTCATGAGGAGAAAGAGATTCATACCACCATTACTCAATCTAATATGTTAATATGTTTCTCTCAGAAGATGTTACACTGAATCGTTGAGTATATACCAAATCGAATTGAAAACAATGAAAACCTCCATCTTCTGGTACTTAGGAGAGCGTGAATGCACACTCTTAGACTTGCGTACATTTGTATGCAACCCAAGGAACAACAAACAGCCTCTTCATACTGCTTGTATGGCAACTAGAGAACGAATGGCTTCAAAGTTCATCCATTCAATCAATCAAAACAAATTACCCACAACAAAATTCGAAGGACATTGTTTACATTGATTACAACCTCCACCATTTATGATATAAGATTACAAGAAATGCCATACCACAATACAATTCATAACATAGACAATCATAGTTAGTTGACTAGACCATGTCCTTGAATGTCAAGATTCATGACTTTGATTAATAATGATAATAGAAAATTTCCATCTAAACACATCTTAACATTCAAATCCTTCTAGAGAATATCAGTAATATAGAACTTCAACATTAAGACGACGATGGCATTTTTGTTAAGTAAACTTTGAATGATCGTTCTCATTAACAAGAGCCATGAGGTGGCAATGTCCTCGCCATTGTTAATAGTTATTGGTATAAGACAAACATTAGAGGAAATTTGAACTCAAAATGAGCTTACTAAGAAAAATAATAAAACAATAGTTAAAATAATAAAATAATATTTATTAATTTTGGAGGAAGAAAAAAAACTATTTTTTTTGTTTGTATTTTCGACATATCTCTCTGTGAGTTTACTCAAATTTCAATCGAGAGAGATCGTTGGATGCAAAATTAAATTCCACATCCAACGAGTACCGAATCGGCATATGTTTGATGGACCCCGCTACCCCAAAAACAAGAAATAGTTGAAAAACGTGATGATGACATCATCATCACGTTTTTCAGGTAATTCTTGTTTTTGGGTAGCGGAGTCCGTTAAAAGTATGCCGAGTGGGTACTGGTTGGATGCAGATTTTAATTTTGCATCTAATGAGCTCTCCTGATCAAGATTTGAGTAAAACAATAAGGAGATATGTCGAAAATATGAACAAAAAAAGTAGTTTTTTTTATGATATCTATCCCCAAATTTAAAAGGCCCATTTTGAGTTGAACTTCTCTCTAATATAAATTAAAAGATGAGAGTTAACGATTACAAAAAATGTCTTTTCTATTTTAAGGTGCATTATCTCATTTCTCATATGATCAACAAGAAGATGTAAACACAAGTAATTCTCATTGAATTTTACCATCAATATTGAATTGACCAAGCTCATATGTAAGTAGTAGCACTCTCCTTAAACCTCCTTATCATTTTTGTGTGTGTGTGAATTGCTTCCTCAAATATTCAAATATTTTAAGAACCTCCTAATGTACCAAAGAACAAGAAGTGCAACATCTCTAAGATACAACTCTAGTAACATATAAATAAATTGGTTCAAAATATGACAACATGATTTCTAACATTGGATGCAATATTCATCTTCTTATATAGGTCAATTCAAGTGTTTGCCGAAAATCAAGCTATTATGTGTATGTCATTTTCCTAAATAGAACAACATTCATCATATGAAGAACAAAGCATATATTTTCAAACCTAAAATTTTATTCAAAACTTTAGTGGATGGTCAAAGTTGCTTAAAGATCAAATAAGCTATTTTTTTTCCTATAGCATTGGCTTTATAGCAATAGCTACTAACAAGTACCACTGTGACATTGCCACCTAGTGGCTCTCGTTAGACTTGGGAACAACTTCTAGGATTGAGTCCCAAGAATGAATGGTATTCGTATTGAAATTAATCATGGCGTGGGTTGTGACTGTCACCTTTACTCTTTTAAGGGATGTTTAAATGCTTGGAATAGATGTAAATTTGGCATGAAGCACGTTAGCTTATCATGAAATTAGTGAAATTCAATTGTATAAGCTATAGAAGTTTTAATTATTAATGATTATTTTCACAATTTTAAATGTTTATAGAATTTTGAACTAGGTTACCATTTTTAAAAAGTGGCAAAGTACATTAGAAAAATATAGATTTTTGCATCTACAACTACAAAATCAACACATTCTTGTGGCAAGTAACTGCAAAAACCAATGCATTCATTAGGAGAGAAAACTAGTATTTAGTTTCATAATTTTGTTTGCATTGAAAACACCATAGATTATCCATGAGGCGAGGTAGACGGATTACATTAGAGTTGACTCTCATCAGGCTAGGTCGACGGATTATCCATCAGGCGAGGTAGACGAATTACATTAGGGTAATTAACTCTCATATTCGGCATTGAAAGAAATTACGATTGGGTAATCAAGCGTTGATTAAGACGAGTTCGCCGTTTACAACCATTGAATATGGTTCTAGAATGTTGCTTGGTTGGATTAGGGTTAACTCTCATATTCGGCATTGAAAAAAAAGTACATTTGACTAATCAAGCGTTGATTCAGACGAGTTCGCAGTTTACAACCATTGAATATGGTTCTAGAATGTTGCTTGGTTGGATTTTTCTCTATGCGTGTTGTTGAATTTTGCGAAGGGTCTCGCTATCCTCTCTTGATAAAGGAAAATTGTGCGTCGACTTTCATCCAACTTTTGTTCACAGTGTACAAAAACTGATATGTGTAAAACACCGCATCCCAGCCAACCACTTAAATATCATTCTTGATTGATACCATTCTGTGTAAATAATAATAGCGTCTTTAACATAGAAAGAAAATAATAGATGGATTCTTGGAGAATAAATTGTGTCCCTCCTGGTTTTCTAACATGCTGTGTGCAGCGCAGCCTCACTCTTATAGCCTTCTTCTCACTTGTCATACGGCCAGTTTTTCCTACCGCTTTTGTTTTCGACGGATTCAATCAGACCAACTTGATTTTGCAGGACGGTGCTTCACTCATCCCCTCCCAATCTGTGCTAGCCCTCACAAACGACACGCATTGGGTGGTCGGCCGGGCGCTGTATTCAACTCCCGTGGAGATGAAAACCAACGAGACGCTTTCCTCCCTCAGCACTACCTTCGTTTTCTGCATGGTGCATCCCTCCTCCGACCAAGGCGGGCACGGATTGACTTTCATCCTCACGCCCTCCACAACTTTCATGGGCAACCGGGCATCCGAGTATATGAGCTTGCTCAACATCACTAGCAACGGGCAACCATACAATCACTTGTTCGCAGTCAAGTTCGATACAAGCCAGAGTATTGAAATGAACGACCCCAACGACAACCACGTGGAATTGGACACTAACGGCTTCATCTCGCTAAAAACCGAGACAGCCGGCTACTGGAATGGGGAGGAATTCCATGGAATCAGCCTCAAGGGTGGACACAACATACAGGCCTGGATCGATTACAACCATTTGCAAAGCCAGATCAACGTTACCATAACGTTGGCCGGTTTGCCAAGACCGCAGAAGCCGCTTATATCTCACAAAATCGATAGAGAAGATGTTCGTTGGCTTTTCAGCGGCTACAGGGAATTTCATCGAAGTTCATTACGTTCTCGCGTGGAGCTTCACCACAGAAGGTACGACGCCCCCACTTGATATCTCGCGGCTCCCTTCGTTCGCTAAAATGTATTCCAAGCGTCCCAGTCGAGGATGGATAGTCGGCGTTACAGTGGCCACTCTGGTTCTCTTCCTGGGGGTGGTTGCTGCCGTGTTTTTCATAGGAGCAAACAACGGAGAAACAATTGAAGAATGGGAACATGAGTTTTGGTCCCATAGATTCACTTACAGGGAGCTCAACATCGCCACTAACGGATTCCGGGATGAAAACGTTTTGGGCCAGGGGGGTTTCGGCAGGGTTTACAGGGGCGTTCTTCTGGGCAGCGGTCAGGAAATCGCAGTGAAATCTATAACGAAGGAATTCAAAGAGGGAATTAAGGGCTTCGTGGCAGAGATCTCGACCATGGGGCGCTTGAAGCACAGGAACCTGGTTCCTCTCCGGGGGTGGTGCAGAGTGCAGAAGCAGCTATTCATTGTTTACGACTACATGCCCAATTACAGCCTAGATAAAGTCATACTCGGGAACTCTATAACTATTCTCCCATGGCCTCGGCGATATGCAATCTTGAAGGGCGTGGCAGCGGGATTGGTATATCTGCACGAGGAATCGGGGAAGAGGGTCATCCACAGAGACATCAAGTCGAGCAACGTGCTGCTGGATTCCGAGCTCAATGCGCGGCTGGGGGACTTCGGCCTCGCTCGCCTGTATGAACATGGCGATAACAATCCTGGAACAAGTCGTGTCGTGGGCACGCTGGGGTACATAGCGCCGGAGCTCACAAAGACGGCAAAGGCCACCCCGAGCTCGGATGTGTTCTGGTGTTTTGCTTTTGGAAGTGGCGTGCGGGAGGAAGCCCGTGGGCCTATCCACCGATGCGGAACGACACGTTTTCGTTTTGGTGGACTGGGTTTGGGAGCTATACGCCCAAGCGAGTCTGCTCGATGCGGCAGATCCGAAGCTGGGGGATGAATACGACGCCCGCGAGATGGAGAAGGTGTTGAAACTAGGATTACTGTGCTCCAATAAGGAACCGAAGGTAAGGCTGGCGATACAGCAAGTGTGTCAAATACTGGAAGGTGAAGCTCCTCGCCCCGACGTTAACGAGTGTGCTGCTACTGCAATTCCGGAGGACTGGCTTCTCCAAGAATTTCCTAGGGCCCGAAGCCAGTCAAACGGATGGCTCAGCTGAACATCTTTAAGCGGTCCACGGTGATCAACGGTATGGGTGCCATCACTGCCATAAGGCAAATCAAATTGCCAATAAATTGGTAGAAGGCCATAGATGAAGAACGCAGGACTACAATGGTTACAATTTGTTACGCAAGTTAAGTCTAAACTGTATACATTTGGGCCATGCGGGCATTCAGTTACTTGTGTTTATTGTTATGTGATCGAAAAGAAATATATCTTTCTGGTGTGTATTTACTGTTGTGTGATTCATTTTATAAGTGTTAAAAATTCTTTTTTGGACTTTTTTTTTTTTTTTTTCTGACGGAAAGTGTCACCTTGATATTCCATCTCCTAAACTTGTTTAAAAATGAATCTTAAATTTTTTTAGGTCCCAACCGCCAGCCAACACCGTTATACCTTGTAAAAGAACCTATATTGAAAACAAGAGCCATTGCCACAACAGCTTTGCTTGTAAACGAAATTCACTGTGCATCATTAAACATTTAATAATAAGAAACAAATCATAACTCGAAATTCATTTGAAACATATCATAATGACTACTATATCTATTGAATTTTCTTTTTAAACAAAATATGTGAATTATGCTATTAAACATTTTTGTTATTCTTAGGGTCAAATTATCTCCAAGCATCAAATTAAATATATTTCATTTTTTTTGTTACAAATGTTTCATGGAGAAATTATGGTGAAAGAGCACCACTCTTATGGAATTTTATAGTTAGAGTGCTAAGCCAAAGAACTTCAATTTGCAAGCACAATAGAAGTGTATTTGAAAAACTACACATAAGTAGAACAAATTAAAATGTAGAAATTACAATTATTATATTTAAACACTCTTAACCACTTCAAACTAGTGATCCACCGAATTGTTACCCCTCATGGAACTTTCTACATTTTTTAGGAATAGAATGCAATGGGATAGCAATGAAGGGAAATAGAAAGCAATCCACTCAAGCAATTCCTTGCTTGTGTCATCCTTGTGTGCAATAACTTCAATGAAGCACAAGCAATCCTTTTTGGGTCCTAAGGCAGTTTAATAGCCTCTACAACCTCTTCTTCTATTCTAACCTGTACAGAGAGAAGCAATATTGTTAAATGACAAAACAAATACTAGATTAAGCTCATGTTTGAGATATTTAAGCAAAAACAGACTTCTATGGACTCATTGAGCACACGTTATTTTCTTGTTTCACTAGTCCCTCAATTGGCTGAGCAACATAAAATCTGCTAGTGAAAGTAACAACTACAAAGGTTCCTTAGAAAAAATACAATTGTAACTCAAATGACAGACTCGTTTGTAATGTCAACAGTGTAATCGATACCTCAAAGAGAGATAAAACTAGAAAAATAGTCCACCAAGATGATACTTGACCAATAAAAAGGGAACCCCCCTCAAGTCTACAATAATGTATTTTTTAAGGAAAAGTAGTTGGTTAAGAAGTAGGTCTCAACAAATGGAAAAAGGACAAGCACCATACTAACAAAATACCTTATGCACAAATACTACCCTATCACAAAATAAATAAGAAGCCCTTGTAAACAGGTTGGCCATGCTATGGATATATACTAAAAAATTACCTTGACAATCCAACATTTCCCTTCACCATTATGAAGGGAATCTACCAAACCAGTGTAGTTCCAATTCTTTATGACATTGTATGGTCCATCATGAATTTCAACCTCTATAGTGTGTCCCCCATTATTAATTAGAAAAATGAGGGGATTCTGGCCATATCAAATCATGGTAGACACGTCCTGGATCGTGACCTGTTCAGATAAGGAAGAGTACATTCAAGGATAAAAACTCACTAATATTTGGACAAGACACATAATTCCAAGGATATCAATATTTCATATCGTATAGAAATTGGTAATCACTTGTCATTAATCATTGGTGGAGGGAGGTTTTGGGTTCTCTGGTATGAGTTAGGGAAATGATGAGAATGTCATGGAAGGTATTGTTTGTGTTGTGAAAGTGACAATTTTAGTTGAAAGTACAATTTTTGTTGGTGTTGTTTTGTTTACCATTCAAACATCTCGATGATGTTGAGTTTTCTTATATTTTGTTGAAGGTGGAGGATTTAGAATGAAAGGAAACTAATGAGGAAGGTGGTGAGGTGAGCCTTGTTTTAAACAAGTTATTTTGAGCTGGTGTTACTTCTTTTTATTCAAAACTTAAATTTTTTTAAAACTAAAAATTAAACAATTTAATAAAACAATATTAAATTGTATGTAATTTAAAGTTTAGTGAGTTTGGTATCAAACAAAAATTCATATGCTCTGAAAATATGGACATACAACAAAGCCAAAAGTCATCTACATTTACCATTACCATTACATGTAAGTTAAATATATATATTTTATTTGAGTAGGTTAATCATAATTTATGAAATTTATAAAAGGTGGTTGAAATTTATAATTATTCATATTTAATGTGTAAAATAAACATAAATTAATTTAAAATATTATTTTATAATATTATAAATTTTAATTAAATAATTTTAAATAATTCATATAAAATTTAAATATACTTATTTCTCATTTAAAAAATAAAATTTTCATATCACTTATTATACTTATTTTACTCTACTGGTTGGTTGCACATATAAGCATATATGAAGCTCACCTTTGGCTTTTGAGCAAAGCTAAACTCTTAATCTTTTTAAGAAGAATATTAACATATAAATCAAGCCAAAAGGTTCATTGATTAGGGTGGAGAGCTAAAAGATATCCTGGCATTTGGAGTAATGTGTGGCCATTGATTTAAAAAGAATAATAATAAATAAAATATATATATTTGATACCCAGTATCACGAAAACAAATATATTTATATCTTATTACACAGTAATAAATAGTGTATAGATTAAGTTTTAGTCTTCAAGTTATTTGATATCAAGCACTTCAGATTTAATAGTGTATATTATTATACAGTAATAAACACTATAGATTAGGTTTTAAGTTATTTGAAATAAAGCATTTCAGAAATATATATAAATATTTGTTATTTAGTGTATATTGTTTTTATTCTTATTAGTCACCCAATAAAAGAGGAGAACAATTAAGTCTGAATTCATGTTAATTATTGCTGTTGAGTGTAGGTGGAGAAATCAGCCTCGAAAGCAAAATGGATAGTGTGGATAGGTACACTTCAAAACTTAATGCATGATCCAAAGGTTTGGTTCATAAAGATTAACCCTTGGCTATTTGGGTGAAGAGAAGAGCAACATTTTGGAGTTGAAATCAACTTATGCATCTAGTGCATCTAGTGTAAGTGGGTAAAAGTTTTCATTATTTCATATTTATTATTTTAATTTTAATTAGTATTTTTTTTATATAAATTTTTTTATTATAGTAAAGGAAAAAATAAAAAATAAAAGTTCTTCACTACACATTGTTTTTAAAAAAACTTAAAAAACCAAGTTTTAGATCTAAGCTGGCCCGCATAAACCAAGCAAGGATAAACCAAGCAAGGATCAAACAACAGGGATTTCCTAAATGAAAATGAGGGCCTGTGAAGCTCTTTGGCTTCAATTAAATGGAAAACTCTTGAGGGTCACGGAGAACAATATGGGAGCAAGTAAGATATTCTTATGTACTTAATAATGATTATGTAGTTAATAATGTCAAGCATATTAAAGACTTCAAGTTTTTCTTAAAAAAATAAAAAAATGGGTTTAAGGAAAAAAATTGACTTATTACAGTTAAACAAAACTTATTCTCCGGAAAGATCACTTATTTGGTAAATTTGACTAATTCAACAGCGTCATAGGTTTGTCCTATGTTTAGATTTATTGTTGACTCTGATACTTCTTTTTAGTCAAGCTAAATAATTACACAGATTTAATGCATATTTTTTTGGGTGAGCGTTCTAACTGTTTTTTTTTACATGTACTCCCTGTTAGAAAACAAATTCCAAGCTCTCTACTCAGAAGTGTTGGAGACATTTACCTTCATACTCACTCCTTCGGTCAAATTGGCCTAGTTAAACCACTATCCTAAGTTTAATTAACATCAATGGAGCATTAATTACCATCATCCCAGTCACTCCCACGCCTACCCACAGTCAAGGAGGCTAACTTAGCCTTTCCTACGGTCAAGGAGGCTAACTAGAGCACTCCAAGGGTGATCTGTGTGACATTCATGCACCTAATTGCTAACTGGGGGTTACTTTCAGTTCAACCAATCAGTTACAGTCAGTTAAGACGCCTCCATGCATTAAATATATTATTTAATGATTATTTAATATTATTTTAATGAACTGGAGTGAACAAGGCGCCTTCACCAACTTCTGATGGTCAGTTCAGCTTCAGTTAACCTCATCAGGGTTTATTGGAGTCATGCAGTACTAGCACTTGATGATTGGATTGATATAACATGTGTTTGATCTCCTTCAGTTGAGATTCAGTCATTTATTGCACTCCAACTTCAGTTAGGGTTTGGTGAGTCAATTAGGGTTTTGGTCAAGTGGTTAACTGAGTGAGATTGCATGGCAAAGAGTCAGTTAAGCTAGACTCACTCATTGAATTCGAATTGTCCCTTAGGTATTCGAATTATTCATTGAGTTAAGCCATTGCTCATGCATGGTATTGTAATCCTTTATTGTTCATATAATATACAGAGAGGAAACCTATTGGGATTCCAGTTATTTCCAATTCATGAGTATTTGTTAATTATTCTTTGATGATTTTGATTCCTAGTTCCTAGATCATGTCCAAGATTTAATAAGAAGAGGAATGATTTTGGAGAAAAAATATAATTTGGAATCAAATCCAATCTTACACTTCTGACTTCGAGGCTCCTGGGGATTTGTATTACGAATAAAGAAAAAGCATATTTATTTCTTGAGAGAGTAAGATATGAAAAAGTTGTATTATTTATCACGTCTTCTGTGTGGCTAAACTGTATGTTTTTAGTTTTTAATATTCCGCCTTCATTAACAAATTCAGTTCCCAAACCATGTACATCATATCCATAGTGACTCTACTCCACTTATCAACAATTCTGAATTCTCCCACTCGGGAAACGTGAATCATATTAATAACTGGTTTTTAAAGCAATCGATATCGCACTTACTACATTTACTGACTCATTTTTCTTAAAAAAAAGATTCACTTTGCTGCAAGCATCGCAGAGCATGAGCATTGCGGCCATACCAGGGATCAATATTTGTTACCTTAGATCGAAAAAATAGTATTTTGCAGAGAGGTAAATCACATGTGTGTCTATCGCTAAATTAAGACTTCAGTGTTACAAAAAAGCCAAAGTCTAACCTAAGCCAAAAACTAACCAATCACTAACCTATCAATTTTTAAGAAAAATTTAATGTCTTTTTATGTTAACTATTCTTTTACTAAACCACCTTAACTTATGAAAAGAGACTGCTAGTTCTCGAAAATCTAGATGGTTTAGTGATGTGATGGGTGTGTTCATAAAATTGAGATAAACACCATCTCAACATTTGTAGGTATTTTGTAATTGCAATTAAAATAAGTGTGCCATACAAAACTTGAAGTAATTCATACAGGTGAGGAGTTCATTTAAAATTTGAAGGAATTCATATCATACACAGATATAATTTGGCAATGCAAAATTTAAATTTCTTAAACACAAAATTTTAAAGCTAGAGGAAATTTAAAAATTAAATATTTAAAATTCAGAATTTAAATACTTAAAAAACATATATATAATTCATACTGCAACTATATAAAATTTAAAATTCAAATTATGCAAATTTTCAATAACAGTACAACCATCACAAGAAACAACTATTTCAACATTTTAAAAAATGAAATTCAAAAATAAAAAATGATTTACAAAGAAAATGATCGTTTGGAGACAGAGGAGAAACAAATTTAAAGTGATTCCAGAGTCTTCAAAATATTTTAACTGAAAAGAACGAGGTTCCAAAGAACAGTTTGATAATATAAACAACACTGCACATGATTTATCCAATTCTATGTTTAATAAGCTGGGAAATCTCTGCTGTGCGAAAATCAACAATAAGTTGTTACAATTCAATTCCAGAGGTTTTCAAAATTTACTTATTTAGCCGCCAAACACCAGCGAAGATTGTCTTCAATTTTTTCTTCATATCAGAAGCAGCAGCGCCGTCCATCTTTGAAAGCACGGTTTTGAATCCGCGAAACCGCCGCCATGGTAATCATGTTACTGTTCCCATTAACATGATGAAGTACATGCCCATTAATAGTTTTGTTCCTGTTAACATATACATCATTATACGAATGTCCATTTCCATTGATGGAAAATCTATTTGTTGTTGCTTCCCCATTTTATATGTTGTAAAGTTGGGAGAAGTAAAAAAGAAGCACGCAAATGCTAGGGATGCTGGAAGCACAGAGTAAGAGCGAAGGGCGAGTTTGAAAGATGAAAAAGGAAGAGGGGTCTTATAACGGTGGGGAGGGGCACTCATCCTTATCATAGCATTATTGTTTGACTAGATATTTTTGGAACAACTCCATTCTCTGTCCTACCATGCGAAGGGTAAAAGGTGAAGACATGTCAATGGTTAATGGCCCCAGATTACCAGGTTATATTCTGACTCCATTTTCTTGGAACACATTCGTTTTTAATGCTTGTAGACACCAAGGTTGTGAACAATCTTGGAAAATACACCAGCTTTTAATACTTGCAGGCGATTTTGTTGATGACCTGCAGGTTTAACATTTATTAGGTTTAACATATTGATACCTCTGAACCCAAGCCAACCATATATATCATAGGTTATATGCTAAGACTTGAGTAAATAAAGCTTTTGAAAATTCCAATCTTACCCTAAGTCACCTTGTTGCTGCTGCAAATGTTGGGAAGCAACAATATGACATAATTAAATTGATGAACATAATATACTAACTGCACAAGAGTTTGAGGGGAAATTAGCAAAGGGTTAAGAGTGTTGGTTTAAACTTTTTCTCCCACACAATATGGTTGAGCTGAGATTGCACCAGATGTCAATGTGGTTAGCATTGAGGAGACTATGATCGCTTAGAAGCATATTTCGTATGACACATAGATATCATACTTTTGTTAAGTTTAATAATTATATGTATATAATATTCCTCTGTTATGATTACTTTTGTTAGGTTTAAGAATTAATTGATTAAGTGTTGGATAGTGTTATTGTTTACGAGGAGCATTGTTTTCGAGAAGTATTATAGCATTGGTGATATCAGCTACGCCCCCGGGTCTTGGGGCACAAGAACCTAAGGCAACGTCATCTCCACTAGACCAATAATAACCTTAAAAAATAGACATTTAAAAAACAAAAAAAACAAAAAAAAAATTAAATAATACACAACCTTAGTCTAACTTTCATGTTTTTCTTAAAATTACTACATATTACTCCAAATAATCGACATGAGCGATTCATATATATCCTCTTATCAGGGACATAATAATGCATTTTATATCGAGGAAACGAATATAATCTTCTAACAACAAGAATGTGAATCTATATAAAAAAGAATGCATTATATAAATTCGAAAAGACGAATAATCTTCTAATAACAAGAATGTGAATCTATAGAAAAGAATGCATTTTATAAATTGAAGAAGCGGTTATCATCTTCTGATAATAAGAATGTGAAGGAATTAGTTTAAATATAAAGGAATTTAAAATGTTATAAATATTTTATGAATTTTAAATCTATTATTAAAAAAATATTTTCAAACCTTGGCTTATATGCTCTATTTCACTTCCTGTATGCTTCATATGAACGTGATTACTTTGGCGTCGAGACCCTAGTGATCAATTTATAAATTTTCTACAATTTATAAATTTATAAACTTCTCTTCCTCATTCCTTACTTAAATCTAAGTTCGCCGTTGAAGTCTAGCTATTCTAAGCATGATTTTGCTAATAAAACACATGGAGTACAACATTCAAGATGAAAATACTGAGACAATTGTCCCTTCACTCTCTCGATAGATGGATGGAGCATGCATGAACCGGAGGCCATGTGTCTGCTTCACCATCTTGCTTGCAATCTCATTTTTTTCTCGCTGCATTGACATTCCAATGTACAAAAAAGGGTAATATTCTAAGAAAAATCGCGAACTATGTCTCCACCATGACCACATTTTATGAGGGATGAAAGCATAATGATGCACAAGGTTTAGGTGATCTAAAATAGACATGTGACCAAAGTTTTTGTATCTTACAAATGTAAGCAAATAGAAGGAAGATGCCCACGCCTAGTAGGATAAGGTCACCCAGCTAAGATGGAGGAATCGTGCTATGGTCCAAACACAAAAGATCGTCATCTTTTGAGTGTGTACATGATATATTAATTGGTCATTGGTAGCGACATCTTCAACAAACCAAGAAATCCTTTGAAGCTCTTGGAAAGGTGATTATTGAATGAAGGGAGAACAAGAAGAGGAGAATGTTAAAATAACAAACTTTCATCCACAATTGCCATTTTTGTCATCCACCATAGAAATATTAAATCTCTCATCAAGAAAAAGAGATGCTCATGGCAGTGAGGATTGATGCAATGTGCCTTTCAGAGATTCCTATTGATCGCCCATCGAGTGCATAATTGGTTTCCATGTTTACACAATTACACAGTTTCTAGTAGGTTCAACTTTTGGGTAGTTTTGACTGTTTCACTAACTGGAAAAATAACTCACAAATTGTTTTTTGATGAAGCTCTATGGTGTGTATAAGTATTGGACACTGGTTATGGCAGTTTGAACAATATTCTCCTCATATGTTGCTTCATAAAATTGTGGAGTATGTGTTTAAAAATAGAGTGAGGAAGAAGGTTGAGATTCCATGTAGGTGACATTTTCAAAGCTATACATAATTTAATGACTAAGAAAGAAGTTTAGATGGTGGCATATTATTTTTTCTTACATATACACTAGTGAAGTCTACAAGTTTTGACAATAGTGCTAAGAATATATATACAAGTATGTTGTCCCAATTTCACCAATTCCAAGAGAGGATAATTTTAGATGGTGGCATATTATTAGTTTTTACATATACACTAGTGAAGTTTGCAAGTTTTGACAATAGTGCTATGAATATATATACAAGTATGTTGTCCCAATTTCACCAATTCCAAGAGAGGATTTGTTGTTCAGTTAATGCTTAAATTCCATTTTTGAATATGTAATTGTTGGTAGATCTTAATAGCACATTATAGGTTGCATTATGAATCATTTAACTAGTAAAATTTAGATAGATAATTAATCAGAATTAGTTTTAGCTGATTAGTAGTGATTTCTACAGTTATAGAAATCTTTAGCCTATATATGAATGTACTCCTAATTCGATAAGAATGAGGAATGAGAAGCAGAATCTCTAGAATCATTTATTGTCTTGTTACAATATTCATTATGTTTACAGTGTTTCTATTCAATTTATCTGTCTCCTCTTAGTTTAACATTTGGTATCATAGTGGGTTGGAGTAATGGGCTAGATTAAGTTTGTCTGTGAAGCTTGTGTAGACTCTAACTATTTGCAGGAGCTCTTTAATCTTTTAAAGAAATGACCAGCAACAACAATGGTCTTAATACTCACAGACTCAAATACCAATCTTTGAAGGTGAGAATTATGGTTTTTGGTGCATAAAAATGAAAACGTTGTTTCTTTTTTATGTTTGAACAAATATGAAGATCTTTGAACTTTAAAACTTTAATTGAAGAAATACTTAACAATAGAATCAATGGAACATTCAATCACACAAAATCATTCATCCACAACACAAGATGTACCACGGGAAAACCCTCAAAATAATGACGATGAAAAATCCAACAATTCTTTGGAGTATAATATGGTAGATCAGGGAGAATGGATGTTACAAAATAGTAGATTGGACGATAAGAGAGAATATATAGAAATAGAGAATAGAGAGAAAATGTATCAACTCTGATGAACTTGCCATGTGCTCACACATTAATAACAAGACAAAATCACTACCATGCAAACTAGGGTGGATGGTTCCATGAGATTTATGCATCCATGCATTACAATTTTGAATTTCCTTCTTGGAATAATCAATCCTTACATTTAATTCTTCATCATGCACAACTGATGTGCCATACCTTCCATCATGGACATTAGTTGATAGTTAACTAACATTGGAGTGAACTCAATATTTAACTAAAAGTATGAACTCTTAGTTAATAGGCTACCATAAGTGCCATAGTGCTTTAACTCATGTCTCAACATGCAAACACTTTTATAACTGAATTGTCATCTTTTGATTAACTTAAGTGTCATCTTTAAGCTTAACTAAAGTGTAACGAATTTAGTTAACTAGTCCATATTTCTTTAACACTTAGTAACTATTTATTAACTTAATCATGTTGATTGATGAACAATGAGCTCTTCTTTACTTAGCTGATTGCATACATTAATATTTTGACTGATTCTTTAAACGAAGCATTGATTGAGGCATTCGTATTTAATTGAATCTTTATAACTGAAGCTTTATGAATCGAGTTCACTTAGTCATCTACATGGGAAATTCAAACTCTCTTATTCTCATTATCTCTTTATTTCTTACCTTTCCACATGGTCAATATGTGTTAACTTTATTTATCTATCATATAATATTATACTCAAAAGAATTGTCACATGCTATGATCATATTATATTACTCCTAGGCCATATAGTCATATGCTAAAGTAATTCACTCTAGAGGTGATCAATCTCTAGAGGAGACTTAATAGCTTTATCCATCTCGAATGACCATGTGTTAGCACCATTTTTGGTTAGCAGTTGCAAAGGGGTAGGCCTTAGAAGAAATAAGGTATGGTATAGAAAATTTGTATGATATGACCAAAGGTATTCATGTAAGGTGCTTAAAGAATGATAAATGGGGCTAAATCTAAAGATTAAATCTGTATTTTCCTAGAAAATTATGGGTTAAGCTTTGGAAATAAGTTTAACATGAAAAATGCACACCTATGGTATCATGTGACAGTTTTTAATGGTGTAGGTTTGTGGATGGGAAGATCTACAGTTGATAATTACACTACAACAAATCCTGGAATTAGTGTCCCATTTAGTGTCCCTTTTTAGTGTAATTTTTTTAAAAATTGAGTGGCCAAACTAGACGCTAAATGGGATGCGTCATGGACAAAACTTAAAGTGTCTTTTTTTGCGTCCTAAATAGCATCCTTTATGGCGTCCAAAATAGCGTCTATTTTTTTTCTTCCAAAATAACGTCCAACTTTGCTTCCTAATCAACGTCCTATTTTTCTTCCTAGAGAATGTCCGCTATTGCTTCCTAGAGAGCGCCTGCTTTTGCTTCCTAAATGGCATCTTTGTTAGCACCATTTTTGCATCCAAAGTATGTTTCTTAGTCTAAAGACTTAAGAAATTACAAATGCTTTTCACCTGTGAGTAAGATGAAGTAAAATTGACACATTTACAAATCCAAATAACTTATAAAAAACATATGCCCAAATATGTAGGAAGACTTGAGTCGACCAATGTGCCGTAAAACCTGAAACTTTCATGCGGTGAGAAATTTATGGGTTCTTTGATCTTTCACTTAATAGTAATTGTAAAAGACATTTACCCAAGTAAATATGGAAATATGTGCGGCCAAATAATCATGCATTCAACCATAAACTATTTCATATATTTAACTATGTAGAATTAACAAAGTATTACAAACTTGTCGGTTACAAACTGGTCGGTCTAGACTGGCCGGTCCAGACTTGTCATTCTACAGAGCTTCAATCTTTGACTAAATCACATACATAGAAGATTTTGCTTCGACTTCTCTTTTCTCACCCTGAGTTCCTCCGTCTCTTTATTGTGTCTCTTGTGTCTGTAACTGTAAACTGATTTACAATTTGCTTCTTCTATTTATAGGCAACCTGAAGATTGCATCTACATGGGCCGACTGACTCACCATTAAAGACTGTAATAACTATCTACCTAATAACTTAGCTTCAGAATTAAATTCGACTGGTTTACATTGCCTACTTGTGGACTCTTCCTTCTTATCAGACTGAAAGACAAGATCTTGACTTTTACAGACTCTGACAGAGTCGGCTGAGAGTCAGATACAGATCTACAAGTAATTGCATTTTTCCAACACTCCCCCTTAATTATAAGCAGATGGGGATTTTTAAAACAAAATTTACAAAATGTTTCAGAGCTTAGACATGCTCTGTTTATGACAGAGTTCACTGTGGAGAACTTGTCATTCCAAGATAACTATGCAGATACTGAAAAGTATCCTTTGCCAATGGCTTTGTGAAGATGTCGTCAAGTTGGTCTTCAGACCTGCGAAATTCCAAACAAATTTCCTTGTCGTTCACCAACTCTCTTATAAAATGAAACCTTGTGTCGATGTGCTTGGTTCTCTTATGAAACACATGATTCTTTGATAATGCTATGGCTGAATTGTTGTCACGGACGATTGTTGTCAGTTCTTGATGGTTCCGTGACAAGTCTTTTAAGACTCTCCTCATCCAGACAACTTGACATGCAACACTTGTCGCTGCAACATACTCTGCTTCAGCTAAAGATAGAGTTACTATGGGCTGTTTCTTTGAAGCCCATGAAACAACACCTATACCAAAATGAAATGTGTACCTAGATGTGATTTGCCTGTCATCTATGCTACCTCCATTATCACTGTCAGTGTAACCAATGAGTTTAAAATTTTCTGAGGTTGAATACATAATACCAAGGTCTTTTGTGCCACTTACATACCTCATAATTATTTTACCTACTTGCCAATGTGATTCTTTTGGTGACTCCATGAACCTTGAGATCAGACTTACACCATACATGATGTTTGGTATTGTCACTGTCAAATACATAAGGCTGCCAACAAGCCCTTTGAACAGCGTAGGATCTACAGTGGATCCTTCATCATCCTTGCTCAATTTTAAACCTGTTATTACTGGTGTTGGGGCTGTCTTCTAGTTAGACATGTTAAATCTTTGTAAAAAATCACTTGCATACTTAGACTGTGATATAAAAATACCACTTTGAGACTGCTGAACTTCAATGCCCATAAAAAACTTCATAAGCCCTAGATCAGTCATTTCAAATTCACTTTCCATGACTGTTTTAAAATATGCTATGCCATAATCACCAGTAAATATTAAATCATCTACATATAAGCAGACAATTAACATCTTACCTTGCTCATCGAATTTGGTGTACAAAGTCGGTTCACTTTCACTTCTGTGAAATCCATTTTCAATGAGATAGGAATCAATCCAACTGTACCAAGCTCTAGGAGCTTGCTTCAAACCATATAATGCCTTTTTCATCCTGTACACTTTATGCTCTTGACCTGGAAATTCATACCCTTGTGGCTGTTCCACATATACTTCCTCTTCTAGATAGCCATTTAAGAATGCCGACTTGACATCCATTTGATGAACATGCCATTTCTTTTGTGCAGTAATGGCCAAAACTGTTTTGACTGTATCCATGTGTGCAATAGGTGCAAACGTTTCATTGAAGTCGACATTGGGTTGTTGTGTGAACCCTCTTGCTACCATTCTTGCCTTGTGCTTTTGCACATTCCCATCAGCATCTTGCTTTGTCTTGTAAATCCATTTGACACTGATTACATCTTTATCTTTTGGTACATTAACCAGTTCCCATTTCTGGTTTTTCTCAATGCATTCTATTTCTTCATCCACGGCTTGTGCCCATACTTATTCTTCAACAGCTTCTTCAAATGTTAGTGGATCATATATAGGGGAAAATAATGCAAAGAGAGAGAATTAATTAGGTGTACCAGCTTCATATATCTCTCGCAGACTTCTTGTCTTCACCGGTTCTGTCAATGTCGAACTAGATGAAATGCTTGATGGAGTTTGTTGTCCTCTTGGTGTACTTGTCGGTGTAGCTTCAGCTGCTACTTGTGTCGATGGTCCTTGTACTGAACCATGTCTTGGTGTCATGGGAGTCAACGGTGCTCCGACCGATTGACTTACATGTGGTATTTGAACCACTTCCTCTTCCATATCATCATTGTTGATGTTCAACACAATGTTGACATTTATGTCAACGGCTCCATCCCATGATTCATTCTCAGCAAATTGAACATCTCGACTGATAATCACTTTCCTTGTGACGGGATCATATAGCTTGTATGCTTTTGTGTCTTCTGAATAGCCAAAAAAAATACATTTCTGTCCCTTCTTGTCTAGCTTCTTTCTCAGCTCATTTGGAACATGAGCATATGCAACGCAACCAAAAACTTTTAAATGGGAAACACTATGATTCATACCTGTCCATGCTTCTTGGGGAACTTTGTTCTTCACACTCTTTGTCGGACATCAGTTCATAATGTATATGGCAGTTGCGACTACTTCTCCCCAATACTCATTTGGCAAATGCTTGGTTGCCAACATGCTGCGTGCCATCTCCATGATGGTTCTGTTCTTTCTTTCGGCTATATCATTCTGCTGAGGTGTATACCTTGTAGTGAATTGTTTTTGTATGCCATGGGTCTTGCAAAAATTCAGAAATTCATTCGAAACATATTCACCTCCTCTGTCGGTCATTAAGATCTTGATGCGGTGACCACTGTGGTTCTCCACGAGTGCCTTGAACTGCTGAAAATAACCAAATGCATCAGATTTATGTTTCAGGAAATATACCCACATTTTTCTTGAGTAATCATCTATAAAAGTTAAAAAATACTTGCAGCCACCAATGGATGATGTCTGCATTGGACCACATATGTCATAGTGCACAATTTCAAGTGGTGTGCATACTCTATAGGACTTTCCAATTGGAAATGTCTCTTTGTGTTGCTTGCCAAAAATGCAGTCTTCACAAACCCTCTCTGGTCTGTCAATCAATGGTAGTCCCTTCACCATATTATTTGTGTGCAGTAGCTTCAGCCCACCAAAATTCAGAAGTCCAAATCTGAAATGCCACAACCAGGATTCATCCTGAACTTCTATCTGAAATGCAGCTTGCAAATTAGCACTGCAATTTTCTCTCTTGTCGAGGAGGTCGATTGTTTCTTCACTTTCTGCCTTGAATGCAGCTCTTGTGTCTGTCTTCCCTTTTATGTCAAGAACTATCCTCAATGGAAACAAGCAGTTGCTTGTCATTGGCACTTTTTGTATCAGCTGGTCACTTGGACGCTTGTCTTTGATCACACAGTGTTCATCTTCCATGTAGACTCTGTAGCCTTTTTGTAACAACTGTCCAATGCTTAACAAATTATGTTTCAGACCTTTGAAATGATAGATATCAAGGATATACTTACTCTCCCCCTGTTTGGTTAGAATATCAATAGTGCCTTTTCCTAAGACGGTAACTTGGACATTGTTTCCAAGTGTAACATCAGTTTTAACTGAAGTGTCTAGACTGGAAAATATATTCAAATTACTAGTCATGTGGTTGCTGCATCCTGAATCTAAGTACCATATGTCATGTGGACTTTCTTGAACAGCATAGCATTCAAGTGGAAATGTCGATGCCATTAACATTGTGCTTGTCGAAGTGTCGGTGCTGGTCGACTGACTTGGGCTTTGCCTTCCTTGGTCATATTGCTTCTTCCTGCATTCATATGCATAATGACCAAACTTCTTACAGTAATGACATTGAATTTTTGATTTATCAAACCTCTAGCCACTTGGCTGACTTGGGTTCTGGTTATCTCCTCTACCACCAACACTTATAGGACTTCTGCCTCGTCCTCCTCTTGAAGAACTTCTTCCTCTGCCTCTGAAGTTGTTTCTCCCCCTGCCTCTACCATGACTTATGGATGACTGTGCTGCAAATGCACCTTCCAACGATGTCTATGATCTGTTGAGTCTGTGTTCATGATTGATGAGTGAAGCTTGCAACTCATCAATGGTAAATGTCGTCATGTCTGTGTATTCCTCTAAGGTCACAACCAAGTTTTCAAATCTTGGGGGAAGACTTTTGATAATTTTTTCAACAACCCTTTGGTCTGCTATGGGTTCTCCATGAGATTTCAGTTGGTTTATCAACCCAACAACTCTGGTGTAGAATGTGTCTACATTCTCTAAATTTTTCATGGACAGAGATTCAAAATCTCTTCTCAGAATCTGCAGCTTGGATGTCTTTACCTTATCCAAACCTTGATAGGAAGTCTCCAATGTATCCCATGCTTCCTTAGCATTATTCTTTGCTGCTGTTCTTGGGAGTATGCTCTCATGCATAGCTTGATGTATGTGGAATGGAGCTTTTCCATCTTTCTTCCTCTGCTCCCTCAAGACATATTTCTCAGCCTGTGTGAGATTGTTATATGCTGTCATGTCTGCTGGTTCTGCATAACCATGCTAGACTATCTCCCAGACATCTTGAACTCTGAATAAATCCTTCATTGTTAAAGACCAATATTCATAATTCTTTCCTGTAAATATTGGAGTTTACAATGAACCAGAAGTGGAAGCCATTTTTAATCTTTAATTAACTTTCCTTAGAAAATTAAATTTCCACCTTTTAAGACAAGATTTCTTTCCTAAATCTTGGGCTGATATAAACCTTTCTTTGATCTAACCTTGCTTTGATACCAGTTAGCCAAAACCAAGCCGACTAAACTTGAGTTTAGGGCTCAGTCGATATTAAAATTAATTTTCACTTTTCACGCCGACCACTTTTTCTTTTTCACTTGTCGGGTGAAACTTGTCTATCTCTCGACTAGACAAGTTTATAAATTTTAGTCGGTCTTCCACTCGACTAAAATTACTTCGACTAACTTGTTGGTTCTATCGACCGATTTTACCTCGACCACTTGTCACTTCGACCAAGTCGGCTAACTTCTTCTCTTCGACCAAGTCAGCTCACTTCTTGTCTTCGACCAAGTCGGCTCAATTCTTGTCTTCGACCAATTCGGCTCACTTCTTGTCTTCGACCAAGTCGGCTCACCTCAGTCAGCTGACTCAATCTACCACTCAAGTCAACTCACACAACCGACCACTCTAGTCGGCTCACTTTGGTCGAAATCTACAGAGTATGTTTCTTCGTCTAAAGACTTAAGAAATTACAAATGCTTTTCACCTGTGAGTAAGATGAAGTAAAATTGACACATTTAAAAAATCCAAATAACTTATAAAAAACATATGCCCAAATATGTTGGAAGACTTGAGTCGACAAATGTGCCGTAAAACCTGGAACTTTCACACGGTGAGAATTTTATGGGTTCTTTGATATTTCACTTAACAGTAATTGTAAAAGACATTTACCCAAGTAAATCTGGAAATATGTGCAGCCGAATAATCATGCATTCAACCATAAACTATTTCATATATTTAACTATGCAAAATTAACAAAGTATTACAAACTTGTCGGTTACAAACTGGTCGGTCCAGACTTGTCGGTCTACAGAGCTTCAGCTCTTCGACTAAATCACATACACAGAAGCTTGAGCTTCGACTTCTCTTTTCTCACCCTGAGTTCCTCTGTCTCTCTATTGTGTCTCTTGTGTCTGTAACTGTAAATCGATTTACAATTTGCTTCTTCTATTTATAGGCAACCTGAAGATTGCATCTACATGGACCGACTGACTCACCATTAAAGACTGTAATAACTATCTACCTAATAACTTAGCTTCATAATTAAATTCGACTGGTTTACATTGCCTACTCGTGGACTCTACCTTCTTGTCAGACTGACAGACAAGATCTTGACTTGTACAGACTTTGACAGAGTCAGTTGAGAGTCAGATACAGATCTGCGAGTAATTACATTTTTCCAACAATTAGCATCCAATATTGCATCCATTTGTGCTACCACTTTAGCATCCCATTTTGCACCACGTTTTACTTCCAAATATGCATCAATTTTTGCTTCCAAATTCCCACCAATTTTTGCTTCCTTTTTTGCATCATGTTTTGCTACCAAAATGGCGCCAAAAGTTTTCTTCTATTGTTGCACCATATTTTGCTTCCTATATAGCGTAATGTTTTGCATCCAGAGTAACATCTTATTTTTCTACCATATCAACGCCATGTTTTGCTTTATCATTAGTTCCAAGTGTTGCATCCTTTTTAATGTCTAGTTTTTCATCTCTATTTACGCTGACATTAGCACCATGTTTTGCTACTACTTTAGCGCCCAATTTTTTGTCCATTTTTTCTCCCACACTAGCGCCACATTTTGCTTCTCGTTTAACTCTTAGCATTTCTTCTTATTTTTCTTCCTCGTGAGCGCCTAATTTAGATTCTCATTTAGCATCCAATTTTGCTCCTTTGTTGGCCACTAGTTTAGCTTCTACTTCGGCTTCTACTTTGGCGTCCAAAATAGTATCAAAATTGAATTCCAACTTAGCGCCAAGTTTTGCATCCAATGTTGCTTCTAGATCTAGAACATAGTGGGCATCTGTTTTAGCTCATGTTTTTGTTTCCTTATTAGCACCACATTAGACTTGTTATTTAACACCTACAACGATATCCAATTGTGTGCTCTTATATTTATTATATCAAATTATTATAATTATTCATTCATTTCAATAGTTCTCATTTATCATTACTTCATAGTTATTAAATAACATATTGAAACATTCAAATTAATTGTAGATACAATTATTGAGATTAATTGCATAGCATTTATGAATAAATTTTACAGAAACATGCAACATTTATCCAAAACATTAATATTAATTTTCCATTAAAAGATCATCAACAACTTCCAATATATATAAATATAAAATATAATAATGATAACATCGGCATTATCTTTCATTCAAAATAAGTGAAATTATAGAACATCATCACATCAATAATCTATCATATAGATAAACATATTAAGGTTAAAAGAACAATAGACAATATATAGTGAAAATATCAATATTACAAGAAATATTAAAAATCAAAATTATCAATAGTAATCCAAGTTTATATGTCTACAAATCAAAATAAAAATGTACTATGATCTTGGATAATCACAAATCAAAATGACCCAAAATGTACTACGATCTTGGATAATCTAAAAAATAACAATATGTGTCTAGTAGCATGGAGAAAGAAAAAAACATCCACAGTCTCAATAGTAGCATTAATGGCTACCATCATCCTCATCCTCATCCTCATCATCTATCCCAACATCATATCCATCATCATTTGCATTTGATCCAATTGTAACATTATCATTAATATATCTTGCTGGTACATCAGTGGCAATATAATCAGTATCATCAGCTACACCATCTTCATCATTTTTCTGCAAATACCAAGAAATAATCAATTTAAAACATTAGTCACGATTTCATTACATAATGCATATTCTGTGTTATATTGGAAATATTAGTGTGATCATTTTTGCATTCTCACGAGTTTTCCAACCATGAATTTAAACATGATTTCATCAACAAATAGTAACCACACATATAAAGTGTATCTGCAACCATACATACACACACATGTACACCATACATTTTCATATCACAATAGAAGAAGATGTAGAGACAAGGAACCAAACCCTGAAATGCCATTAGCTGACCCATGTAACTTGAGAAGAGAACAAGCCTACCCATATGAGTATCAACTTAGAATGGCCTATGATAACGTATAGAATCAATAAAATAAATTATGCTTTACTGGACAATATAATGTTTAGGACAAATTCTTCTTCAAATATATGCTAACTACTTTTAGAGTTATTGAAGAAACATTGAACTTGAACTTTACCATCTCAAGTGAAAGTTGAAATTAACATGATTCTTTCTGAATCAAAACAAAACTATGAAAGTTGTCTAGTCTATCTTTTGTGAAAGTTCAACTAATATTATTTTATTTAAAAAAAACTAAGGTTGTCTTATCTAAACTCAATCAACAGCAGTGAAGATGCTCGGTTTTTAATGAGGATAAGCTAAAAGTTTGATCCACTTTATTTAATAATGATTTACAACATTAAGGAATTTATCATAGTGGAATCAAAACAATACCAATTGAGACTAAAGGTGTGAGATTATAGACCAACATGTATAATACAAAACTACAAAACCAAGCAATACTTTACCATTCATTCAAATTCCATTACAAATATGTTTATTCCTCATTAGGATTTTAGTATACACACATGGAATTCAGATTTCAACATCTTTGTAGATTTAATTACTTTGATTAGCATTTGCTACATGAGTAATTTGTAGAGGTAATTACTTGTTCAACGTCCCATTTCAAACATGAGTACTTTTCCTAGCTACAAAGTGGTCAAAGGAACTAGATGCATGTTGCAAGTTCCATCCATTTGCATTCCAAATTTGTGGGAGGGTGGTAATAAAAACCAAGCTGATTTTCTTTAGTACTACATGTTCAAGTCTATTATTCTTCTTGTGTAACTACACTATGTTAAATACCACTTGTCTAGTTGTAAGTGATACCACCAATTATCATGCTCTACCACACCAAAAATGCAGTCAAAATCCATAATGATAATCGCATATGGTTCAAACAGTCACACTAAACCTACAACAGTTTCCATTTAAAGTGTTTGACAAAGATTCAAGGCATATTACAATTGGCTAGAAAATATCTCCCACGCAAAGTCTAGAAGCCTAATATTAGAGAAGGAAAACCTACAGCAGTCAATTAGTATGATTGTAAGGAATTATAGGAGAAGAAGGTTGTGAGAAAAACCATGCCCAAAGTCAACCAAGGGAACAATTAACATTTTGATTGGGAGCAGTTCTCTTTTCTGTTGTGTTAGTTATCTTGCACCCTATATCAGTTGTGAAGACACGAATTCAAGTGGCAAGAACTGAGTTATCCCATATGAATGGTCTAGCAGTGTGCAAGCATATAGTAAAAGCAGATGGGGTCTCTGGTCTTTTTCAAGGTTTTGGAACATTAATAGTAGGAACTATAGTAGGAAAAGGTATTTTCTTGACATCCCTGGAGGTCTAGACAGTACTATTAAGAGACTACAATCTGAGGTTACTCAAGGCACTGGGATCAACAATGTATGCCACAGCAAGGCATGTAGGCTCAGAGGAGAGTACCTTGCCATTAAGCCTATCATTAATATTCTGTCATTCCCATAAGTTTGGTGGTGACATCTTCTCTTCAGCTGTGACACTTATGAGTGAACTCATTCATAAAGATCCAACTTGTTTCTCAATGCTGCATGCAGCATGTCTTACAACTTCCTTCTTGGATGCTATATCAGAATATTGGGTAGCTAATGGGAAAAGTTACCCAAATGACTAGATTCTCCAATGGAAGGAACCACAGTATGAATCTAAAAATTCAAACCGAAGCCTTAAAAGTTAAGACAACTGAGAATGAACTACACCAGAAACTCAGTGATGTGATAGTTAAACTGCTTTTGAATCACTGCAAAGTGGCCCTCCTTTAACCAACAAGTGCAGTTTAATGACTTCAGAAAGGGAAAACCAAAGCATGATCCTTAGGTTTTCAATGTGACCGAGAGTTTAGTTTCAGTCATGAAATTTAAAGCCCATATTTAACTTTGGTTGTTTGCAACTTAGATTTAAAGGTAAGCAGACAAAAGTGTTCCACCTTAATATTATCAATTGGGCTGATAATGGGAAAGGTTACCCAAAATGTACATTCTCCAATGGAATGAAACCCCAGGATGGTTCTGAGAATCCAAATAGGACCATCATGGACATGGCAAACAAGCTGGTATTTTCCACTACACCGTATTCTGGAACATTATCCAAAATTAGTTAAGGGTAAACAACAGAAGTGCATGGAATTTCATGTCTACTTGCTATAACTCTCAGAAAGCAAATGTAAGATCACGACAAAGTTTACAGGGCATGTACAATACCCCCTTGAGGTATTTACTAAGCTACAACTATAATTATGCCAATCGACAAATATATCTCCACTTAAGGTAGATATTCCATAATTTGTTTAAAAAATTTAGCCCTAGTCTAAATATTCTACGAATTGGCTCTTTTTCAACTCCTCAAGGGAAAATTTTGGCTTGAAATATGGCAACAATCATTGTGGATTGATGGAATTGCAGATATTTGTAGAATCAAATACCACTATGTTAAATACCACTTGTCTAGTTGTAAGGGATACCACCAATTATCATGCTCTACCACACCAAAAATGCAATCAAAACCCATAATGATAATCACATATGGTTCAAATAGTCACACTAAACCTACAACAGTTTCCATTTAAAGTGTTTGACAAAGATTCAAGCCAGATTGCAGTTGGATAGCAAATCTCTCCCACGTAAAGTCTGGAAGACCAATATTGGAGAAGGAAAACCTACATCAGTCAATTAGTATGATTATAAGGAATTATAGGAGAAGAAGGTTGTGAGAAAAACCATGCCCAAAGTCAACCAAGGGAACAATTAACATTTTGATTGGGAGTAGTTCTCTTTTTTGTTGTGTCAACTATGTTGCACCCTATATCAGTTGTGAAGACACAAATTCAAGTGGCAGGAGTTGAGTTATCCCATATGAATGGTATAGCAGTGTGCAAGCATACAGTAAAAGAAGATGGGGTCTCTGGTATTTTTCGAGGTTTTGGAACATTAGTAGTAGGAACTATAGAAGGCAGAGGTCTTTTCTTGACATCCCTAGTGTAAAATGACCTGTGTAAAATGCCAAATCCCTAGTGCAAAACCCTACTCCAAAACACACTCCAAGAAAAGTTAAAATGTGAAGGCAAATGGCCATTTTGGCCTTTTAAAACATAGGAACATTATCTGACCTAGGTTGTCTTGTCAGACCTGGCAAAGTTTTCCTGAGACTTGGCAGGTCTGGTTGAGTCTTGTCAGATGTGTCTGGCTGAGTCTAGCTGGGTCTGGTCTGAACCAACCTGTTTTAGGATGGGTCTAGGTGGACTCAGATAGGTCATGTGACCATGATAGATAGTAAAGAAGCTCTAGAGTATCTTGGGACTAAATACTAAGATCAACAAAGGCACTAAATTGATCATATCTAGCTGGGTCTGGTCTAGTTAGAAATTAGAATACATTTGGACAAACATTTCACATCTTTTCATGTTTAAGATGATCTCTCTATTCATAGAATATTTATAGAATAACAAAAATGAAAACACATAATTTTCCTTCAGTTAAACAGCCTTTATATTAGAATGAAAATTTATCAGTACTAGCATTGATCTCAGTTTTATGCTTTGGACATGTAAAAACCTGTGGTTGAGAAAAATAAAGGTACCATGGTTAAATAAAAACATATAAAGGTTTCAATTAATCAGAGTCTATCATTTGCTTGTCAAAGGATTTTTTCATGCTGATGTGATGTGATGTCAAGCTTGGAAGAATTAAGCTTTGGGCATGGATATGCTCTTTCCCATGAGCCACTCATTCAAGAGTTAACTCAATATCACACTCTCACAACCATCCCTTCTATCTAAGTGAACCATTCAAAAAGAAAGGCCCAAACTACATCATCACTAGATTGTCCATTAGAAGTTCTGAATTTGGTGTTCCATTAGACCACCATTTCTGGATTTCAATTTGCAGGAATTTGTTTTTCTTTTTTACTTTTCCTTTTATGCATTTTTTCAAAGAGAATTTTTGTGATTTTTCAAAGGGACATTCATATCCAATGTGTCTCTTCATTATGAGCCCTGCAAAATCATCTTATTTAATTTTAGCAGCACTTGAAGTGACTACCATCATGTTGTAAAATTCTGCTGTAGAAATCTACTAAAAACAATATTGTTGAATTCTACTGAAAATGCTCAGCTGCATAATGGTGTTATATGGAAAAAAATGTATACATGTAGTTAAATATCCCCTACTAATATAATAGAAGCATTTTAAGGTGTACAAATCATATGAAACCAAAACTAAGTGTATATCAAACTCTATGTTAGCTACAGGTATTCGATTTATCTCAAAACCCTTGAACTATAGTAATTGCAATTGATGTACACAAACATATGACTATTTACTTTGTATTATCAAATTTTCACTCTACATTCAAAGAGCTGCACTATTGCAAATGGGATATAGGCATTTATATTTCCTCGTATATGTCAAAGCTACAAATGGAACATAAACTTAGTCTATGCTAAAATTAGATGGATCTAAAATTCTTAATAGTTTTTATGTATAAGGCATTCCTATTTACCTCCTGGAAGTAAACCCTTCATATCCATGGCAAACATACTATTAAAGTTTATGAATGACGATTCCAGTAATCATATGTCTGTAAACATACATAATGATTCAAGGAATCAATAAGTATAATATTCATTACCTATATTCAACAAGAATATGGCTGAACAACACATTGTTAATATGGATGACGCCAATTTTTGAGCTCTTTCTGATGTTCCTGGAATCTCTAGGTCCAAATCCCTAGACTGTCAACCAGGTAAGCAAAGATAATACATCATATGTGCCTTAAGAAATAGAGTCAGGGCATATAAATGTCATTGTGATATAATTATAGGTTGTAGAATATGAAGAGATGATCTTGGACGTATGGATACTTGTATCACTAAAACTAACCTCCAATAAAGGTTCTAAATTTCAGTAGGACATGATTTTTGTTGACTACAAAATCGGGAAGACTGCTTCTCTAGTACATACAACCTTGTTAATATGGATGAGGCCAATTTTTGAGCTCTTTTTGATGTTCTTGGAATATCTAGGTTCCAATCCCTAGATTGTCAACCACGGAAGCAAAGATAATACAACATATGTGCCTTCAGAAGCATATAAATGTCATCATGATATAATTACAGGTTGTAGAACATGAATAGGTGATGCTGGATGTATGGATATTTGTATCACTAAAACTATCCCAATAAAGCTTCTAGATGGACCTTTCTACAGGACATGATTTTTGTTGACTACAGAAGACTGTTTCTCTAGTACATACACCAAAAAGATCCATAATAGGTAGCAGGCCAAGATTCTCTGGAAGTAGAAGTTTAGAAATAGAAGGTTGAAATGGTTCTTCAATTTAGTGATCTTCTGCATCCTTAAAAGCATTTGAGTAAGAAAACCCGAGATTGTATGTCTGAATAAGTAACTTCAACTTTATTGACGAAGGTTACTAAATAAAATGCCATGAAATGAAATTTGAACTAGGTTTTAATGTAGAATCAGTCATGTTACCAACTAGGTTACACCTAGTTGGAATTTTAAGGGAGCCGACAAAGTTTGAACATGCACACTTGTTCATGATCAGAGTTCAAAAGTTCACATTAATGAAGCATGAGACTTACTTCAATGCAGAGGGGATCAAAGTGTTGATATGTGTCATATCTTGCAACACATTTACTTCTAAAAGCATAGGGTGTAAAGGATAACTACAATGTTTCATATTGATCATGCCCTAGACATGGGTGAATTGACTTGGTGGCACTTCTATATAATCCATGCATGACCCTTTTAGAAGGCTTGACAAGAGAGATTTGATTCTTGAATGCTCTAAGGTTTCGTTGCTCCGCTTACTTGGAATCTAGGGTTTACTATTACTCCTCTTACTTGGCATCTAGGGTTTACTATTGCTCATCTACTTGACGTCTAGGGTCTGCTGCCACATTATTTGCTTGGCATTCTATGTTTTTACTGTTGTTGATTCTATTTTTGTTGGGTCGTCACCATTTGATATTTTTCTAGGGTTTGCTGCTATTTTATATGAGCATATCGTAATGTTTTTGCTTCCCTTTAAACTAGGTTATGACCTTGTTGTTGTTCTCTAAATTTGGATTGTGATTGAATTATCTGTCCTCGGCTGAGTAGTGACTTGTTTACAACGTTTGGAGCTGAGTCGTGACTTGTGTAACTCCTGTTGGCTAGGCCATGCCTGGTTGGAGTCATTTGGGATGAGCCAGGGCTGTTTGGAGCTAGGTTGTGACTGTTGACAATGCTTCCAAGATGGGTTGTGACTATGGTGACTCTCCCTTGATGATCCATGACCTTCTATTGACCTCCAGGGCTGAACCATGACTATTGTGAGAGCCCTTTCAAGGCTAGGCCATGACTATGTAAGCACTCTAGGGCTAGGCCATGAACTATGATAACCTTTCTTGACTAGGTTGTGGACTGTGCTTACCATTCTAATTTGAACCATTCAAAAAGCAAGGTCAAAACTACATTAATGAAGCATGAGACTTACTTCAATGCAGAGGCGATCAAAGTGTTGATATGTGTCATATCCTGCAACACATTTACCTCTAAAAGTAGAGGGTGTAAAGGATAAATACAATTTTGCATATTTATGATGCCCTAGACATGGGTGAATCGACCTGGTGGCACTTCTGTATAATCCATGTGTGACCCTTTTAGAAGGATTGACAAGAGAGATTTGATTCTTGACTGCTCTAAGGGTTCATTGCTCCGCTTACTTGGCATCTAGGGTTTACTATTGCTCCTCTTACTTGGCATCTAGGGTTTACTGCTTCTCATCTACTTGATGTCCAAGGTCTGCTGCCACATTATTTGCTTGACATTCTATGTTTTTGTTGTTGTTGATTCTATTTTTGTTGGGTCGTCACCATCTGCTATTTGTCTAGGTTTTGCTACTATTCTATATGAGCATATCGTAATGTTTTTTATTCCCTTTAAACTGGGTTATGACCTTGTTATTGTTCTCTAATTTGTATTGTGATTGATTTATCCCTCCTGGGCTGAGCCAGGGCTGTTTGGAGCTAGGTCGTGACTGTTGACAGTGTTTCTAGGATGGGTTGTGACTATGGTGACTCTCCCTTGATGATCCATGACCTTCTATTGACCTCCAAGGCTAAACCATGACTATTGTGAGAGCCTTTTCGAGGCTAGGCCATGAATGTGTAAGCACTCTAGGGCTAGGCCATGAACTGTGATAACCTTTCTTGACTAGGTTGTGGACTGTGCTTACCATTCTAATCTGAACCATTCAAAAATCAAGGCCCAAACTACATTAATGAAGCATGAGACTTACTTCAATGCAAAGGGGATCAAAGTGTTGATATGTGTCATATCTTGCAACACATTTACCTCTAAAAGCAGAGGGTGTAAAGGATAACTACAATGTTGCATATTGATGATGCCCTAAACATGGGTGAATTGACCTGGTGAAACTTCTGTATAATCCATGCATGACCCTTTTAGAAGGCTTGATAAGAGAGATTTGATTCTTGACTGCTCTAAGGGTTCATTGCCCCGCTTACTTGGCATCTAGGGTTTATTGTTGCTCCTCTTACTTGGCATCTAGGGTTTACTATTTCTCATCTACTTGATGTCCAGGGTCTGCTGCCACATTATTTGCTTGACATTCTATGTTTTTGCTGTTGTTGATTCTATTTTTGTTGGGTCATCACCATTTGCTATTTGTCTAGGGTTTGGTGCTATTTTATATGATCATATCGTAATGTTTTTGCTTCCCTTTAAACTAGGTTATGACCTTGTTATTGCTCTCTAATTTGGATTGTGATTGATTTATCCCTCCTGAGCTGAGCTGTGACTTGTTTACAACGTTTGGAGCTGAGTCGTGACTTGTGTAACTCCTGCTGGCTAGGCCGTGACTGGTTGGAGTCATATAGGCTGAGCTAGGGCTATTTGGAGTTAGGTCGTGATTGTTGACAGTGTTTCCAAGATGGGTCCTAAATATGGCGACTCTCCCTTGATGATCCATGACCTTCTGTTGACCTCCAGGGATGAACCATGACTATTGTGAGAGCCCTTTCA
This sequence comes from Pseudotsuga menziesii, assembly GCA_001517045.1. NCBI lineage: Eukaryota > Viridiplantae > Streptophyta > Pinopsida > Pinales > Pinaceae > Pseudotsuga > Pseudotsuga menziesii. Next base: position 91,045 of record LPNX010395715.1, read on the forward strand.
AGGCTAGGCCATGAACTATGATAACCTTTCTTGACTTGGTTGTGGACTGTGATTACCATTCTAATCTAAACCCTTCAAAAGGCAAGGCCCAAACTAAATTAAAGAAGCATGAGACTTACTTCAATGCAGAGGGGATCAAAGTGTTGATATGTGTCATATCTTGCAACACATTTACCTCTAAAAGAAGAGGGTGTAAAGGATAACTACAATGTTGCGTATTGATGATGACCTAGACATGGGTGAATCAACCTGGTGGAACTTCTCTATAATCCATGCGTGACCCTTTTAGAAGGATTGACAAGAGAGATTTGATTCTTAACTACTCTAAGGGTTCATTGCTTTGCTTAATTGGCGTCTAGGGTTTACTGTTGCTCCTCTTACTTCTCATCTAGGGTTTACTGTTTCTCATCTACTTGACGTCTAGGGTCTGTTGCCGCATTATTTTCTTGACATTCTATGTTTTTGCTGTTGTTGATTCTATTTTTGTTAGGTCGTCACCATTTGCTATTTGTCTAGGGTTTGCTTCTATTTTATATGAGCATATCATAATGTTTTTTCTTCCCTTTAAACTGGGTTATGACCTTGTTGTTGTTCTCTAAATTTCGATTGTGATTGATTTATCCCTCCTGGGCTGAGCTGTGACTTGTTTACAGTGTCTGGAGCTAAGTCGTGACTTGTGTAACTCCTGCTAGCTAGACCGTGACTGGTTGGAGTCATCTGGGCTGAGCCAGGGCTGTTTGGAGCTAGGTCATGATTGTTGACAACATTTCCAAGATGGGTCATGACTATGGTGACTCTCCCTTGATGATCCATGACCTTCTGTTGACCTCCAGGGCTGAACCATGACTATTGTGAGAGCCCTTTCAAGGCTAGGCCATGACTGTGTAAGCACTCTAGGGTTAGGCCATGAACTTTGATAACCTTTCTTGACTAGTTTATGGACTGTGCTTACCATTCTAATCTGAACCATTCAAAAAGAAAGGCCCAAACTACATTAATGAAGCATGATACTTACTGCAATGCAGAGGTGATCAAAGTGTTGATATGTGTCATATCTTGCAACACATTTACCTCTAAAAGCAGAGGGTGTAAAGGATAAATACAATGTTGCATATTGATCATGCCCTAGACATGGGTGAATCGACCTGGTGGCACTTCTGTATAATCCATGCGTGACCCTTTTAGAAGGCTTGACAAGAGATATTTGATTCTTGATTGCTCTAAGGGTTTGTTGCTCCACTTGGCATCTAGGGTTTACTATTGCTCCTCTTACTTGGCATCTAGGGTTTACTGTTGCTCATCTACTTGATGTCCAGGTTCTGCTACCACATTATTTGCTTGACATTGTATGTTTTTGCTGTTGTTGATTCTATTTTTGTTGCATCGTCACCATCTTCTATTTGTCTAGGGTTTGCTGCTATTTTATATGAGCATATCGCAATATTCTTGCTTCCCTTTAAACAGGGTTATCACCTTGTTATTGTTCTCTAATTTGGATTGTGATTGATTTATCCCTCTTGGGCTGAGTTGTGACTTGTTTACAGTGTTTGGAGCTGAGTCATGACTTGTGTAACTCCTACTGGATAAGCCGTGACTAGTTGGAGTCATCTGGGTTAATCCAGGGATGTTTGGAGCTAGGTCATGACTATTGACAGCATTTCCTAGATGGGTCGTGACTATGGTGACTCTCCCTTGATGGTCCATGAGCTTTTGTTGACCTCCAGGGCTGAACCATGACTATTTTGAGAGCCCTTTCGAGGCTAGGACATGACTGTGTAAGCACTCTAGGGGTAGGCCACGAACTGTGATAACATTTGTTGACTAGGTTGTGGACTGTTCTTACCATTCTAATCTGAGCCATTCAAAAAGCAAGGCCCAAACTACATTAATGAAGCATGAGACTTACTTCAATGCAGAGGGGATCAAAGTGTTGATATGCGTCATATCTTGCAACACATTTACCTGTAAAAGCAGAGGGTGTAAAGGATGACTACAATGTTTCATATTGATGATGCCCTAGACATGGGTGAATCGACCTAGTGGCACTTCTGTATAATCCATGCGTGACCCTTTTAGAAGGCTTGATAAGAGAGATTTGATTCTTGATTGCTCTAAGGGTTCATTTCTCTACTTACTTGGAATATAGGGTTTACTGTTGCTCCTGTTACTTGGCATCTAGGGTTTATTATTTCTCATCTACTTGATGTCTAGGGTCTGCTGCCACATTATTTGCTTGACATTCTATGTTTTTGCTATTGTTGATTCTATTTTTGTTGGGTTGTCACCATCTGCTATTTGTCTAGGGTTTGCTGCTATTTTATATGAGCATATCGTAATTTTTTTTCTTCCCTTTAAACTAGGTTATGACCTTGTTGTTGTTCTGTAATTGGATTGTGATTGATTTATCCCTCCTAGGCTGAGCTGTGACTTGTTTACAGCGTTTGGAGCTGATTCGTGACTTGTGTAACTCTTGCAGGCTAGGTCGTGACTGGTTGGAGTCATCTGGGCTAAGCCAGGGATGTTTGAATCTAGGTCATGACTATTGACAGCGTTTCCAAGATGGGTCGTGACTATGGTGACTCTCCATTGATGATCCATGACCTTCTGTTGACCTCCAGGGCTGAACCATGACTATTGTGAGAGCCCTTTCAAGGCTAGGACGTGACTATGTAAGCACTCTAGGGCTATTCCATGAACTGTGATAACCTTTCTTGACTAGGTTGTGGACTGTGCTTACCATTCTAATCTGAACCATGACTTTTGTGGGCTTCCTGTGTCTGATATGTGACTTCCTAAGGTGGATTGTACTCTTAATTCATCCTTTTGAGTACTTGGTTTAATTTATTGCACAATTTAGTTAAAATTTTGAAAAATACCAAAACTTTAACATATGGGTCATCTCTACAAAACAATTATGTAAATGCTGCACTTGCTATGATTTCTGTCTAAGCACAACTAGCCAATTTTCATTATTTTGATGCCTATAGAGGAAAATTACTAACACAAAATTGCACTATTTAAATTTCACAGTTAACAAATCTAATATTTGCAAGAAATCAATTGGTGAATCTCATTCTTATTTTCCATTACAATGCGAAATAGGCATATTGTTGCAATATTACGAAAACAATTTTCTATTGAAGGGCTTTTAATCCTAGAACTTAAATATGCCATATGGACAATATATATAGTTGCTATGGGAAATACCTCTGTTTCCATCCAAATAATAAAGTCGGTCCATTTTTTATGTTGCATTGTTTCTTTCTCGATGTTATTTGGATGGCAATTGTATTTTTTTTCTTGTCAGAATATGACACATGGCCAAATTAGATGTATGACATTTATTCTTAACAAGGAAAATTTAAAAAAGAAAATAATGGCCATTTGTAGATACTTACAAAACTAGTAATCAGATCCTTGAGACCTCTTTGGCCACTTCAATGCGTGGCATTTATCTTTTCCAATCGTGCCTTCATGGCCTTGTCCTGCAGCATAAAATAATTAGAAAATTCATGATTATTGAGAATTCTATTTAAAAATTCTAATTTATTTTAAAAGGAAAAAACAATACCTGGATACTCTCATTGCCGGCCTTTCTCTCAGCATCCAACTTTTCATAATTTTTTACCAACTCTTTCCATACCTTCATGGGTATGTCCATTGGTCTCTTTCTATACCTCTCATCAAGATGAAGTTTTTTTATCTTTTTGGACGGGTTGCACCAAAACCTCTTACAATTCTTGGACAACTCTTTTTGCACCTTCCTCACTGACCAACCCTCCTTGAATTTTGTTTCCATATCTTGTATGACCATCTTCTTGAGGTGAAGGGGAATCTTTAAAAATGGGAGATGTAAATGGTCTCTAAATCTTTGAAAACATGCCTATCTCAACCTAAATAGGCATATTATTGCAATATTAGGAAAACAATATTCTATTGAAGGGATTTTAATCCTAGAACTTAAATATGCCACATGGACAATATATATAGTTGCTATGGGAAATACCTCTATTTCCATCCAAATAATAAAGTCTGTCCATTTTTTATGTTGCATTGTTTCTTTATCGATGTTATTTGGATGGTGATTGTACTTTTCTTCCTGTAAGAATATGACACATGGCCAAATTAGATGTATTACATTTATTCTTAACAAGGAAAATTTAAAAAAGAAAATAACGGCTATTTGTAGATACTTACAAAACTAGTAATCAGAGCCTTGAGACCTCTTTGGCCACTTCGATGTGTGGCATTTATATTTTCCAATCGTGCCTTAATGGCCTTGTATTGCAACATAAAATAATTAGAAAATTCATGATTATTGAGAATTCTATTTATAAATTTAAATTTATTTTTAAAGGAAAATACAATACCCAGATACTCTCGTTGCCAGCCTTTCTCTGAGCATCCAACTTTTCATAATTTTTTAGCAACTCTTTCCATACCTTCACGGGTATGTCCATTGGTCTCTTTTTATACCTCTCATCAGGATGAAGTTTTTTTATCTTTTTGGACCGGTTGCATCGAAACCTCTTACAATTCTTGGACATCTCTTTTTGCACCTTCCTCACTGACCAACCCTCCCCGAATTTTGTTTCCATATCTTGTATGACCATCTTCTTGAGGTGAAGGGGAATCTTTAAAAATGGGATATGTAAATGGTCTCTAAATATTTGAAAACATGCCTCTCTCAACCTATCAATGAATTTTTTCCCAGCACTTGTTCATCTAATTTCATTAGTGAGACGGTCATACTCAATCCGTGTACCTATGGTACCAATCGTTAACGTATAGGAACTGAAACAAGAACTAGAATTTTTGTGTTCCAGGTGTTGTAGCCACACCAGAAGTTTCAACACCTTGCTCAGTAGCTTTGCTTGATTTTTTTGCTATTTTTTCCTAGACCCTTTACTCGACCCAGGAGTGCATGGAGAATCAATTGATTCTCGCCGAATCGTTTCATTAGCACAAGGAGTTTGAGGATTTTGTTGGGATTGTAGTTGAGCTATTTTTATCAATGTTTCAGGAGGAATATTTTTAAGTTTTTCAAATATTTCCATTCCTAAAGAGTCCAACAATGAATCTGTGCTAGTAACATTTTCCTATCCAAATAAAAATTTAAATTTTCAGTGTTTATAAAAATGTTTTTTGTGCAATAAAAAATAAGAAATAAATTAAATTGGTAAACATCTTAGTAATCTACCAATCCATGTAAGCCATACCTTTCTTCCTTTAGTGTTTCCTTCTCCAGTTTCCATTTTGAATACTCGAGTGCGTCTCCCTAGCTAAACCTAGAAGGTTTATTTTCTCTGCTCTTGAATGTTGAATCGCCTTCATCAAATAAAAATATTCAACCCTCTGCTTCAATCAGAGATTAAGAAGGGTAAAGTGGTGATCCATACATTCATCCTCGAGCTAAAATTATGAAGCAAATCCAACCGGAGGAGCTCTTCAAAAACCTAAGAGGAATTTTGGGTTATTTTCTCTTCTAAATCTCTACCTCTGAGGTAATGTTTCTCTATTTTGGAACTTGGTTTCTCCTATGTCCTTCGTAGCAGTATATTTATCTTTTCTCTTGTGATTCAGCTATCTTGGAGCTTGCTTGGTCCTCTTCTCGTCCTATCAGTGGGTTTAGCTTTGCATGTGCGATTTTGAGTAAGTGGTTGACCAAATAAGAAAGAACCCATATTGTTTTCTCTTTTTAATGACTGAATAAACGTTTGGCACAATTTTGAGGAAGTTTCATTGGCAAAAATTAGATATGGCATGTTTTTTCTGTTTCTAAATGTAAAAATCATCCTAACCAATGAATTAATGCCAAGGAATGCGTCTTGACATCCCATACGCCTAGCTAGACGCCCTCTGTTTTTAGTGGTTGAGTACAATGATGTGTCATGTGTCATGTTTTTTAGTGGTCACTCCACATGGTATCCTTTATAAAATAAGCTACTAATGTTCACTCGTTTTCCATCAAAATTCATCAAATGAAATTCAAATAGTCAGTTTGATTAGTGCTCCTCTACAAGTCTTCATTTCTTGCTTGAATATCACTGACTCATGACAATTATAAACAACACTCAATGGCATACTAGATAAAGTAAAGCAACATTATACTTCTCGAGATGTCTAACCAGATAAATATGTTGTACAAAATAACCACAAACAAAACCCATAAAATACAAATTTCAAGCAACTTAAGTAAAGCAACATTATACTCCTCCAGATGTCTAGCTAGATAAATATGTTATATTAAAAGGATTTAATCTCTAAACAAGGCTTTATACTCCCAATGAATGTCACCATAGTTGATGTAGGTAGACATGTTCACATGTTTCCACAAACATTTCACTTCTAAATACGATTAGCAATTATATAGAAATTGGAGTAGATAGCCAAACAATCATAGTCTAAGAGATTACCATTTTTTATTTTATTGAAATGTGATTGGGTCATTGTTGGTGCTTTAAAGAAATAAAAGGATTTCTTAAACCCTAAAAAGAGAACTATAGAAACCCCAATGATAGTAATTTGTAGAAGGGGTGTTCACTCAAGATAAAATGAAAAAATTACAAACATATTCATATCACTAGTAGTAAATTGTCTTACAAAGAAACATATAGGCCAGGAAATTTCAAAATATCTAACATAATATTTTGTGATTTGACATTGAAAAAACACATCACGTGAACTTCTTTTTATCCAACTAGAAAGTAGTTAAATGATTATTTGATTTTTTTAAAAACATTTTAATGATATTTTTTTTTACAAACAAATCAATAGTCAGTGCCATTTGTAGGGACTAATAATGACAAGTTTTTATATTCCTTGAAAAAATGTTAAATTGTGACTTAGAATATTATTTGATCGAATATATGGAGTTAAAGCTAATATGTTATTAGAAAAAACAAATTTTTATATTCCTTGAAAAAATGTTAAATTGTGACTTGGATTATTATTTGATCGAATATATGGAGTTAAAACTAATATGTTATTAGAAAAAGCATGGCCCCATAGAAAGTAACCTCATTGGTAACTTATTCCTTTTACTAGTTTTTTTAATCTCATAAACTTCTATAGATTTCATAGTATATGTATTATACCCCCACTCGACGTCACTCTTAATTCCAACTCCTTGGTTGTTTAGAAAAAAAACATATATGGTACTATAAAAGATAAATATATGAAATCATATAAAAATGTTATAAACATGTCATGCCAACACATTTATATTTAAAATTTCTTATAAATTTAAAGTTTAAAGGCATATTCAAAATCTGTTCTCTGGTGCGTAGTATTACTTTTCTCTATTTATCAAAATTTGGACTAAATACTGTGTCATATTATTATACAAGAATCAAAGGAGGCAATGGAAATGGATCGAAATATTTCAAAGGATGACTTAAGACATGATGTATGAAACAAAGTATAAAAATATCACATTGAGTTATTAAATATCATAATTTAGTGCTTTGTCCAATCTTTTTTCATAAAATTTTTACAGTATTCAGTTTATTATTCAATATTTTCAACAAATGATGCATGTGGTCGATTATTTAAGGTCCAAGATACAACTAATATACGTGGAGGTGAAGCTCGTATTATTAAAAGACGTCACAATACAAAGTGGGTGGAAGAGGATATGATGATTGATTCAACATATACACCAGAAAATGAGTGCAGTGAACATGAGGTTTGCCTTGGTGATATTACATGTGATGAGAAATTCGATACTTTTTTATGCAGAAGTTTTTTTATTTCACAGAAATAAATAATTAATGCATGTTGTTGATTTTTTTAGGTTGCTACTTCAATTGGAGAAAATGAAAATTTGATGCAGTCTGCTAGGGAGCAACAACAAAGTGTATGTAGACGTCGACCTCCTACTGTTAAATCACATAGAGGAAAGTGGGTGGAAGAACATATGACAATGGATTCTATAGATACAATAGAATCACAAGACACTGAACAAGAGGTTGGTAATGATTATTCTACATGGGATGAATATTTTGAGAAAATTGTTGTATGTGGATGTTATGAATGTCATGGAAAGAAAGAATTTAGACGTGGTATTGTACAAAGACATTACATAAATGATGATCTTCAAGTGGGTACTATGCCCCCTACAATTGATTTAGATGCAATGGGAATTGTGGTAATCCCATCCTCATATTTTACATAAGACACATGTATAAATAATATAGTCACATTTTGACTATTTAATTTCAAATTTTCAAATTTTTTGTTATTAAATACCTGCAGACGATGGTTCGTGGTTTAAAGTTTCCAAAGTCACCTACTTCTAGCTTAGAGGGTGATGAATTTCAATCAATGGATACATATAAAAATTCAATTTGCACATATAACAACTCAGAAGATGAGGAAGTCATGAAAATGAGTAAGAGAACAAGAACAAGTTTAAAGATGCATAAGGGATGGAGATGATGGAGATGATGGAAAGGTGGAGTACAAACCATATGAGACTGAATGTGATGGAGATGATGAATTTCCCTTGGAGTTGAGATCAATTTACTGAGATAAGAGGAAGGCCTCTTGCACGAAAGAGGAGATAAGAGGAAGGCCTCCCTAGGGATATTCCTAAGGGAAGAAAGCCAAAAAATAAGAAATGAGTGTGGCTTGTTTTTTAAACTAAGAATTCAGAATTTTTGTTTATGTTATGAATTCTAAATTTTGTTTATGAATGAATCAATAAAAGTATGCTCTAATGTGTGTGTGTGTGTGTGTGTGTGTGTGTGTGTGTGTGTGAGAGAGAGAGAGAGAGAGAGAGAGAGAGAGAGAGAGAGAGAAAGAGTTTATATTGATTTGTATGCTATTTTATTCTTATCACTAAAATGGTTTCAATATTTTATCAAATGGTTGTCTAATACTACATAATATTTACATTGTATGTTAGGTTGATCTTGCTGATGTTGACGCATCTACTGGCATTCAAGATCCAACTGGGCACTTAATATTTGCACGAGATGATCCAAACCATCCATTGAATCATACTAAGGCAAAAAGAGCAGCATTAAAGAGAGCATTACCACGTGAAAAAATTGAATAATTGATGGCATTAGCATATGATGATGACATGCCACCTAGCATTCCTAGTGAAGATAATGATGAAAATGAAGTGCATGAAGAAGGATTGAATAATATGCTCACAGGTTTCTTTGGGGACGGAAATAATGATGATCCTATAGTTGACAATAATTATGATACAAAGAAAAATTTCCAACAACATAATGTTGATGATATAAACCTTAGTGACTCCATCAAACAAGCAGCGAATACAGTTGTGTTCAAATTGGGTGCAAGTAGAAAATCAAAACTAAGTTGCAAACTAATATTACTAGAAATCAAGTCATTGTTTGGTTGGTCTGACAAGAGTTTCACTACCCTTATAAGGTGAGTTGAATTATCTTTGTGGAGTTGCATAGTCAATTGTTGTTACTAACTTGTATATATCTATTAAATTCATTTTCATTTATGTGTTTTTGCCTTGAACATTATATTCTATAGAATTGAAATATTTAATTTATTGGGTGTATGACAATCTTACAGGGCACTAAAAGATAAAATGTTCCCTGAAGATAATGTTTTGCCATCAACTTACAGAAAAGCACATCAATTATTGGTACATTTGGGGATTGAATATAACCAAATTCATGCATGTGAGAATGATTGCATTTTATACAGAGACAACTACAAAAACCATCAAGAATGTCTTGTATGCAAGCATTAGAGATATCGTACAGATCTACAAAGTGCTACAGTTCCAAATAAGGTTTTAAGGCACATCCCAATTATACCTAGACTTCAATGAATGTTTCGTTGCAAGTCACTTGCACAGTTGATGGATTGGCATGCGAAGAATAGGAGTAAAGATGGATTCATGCGAATTCCAGTAGACTCCAAAGCAATGAAACACATAGAAGATAAATGGCCAAGAAAATTCAAAGATGAACCACGTAGTATCAGGTTAGGCCTTGCAATTGATGGAGTGTGTCCTTTCTCATTCCTAAGCCCAAATTACACTGTTTGGCCAGTTGGATTGATAGTATACAATATTTCCCCATGGATGAGTGTTAGAAAGGAGCACCTTATGCTAAGTCTCATTGTTCCAGGAAAACGCCAAGTGAAAAAAATGGATGTTTATCTAGCGTTGTTTATTGATGAGATGCAATTGTTATGGAAAGGCATAACAATGTATGACATATCACATCCTCCATCAAATAGGCCATTCATGTTTTATGGTGTACTATGTTGGACAATTCACGATTTCCTAGGACTTGGTGTATGTTCAGGTATGAAAATTATTTTACATATTCGCACATGATATTTAATTTTCAGTTCAATTTGCATAGATCCATTATACTATTTTTTTCCTCTAAACATTAGTTATTGAAGTGCAGGGCTTCAAACAAAGGGGGTTTGCGCATGTCCAAGAAGTGCAGAAAATTTTCAAGGCCACTTGTCTAAAGATCTACACAAGTTTATTTATGCAAACAACATGGCCTTTCTACCAACATACCATAAGTTTAGGACTCAGCTTAAGAATCAGTTTGATGGGAAAATTGAAAGTAGATGCCCTCCCAAGGTTATGGGTCTAGCTGATTGGCTTCAAAAGTATGAAGATGCTGAAAAAAAAATTCGAGATCATTTTCTTCCCTAGGATCCATCAATTGAAGAACGAGAACAAGTTATGGTTGATATGCCACAAGGAATGAATAGAAAATCCGTATTTTATGATCTACCTTATTGGAAGGATCTATTGATATTCCATCTATTACATCCTATGCATATATTCAAAAATGTCACAGATTCTATACATAGACATATATCAGACAAAGATAAAGACACTTTATCTTCAAGAAGAGACATTGCTCTTTCACGTACCAAATTTGATAGAAGACATTTGTGGCCAAATAGAGAAAATGAAACTTATGCAGAAGCTCCATGGATTTTGAAAAAGAAAGAGCTAGATAAACTAAAAAATGTTATCCATACAATAAGGACACCTACTGGCTATGGATCATCATTGAATAAAGCTTCACGGTTGATGGACATGTCACTAGATTTAAAACACATGATTTCCATAATTTATGAAGCTATCAACATAACTTAATTGTTATTGTTATCATATAATTACCATTCTTTTTATGATATTTCATATTTAAAATAATGAACTAATCTCATTTTATTTGATAATTTGATAGCATATCATGCCCTTGGCGATTAGGGGGATTCATGCCTTACCGCTGATTTGAGGAGTGCCATAAGTCGATTGTCAGCATTTACAAGGTATGGGGCGTGCAATGTTTATGTATGTACGATAAATTTGTAATACATTGCATTTTTAATGTCATTAGTTATTCATGTTAATTTACCAATGTTATATTAGGTGGTTTCCTATAAGGATATCCATGAGAGTGAACTAAGAAGATGGAAGAATGAAATTGCAGAAATTGTATGTTTATTGGAAAAGGAGCTCCCTACAAGTTTCATGGACCTTCAAGTTCATCTGCTTATACACCTAGTAGATGACATTGAAATGGCGGGTGTTGTATCAACAAGGTGGATGTTTTTCTTTGAGAGGTATATGAGAACACTAAAAATATATGTACAACAAAAGGCACATCCAGAGGGTTGCATGGCTGAAGGATATGTATTCAATGAAGCATTTTTCTTTATATGTGAATTCCTTGGTAAAGATTATGAAGATGATCCACGAATATGGGATGAAGCACGTGCAGCAGATATTATAGATGGAGAGAAACCTCAATCTAATGGTGTTCAAGTAGAATTTGGTGAGTAAAATCATGATCTTTGTGGTTATTTTTCCAATCATTTACTCTATAAAATTATTATTTTTCAAAAATATAATAATGGCATTTGCAATTTGAAAATGTACATGTTGATTTTCAATAGGTGTTGATGAACGCATTGTGCTTGACAAGTTCATTCTTTACCACATGGATTGTATGAATAAATGGATTGACTTGTATGAAAAGAAAGGAAAGAAGTTTTAGAAGCAAGGAGACAATTTAAGAGATCAAACCCAAGGAATACACCACTTCCCATGGATTTGTTTGGGGAATGGGGCAAAGATTGCACATTACAATGGGTTAGTGAAAAAATTCAAAATCAAATAGATGAAGAAGGAAATGATGCAAACATAAAAGAAGATGAGATCAACATGTCTAGAGGATGTGAAGAAAGGTACATTTATAAATCTCACAAAATATATTTTTACAAAACATTATTGACACTATTGACTATTTAATAATGCATATATAGTTGTTTTTTCTAGTTGAACTAAAACAAATGGTCTAATGCAGCTGAGGAGATATCCTGCAATGTGGGCATATGGTCGATACTATCGTGTGGAAAGAATAGACTTAAAAAGACGCTCCTTTGATTGTGGTGTCATGGTTGATTTCAAGCAATCAAGTCGAGCAAGTTCAAAAGATAAAAATATTATTGAAGGGAATCTTCAGTATGTTGGAAAAATCCAAGAATTTATTGAGTTGGATTACCAGTCTTTCAAATGTTGTATTTTTAAATGTAGATGGTATGAGGCATTTGAGAGGATGCGAAGACATGATTTCCATAGTGGACTATTTTCTATAGATTCCTTGAGGTACCTACTAGAAGACAAGGAGCCCTATGTCTTACCAATTCATTGTGAGCAGGTATTATTAGCAATATAACATAACTATAATCACAAGAATCAATGGTTATATACAATATGTTAATTCATAGTGTATTATGAATATAAATGTGCATATTAATTAGAAATTATACTAGCATGTCTAATATATGATTATGGTTCACGTGCAGGTGTTTTTCTATGAAGATATTATGGATCCAAAGTGGATATTTGTCATACATTATGATCCAATGTTAATACATGTATTTGATCATGTCTTGATGAATATTGAGCAAAACAATGATATCCAACCATTTCCAGATGAGAGACTAGAGAACAATGAAGAAATGACCACCCATGGTGATGTTCAAGATGAAGATGTTCAAACACAAGAAGATGAAGATGAAGATTTTCAAGCACAACATGACAACATTTTTCATGCCATTAATCAACATGATCCAGATCTAGATGAGAATCAAGATGGTGCAAATCAATTTGATGACACGGAGTTAGAAGAAAGTGAAGATGAAGATGATTATAATACCACTTTAGCAGGATGGTGTAGAAAGAATAATATAATAAACTTATAGGTCCATATCAATATTGATAAGGAAGCATTGGATGACATATATGCTGATAATAATGTAAATGAAGAAGACTTCTAATTTTATAGGATTTCTAATCCATATTACTTGAATAATTATGATCTTATGTCCAAAGCTTTGAGATTGTTTTCTTATCACATGGATTAGTAATTTTGAATTACTTTCTTGATTTATAACTTTTCAAAAGCTTGCTTCTTAACGACTCTACACTTAAATGTACATGGAAATCATTGTTCAAAATAGTCAGTTTATTATGGGCTTAGCAAATGTTATTTTTGTTTCAATTTATTTTAACCACATGTGTTCCCCTTTTTTATTATGCATTGAATAATGAAATGTCAATGATTGTTTAGTTAATATTATTCACACTATTGAATAATTCTATGAACTTTACTATAGTAATTTTCCATCTTGCACTAATGAACAATGTTGATGAGGTAGACAACTTAGTTTATCATTAACATTTTTCCAATTAATGTGGTTATCTATATACAATAGCTAATATTTTATCATAAATTTACCACATCCAACCTATCATTGAAATGTTGTCGAGGACAAGTGCCATTAAGGTCACTCAAAATGTCATTAAGGTCACTCAAATGCTATTAAGGTCACTCAAATGTTGTCAAGGACAAGTGAATGTCAACGTCAAGTACACCATACATTCCATCATCATCATCGTTGACATCATCATCATCAACATCAACATCAATAAGTGCATCATCAACAACGTCATGGTCATCATTGTCCTCATCAACAAATACATCATCATTGATAGGGTCACTCATATGCCATTATGGTTCATCATCAGTCATCACCATTTTGATCCATGTCATGTTGTTACAATCACTCAAATGCGATTAAGGTCACTAAAATTTTGTCGACAACAACTAAATGTCATTACAACCATTTAGGTGATGTTAATATGTCTCTCACATGTCGTTATGAACATTTAAGTTCCATTAGGATCAGTCTGTATTGAGAAGTATTATGGCATGCATCATCATCATGGGCATCGATGTTGTCATCATCATCATCATCATCAATGCCATATGGTACATCAACATCATCTTGATCATTATCCTCATTATCATCCTCATCTTCAGCATTAAGTACATCATTAACAAAATCATCACCATCATTGTAATTATGGTCACTCATATGCCATTAGTGTTCTTAATCACTCATCGCCATAGGATTCATGTCATGTAATTGTTAAGGTCATTTATATGTCGTTATATTCATTTTGAAGTTAATAGGGTCGTTTAGATGTCGTTACAGACTTTTTGGTGCCATTAGAATCAATTAGGATCCAAAAGTGCTACCACATGCATAATCATTGTTGACATCCACATCATCATCGTCATCATACAATAAATAAACATCATTGTCGACATTGTATTCATCATCAATATAATTGCAATAATACTAAGCAAGGAACCCTACTACCTCATAGGAATGGATGATATAGTCTTATACTTATGTGATACTTATCAAATCATATCCATACACTCCATCATAATTATCGTAATGCATCATTGTCATGTTGTTAGGGCCAATCAAATGCCATTAGGGTCTATAAAATGTGTTGGGGACACTCAAATTCCATTAGAGCATTTTATGTGACATTAAGGTAATTTACCCCTCATAAGGATTAATCAATATCCAAAAGTGCCATGATTATGATCATTTAGGTGCCACTATGATAAATCAAGATCCAAAAGTACTATCACATAAATCATGATCATTGACATCGACACTGACATTGATCACTGATGTTGACATTGATAAATCTGAAGTTATGTCAGACGTTTTCCAAACACAATTCCTAGCTCTAAACCTAGGGAAATTCCTAGTGCTATTCCATACGTTTTTTTGGAGGCTATTTTGGGCATTATATGAGATGCTTTTTTGGATGCTAATTGGGACGTTAATTGAGATGCTAATTATCGTCCAAAATAGCACCAACTTTTAAATTAGGATGCTAATTGGGATGCTACATGGGATGACAATTTGGATGCTAATTGGGATGCTAATTGGGATGCTACATGGGATGACAAGGATGATAATTGGGATGCTAATTGAGACGTAATTGGGATGCTAATTGGGATGCTAATGATTCGTCCAAAATAGCACCAACTTTTAACTTGGGACGCTAATTGGGACGCTAATTATCATCCCAAATAGCGCCAAATTTTAAAAAGGGATGCAAATAACACCATTAAAAGTGCCATCCCATGGAAAAGCATCCACTTTGTCCAAAAAATGATGAAAAATACACTAAATTTGATAGTGGACACTAAAAAGGAAGCTAACAGAGATGCTAATCACAGGGTTTTGTTGTAGTGTTAATCTGCTACCAAGAGATGCATGGGAAAAATAATTTTGGCAACTAGCAAAATGGTTAAGGGGATCATATATCTACGATCATGAAAAATATAATATAATATCTATGGATGAGAATGATTCCATTGATGAAACTAGCGCGAAGAAATGAACTTTTCCAATCAGCGAAAAAGCTTACACCTCGCATAGATCAACATTGGAGATTTAAAGAAGAAAGTGATCTATGGTGCATAAGGATTTCGTTGGGGGATCATGCATGGAGAAATTTGAGTAGGGAATTAACGAAAAAGCATAAAACCCACACAGATCAATGGTGAGGATTGATGTTTGATGAGATCAACGGCTAGAGATGATTCCAGTGATAAAAGTTGTGTGGACTAGTAATATTTTAAAATCAGTGGAATGTGTTAGAGCACCAATCAAAGGATGAGATTTAAAGATGGAGAGATTTACGATCGAGGGAGATTCCTCTATAAGAAGAAGCACGTAGGAAGTAGGAAGGGAGATTAGCGGAATATGGTAAAAGGTAATATTAATCAACAACTAAGATTGAGATTGACAAAGATTGATGGTTGAGATTGAGTCTACTGTGAAAATAAGCATGCTACATGTACAGTTGGAATTGAGTGGAATGTGTAAAGGGTGAAATTGATCAACGGTCAGGATCTGTGAGGAATAAGATCAAGGACTATTTGAGGATCCACTGATGAAATATGTACGTTGTTTTACATGCTGGATGGATAGCAAAAAATCAAGGAGAGGATCTATGGTGGCAAACAAACAAGCGATAAATCTACGATGATAAATGGATCCGCTAGTGAAAAGTTATTTGTGGATTTTGAAATAATTGATACTTTCAAAGATAATTGTGCTTAGCTTCCAGCAATTTGTTACGTGGACCATGTGGAATTGAGGGTACTTGCTAAAGAAATGGCCATCTTGGAGCTTCCAACTATCGATTAGTGGAAGACAGTTGAGGAATTTGGAAAGACCAAGTATAGGTTACGCTAGTGAACAAATTTTTAAGACAGTTAAATATTAGTTTAGTTAAATTTCGTAATTTATTTCTTAGCAATTAGTTAGTTAGGGAGCAAAGTGGAAGATGTAATAAGGGAGTTATTTTTCCTATTTTTAGTATAAAGGTAGTTATGAGCTCAAGGAGCATGTTTTTGTATTCAAGCAACATTTTACAATGTAACAAGGGTTGGAACCCGTGACAGAAATTGATATTGTAACATATAGCAAAGGATTAATAAAATTTTAGAGACGAGCAAGAATTTTGAAAGAGCTTCTTGTGTTATTCTCTTTGATGTCTGTACTTTCCCATTCTTATATGTCCATGTGTTTCCTGATAATATTTCATTATGTTATCTTTTTCATACTTGAATGATTTTATAGTGGGTTAGAATTCATACTCATATTCTCTAGTCCATTGCTTTCAAGTATTCACAAAATTGTTCTTCTAAATTTAATATTAGATTCATCCTTGCTAGATGCCCATATTAATGGAATGTTCCTAATTTATTCTTTATCACTAGACAACCAACCTTTTAACTGTGACGAAGTAGTTACCCTACCTCTGTTAAAATTCCTTTGCAACAACATTGTTAATGTTTGTTATCATACATGACTCCATTCCCAATGAACACCTGTTCCAGCCACATTCATTATTAAATTTTATTTCTTTTGCAAATATTTCTAGCCTGTGAGTTAAACTATTGAGAGATCCCTCTCTCGTAAGAAAGAAGCCAGATTTATTCCTAAATATTGGTTTTGTGGTTACCTTGGGATTATCCTTTCACAACCAGGGGTAAATTATGAGAGCTAACATCTTGGTGTTGTTTCTAGGGAACGAGAGTTAAAATATGCCCTGGGGAGAATGACAAAGTTATTCAAGAAGACAAAATTTCTATGGGAAAACAGAAGTTCTTGCATTCGAGGTTGGTTGTGCATTTTCCCTGGCAAATCCACATTGCTTTTCAAGAATATATTTAGAAGACAACATCCTGGATTCCAAGAGAGCGCATACCAGAGGTAACCCTAATTCTGAAATCTTATATAGCATAGAAAACCCAGAAATATTAATTAGGAGAAGACGTGGTAAAGAACAAGTAGGTACTTCTCAAGTTGAAAGGTCATTTTCCCAAAATCAAGAATAATTTCTTAGCTTTTAATATTTCAGTTTGGAAACAAATTTGGAAAATTCTCTGTTAAGGTCTAAGTTTGAGTCAAATTTGAAACAAAGTGAAATTAATCCAGACAGACTCTAGTAATACTTGTTAAATTCACTTTGGAAAAACCTCCAAAATACTATAAAAATAGAAGAAGCTAATCCTCTAATCCAAAATTCTCAGCCTCATACTCCCAACATTGTCTAAAATCCCCCTGTTGTTCCTAACCCTCCTAGACCTATGGATTCTATATTTTCTCCACTGACCTTACCTGCTGTGTTACATGACTTTCCCTAGAACTATTCATAGAGAATATCCTTATTTGATGGGGAATGGAACTTCATAGCCAGACAACACATGGACAGATTTGATGATTTTATTGATCTGGAAGAAGTTGATTATGAAGATGCCAAAATGAGGTTATTTACACAAAGTCTATCTAGAGAGGCTAAGAGGTGGTTTAAATACCTTCCTACAATATCTGTACCTACCTTCGAAGATTTTCAGACTCTGATTTTATATAGGTGGGAAGACAAGAAGATCCCCTTACAAGTTCTGTCTCAGTATAATAATCTAAAGAAGGGAAATTTTGAGTCAGTACATGAGTTCTCTAGCATATTCTTGAGGGTTTATAATTCTATTATATTTGACAATAAACCCCTTTTAGGAGCTGCTAAACTACATTATGTAGATGCATTTGACAATGACTTTGCCCTGTTACTAAGAGAGAGGAATATGCTAATATTCCTGCCATGTTTAAAGATGCTATGGAGGTGGAAGATAATTCAATGGCTTCAGGGAAAATGAAACAGAGATTGGAGGTAGATAGGAGAAAAATTAGCTTTCTACTTCTCTTCTTCTTCAAATGATGCCAAATTTGACATAATGATGAAAACAATGGAGAGGTTTATGGACACGTTGGAATTGGATAATAGACCACCAAACATAGAGCAGAATGAGCCACAAATCATGAATCCAAACTTCAAGAGACCTCTTCCTCCCCCTCAGATTAGGCAGAGAGACCAAAGGAATCCAAGAAATCCTGAAGACCAACAAATAAGGCCTCCATTCCCAAAGAATTATGTTGATGAGGAGGAATAAAGTGACCCAATGAATAATCATATACATCATTTTGATGATTTGGACTCTAAAATATACCTCACCAAATAAGAGCACAGTTTGTTTGCTCAAGAGGATGATTATGATACATTTGAGGTAGAATCGTAGCAGTATCAGAGGGGATATCAAAATGCAATTGATGATTTTCGGAATAAATTAAAGTTGATAAGTAGAGATGTAGTCATTAATAAAGGAAGGCCTAATTCAAATCAAAATTCCAGTAGTCAGCAAAATACAGGAAAACAAACAGAAAAGCAAAAAGATAAGCAAAACGAAAATATTGTACAAAAAGTTTCAGATAATAAAAGAGAAATTTCAAAAGAAATTTGAGAGAAAACACCAGTTGATGTTGATAGAGCAATTTCTTCTTTCAATTTACAATCTGAGTTATCGAAAATAAAGATTTCCATTCCATTCAATGAGTTGTTAGGGAATAATGAGTATAGAGAGAAGATAACTAGGATGGTAAGAACTGAGGGAGATTGTCAACCAAACACCTTAGAGTTAACATATGATACTCCCATTATTTTCCTTGGGCCTAGAATTGAATATACAGATGAAGAGGATGTCCCACCTTTCTATGTTAGCTTGAATATCCATGATATGATTTTACACAATGTTATGCTATATTTTGGGGCATCTCACAATTTAATGCTAAGAGTAGTGGTGAAGAGTTTAGGATTGGAGATTACAAGGCTCTACAAAGACCTGTTTTCTTTTGATTATAGAAAGGTGAATTTTTTAGGGTTAATTAAAGACATGGTAGTGACTCTTGCACAGATCCCTTCCAAGAGTATTATTATGGATGTGGTGGTGGCTGATATTCCCCCTAAATTTGGTATGTTATTATCAAGCTCATGGGCTTCAAATCTTAAAGGAACCTTGCAAATGGACATGTCCTATGCAACCATTCCTTTATTTGGAGAACACGGAAGATTGTATAGGGATAAAATATTAGCATATGTGCTCATTAGCCAAGAAAAACCTAACAACCACCCCATATATGTTGTGGACACATATTTGGGTTCTTCTATATTTTTCAATGATGCTCATGTTCATCCAAAAATACCTATAGTCATTGCAGTAAAAAAGGACAAAGAAATTGCTAAAAGGCAGGAATCTTTAGAGCATAAACATAATGAAGAAGGACTATGGACAATGTATTTTGATGGGTCCATTAGAAAAGAAGGAGTTGGTGTTGGTATTTGGATAATTTCTCCAAATAGAGAATTTAAAGTATATTCTTATAAGTTGAAATTTGAGTGTACCAATAATGTAGCAAAATATGAAGCTTTGCTTTTAGGATTGAATGCTTTGAAATATTTGAAAGCAAAAACAATAGATGTTTTTGGAGATTTTGAGCTAGTGGTAAACCAGGTAAATGACGGTTATCAGACAAAGCATCCTCGAATGATAGAATACAAAAATGAAGTGTGTGATATGTTGGGTAATTTCTTCATTGAACACATAATCAGAGTAATTCCTAGGATGTAAAACCAAGTGGTTGATTCTCTTGCTACTACAGCTGGAAATTTTAAAGCTTCCATCTAATCTAAGAAGAAATACAAAATACAGATTGTAATTAAACCTTCCATCCCGACAACTCCAAATATTGGCAAGTATTTGAATATGATTTACATATTAAAATATTTTTGGGGTTGTTAGATGAATTTGTAAATACACATATTGACATAGAGAACCAAAATTCAGAAAACTTTCAAGAAAATTTACAGTTTGCAGATGAAGATGTTGAACACAAAATATTAAAGAACGTGATTGGAGGAAAAGATATAATTCAGCTGAAAAGAAATTACATTCCAAAGGGTCTTATTCATCTAGAGAAGCTATTTGATCAAAATGTTGTTGCTAAATATATGAAGGTTTATCCCTATGAAAATGATATTGAATATCAGAATATAGGGATGGAAGATTCACCCAAGATTGTAAAGCTATCAAGAAACTTACCTGTAGCAAAAAAAGAAAAATATATTAACTTGATGAAAAATTATACTAATGTGTCTGCTTGGAGTTATGAAGACTTGAAATAAGATGATACCTCCATTATACAACATACTATTCCTATCAGAACTGGAGAGAAACCATTCAGACATAAATTAAGAAGAATAAATACCATGCTTTTTCCTTTGATTGAAAAAGAAGTAAGAAAGTTATTTAATGCAAAGATCACTGTGACTCTCAAATTTTCCAAATGGGTATCTAATTTAGTACCTTTCAGAAAAAAGAATTGGGAAATAAGGTTATGTTTAGATTTCATAAATTTAAATAAAGTGTCACTGAAAGACACCTATCATTTTCCCAAAATGGATCACATTCTGCAACAAGTTGTAGGAGATTAAAGAATTTCTACAATGGATGGCTCTTCTGGATATAACTAGATAAAGGTTATTCCTGAAGACCAAGAGAAGACAACTTTTACTACACATTGGGGTACTTTCATAGTCTACATTTTGCATTCCCACATTATAGCATATGTACCTAGCAATGTAGTGAAGAACATTCTGACTCAACCTGATCTAGAAGGAAAAAGATAACAGTAGATAGCAGTTATGTTAGAATATGATTTGGAGATCATACCTACAAAATTGGTGAAAGGACATGGACTGGAAAATATGATGACTAATTCAAATTGTGAACCTTTATAGTTTAATTTTTAATCTAATCATTCAATTGAGTTGGACTCGGGATTGTAGGTATTGAGAGATTTTTATTTATCTCCATGGTACAGTGATATCATATATGTTTTGTAGAACTTGTAACCACCTCCAAGATTGAGCGAAACCAGGGCCAGATTAGTAAAATTGAAAGCAACAAAGTTTTGTATTATGAATCGGTATTTGTATTGGAAATACCAAGGAGGGATTTTCTTGAATTTTTTGTTGGAGAATGAAGCTGAACAAACCATGAAGGAGTTTCATTAGGGTTGTTAGCACTCAAAATGTACCTCCGGTTGAAAAAAGGTAATCTCAAGGTGACCACAAAACCAAGATTTAGGAAAGAAAGCTGGATTCTTTCTCTCCAAAGAGGGATCTCTCAATGATTGTTTTCACAAGGCCAGATATATAAATAAAAGTAAAATTCAGATTGTTGATGTTGGTTGAAACAAGAAAACTACACATTGGGAAATGGATTCAAAATAAATTAATACCAATCATAGTGTTGTTTGCATGGAAATTTATAACAAATGCAAGGTACCAATTTAGTCACAGTCAAAATGCTTTGATCTGGTGAAATAGAAGAAATAAGGAACAGTCCATCAACATGGGAATATAACAAGGATGAATCCATTGTAAACTTTAGTGGAATAGATTTTGTGAATATCTGAAATCCATATGCATAGGATATATGTATGAATTTTGTACTATCAAACACTTATTTCAGAGATGAAAGAAAACATTATGGAAGTAATAACAGGAATAACATTCACACGAGAAAGGGAAAAAATAGACTGTAAGATAAACACCATAGGATATTTACAAAATGCCAGCTTCAGCTCTGTGATTTTATTAAATATAGGTCTCAAATTACAAAGCTCAACTCTCACGGGTTGCAACCCTTTTTTCATTGTAATCACTAGTTATTATACAAATTTCTCCATGAGTTGAAATAACAAACTGCTAAAAATAGGCATCACTTCCTTTACATGTGTCATCTGCACTTATTAACTTCTAACTGCTTTTGAAAAGTAAAATAAATTCCTAGCTAACTAATTCTTCAGAAATAACTCTTCCATGATCTTCAATATCTTCAAGCATGCACTGTATATCTAGATCTTCCATATTTTTCAATTGTTTGCCATTGAAACACAGATGGTAAGTCCAGGGTGAAAATTTCCTTTGATAACACGCACACAATTCCACGTGGTCCTTGTATGAATAGTCGGGAAAATGGGCATGCATGGCCTTGAAGGAAAACATGATCTCAAAATCATCTGCCAACTTGTCCATGACTGTTTTCCTTGATAGTGACTATTGCATGTCTACAAATTTAGTGTGGTATGATCTGCATTCAATCAACCTGTCCTGGTATTCTTTCTGTGACAGCATGCTACCTTTATCTTCCCAAAATAAATGTAGTCCCTTCTTAAACAAAGGATCAAACATATCCTTGAACAGCTTCAACTCATGTGCCATGATATCTATCTTAGATTGAACGGTGTCTGGATTTTGATGTTTATTTACAACTTTTCTAGCCCATATTATAATATATATTCTATCTTTAATATTGGTTGTCTTCAATTCCTCCTTTGTCAACCCATTTAGAAAATATATGGTATTTTTGGCATAATCTATGGGCTTTTTATTCAGCCTTTCCTTTACAGTTGTCACACTCTGTTTGGTCGATTGTATTACCATCTCTTTTTCTTGAAAATGTGGTCCAGATAGGGCCTCAATTTAGTGGCTTATAATATTAGTGCATCCCAAATTATGTGTTTAGCTCCCTGTATTGACAACTGTCTTGTAACATGTTTTGTTAGCTTGGAATTTTTATTCTGCAATTCCTGACACTTTTCTTCCCGATACTTTCTTTCTTGTTCTCTCTTCAAGCTAAAATTTCCATATTTTTATTTTGGTTCCTTATCCCCACAATATCCAACTCCTTAATACTAACTTGTGACATTTCCTGTGAAAGAGATTGATCAACATATTATGCAGGAGCAGGAATCATTCTACTTTCAAGATCTTTTTTCTTTTTCTTGCAACTTCTTTTCCAGTTCTTCATATTTTCTCTTGAGACCCTTTTCATTTTCCACCAGAAGAGACATGTGCTTTCTCACTTCTTTTCTTTCTCTACAAATTTCAGTAGTTTTTCTTCGCAGTCAGTTAAATCACCAGTCATATCCTATTTTTCCTTTTCAATATTTGTTAGCTCAGAATCTTGTATCAGCTGAGTGGATGGAATCTTTAACTTATTCTTTAATAATTGGATGGTGCTTTCCTTTTCATTCAATAATTTATTCGTTGCAGCCCCTTTTTCTACTTGACTATCAGCAACCAGCAAGTCTATTTGTAACTTTTTTATTTGTTGTTGGTGGGCCTTATTTTCTACCTTCTCTTGCATGAGCTGATTTTCAATCTTGCTTTTGTTGGAATGCAGTATAAATACTTTCAATGTTTCCTTCAGTAAGTCAATGTATATAATATCCCAGTCAGTTTGTGCAAGTGGATCATATCAGGAATGGGGATATTCTCTAAGCTCATTTTCATTTTAGAAATGTTATTCTTAGTTGCTATCACCAAATTCAATGTATTCTCAGTGTGATCCCTAACAGTCACTAGGATACATCCTTACTAGAAACTTTCCTGACCTCTGCATACAATTTCATGGCTTCATATGAAGCCACCTCCTTCTCATATTTATATTTATCAAAAAATTATGATCTATTCTTGAATTGGAAGGTGGACTCAGTGGGTTTTTCATCAAAATCATATTCTTTGACCTCAAATGAAGGTCCTTTCACCTTCATTTTCTTCTTCTTCTTACCCTTGACATCTGTTATTTGCATAAGTTGTCTTGTTTCTTCAACCTTTTCTTTTTATGTGTTCTTGATGTGTCTTCATCCTCCGTGTCCATGGCATTAGAGAAGTCTCTTTTATTTGTTTTCTTAGAGAATATAGCTATTGGTGTAATTATTTCTGCTGCTAGAACCATGCTTGATAGACCAGGTTGTAATGAGATGACCTCCCTCACTAAAGAATTGGAATCTTCATGCATATCTACATCCCCATAGGTCTCATGAGGGTAGTCCATCTAGTTTGCAATCTCAGATAGACCTGCAACCTCAAAATGCTCAAAGGGATTATTCTTATTGACTTGTCTCCTGATAGAAATGATATGATGGGGATCATATTTTATGGAAACATCTGTTTGAAACCCCATTTCTCTCAACAATATTTCTATCATAGGTAAAGCAGTCCTGTTCTTTATAATCAATGGGACTACATCCCATGATAACTTGATCTCTGAAGACTTATTGAAGTTAAGAAAATGTTCATTTTACACTATCATATTCTTTCTTATTAAATCCAAGGAAAACACTCTAACAGTAAAAAAGGCATGGAAAATATAGGGTTGATGAACAAACCCATATAATCTAATCATTGTACCTTGCTCAAATAGAAACAAATTTCCTATTCTCCTTTTAGGAGAGAACTGCAACATTTCCTTCATCTGTGGCAAGACCCTAGACAATTTCTTCTGAAAAAATGCATTGTAAACTTCTGACCTAAGGAAATTCATGTATATTTTGTAATCCCTGTTCATCTCATTTGTAAGTACCTTTTGAGGGAGTTGCAAAGTTTTCTTCATTAAATGATAGGAACATCTTAAGCATATACCACTAGAACCTAAAGCATCTCATTTTGTGGAAGTCAACTAGCTGAGAATAAATATTTTCAGCTAGAAACTCATCAAATTTAAGGCAGTATGATTGGACTGACTAACATGAATGTTATAACTCAATTGAACCAGTGCTAAGGGTAAATAACATGTTCATTAAAGGTTCTATGACATATTTATCTGTATCTAACCCTAAAAATTGAGGTATGACGGTTATAACAGATTGGGTTTCTTCATTGAATAAGTTAGAATCAACAAAGAAGGGATGGTTTTGCATTAGGATGTCAGGATTGAAACAGGTCTTGAAGAAAGCATGTTTTTGCTCAATGGTAGACTCTCTAAAATATTGGATTATGCTTTCTTCATTAAACTCTTTGGATACTTGGGTAAACGCTATGAGAACAGAGAAAGTATTTTTTTATTACAAGAGGGATAATTGGACACCAAATCTTAGACTTGGTTGCATCCATAATTACCCTCTCAGAAGAGGAGTAATTACAAGCACACCAGTAGACAAACTCATGAAAGTTTAGGGTCTGATCTATGGAAAAATAATGAGAATATGACCTAAAAACACTATGAACCTCTATCCCCTGGTCTTTGAGGAGTTTTAATTTATTTTTAGCAGCATCTATTGGACCATTCAACAGTATTGTGTCAAAAATATCTGAGTCTTTATCCTCAACAAGCTATTCAATCCTATGATATTCTAGTTTTTGGGCCTCTACCTCTTCTACTTCAGAAATTTTATATAATTTCTTAGCGAGGATAAATATCCTACCTGGTTTATTGAAAAGTGGTCCAAGGATTCTGTCTGAGCTAGATGATTCCGCACAATCTTGGGATTTCTCTTTCCAATGCACAAATAAACAAATGACCTAAATCCACGTGCACGCACTTTTATATTATTTTTTCTGTCCTGTCAACCATGCATCTTCCTCATCGGAAACAATTCCCATCTGTCCATATTGTACTCTTCATCCTAAGACGTTGATCCTTTTTCCTATTTTAAACCACTTATCCTTATTCTTTGCTTTGTTTCCTTTCCTATTCTCCTTGTAACTTCGAGTCGTGGATTGAATTTTGAACACAGATCTATCCATCTGATTGATATTCACCATCGATCATTTTTACCTTTTAATCACCTCTTTAACCTTTCTTCCCAACCTTAATCCATTAAGAAACATGCATTTTCCCATTGCGGAAAGGTTGTATGCCATAGATATGAATCCAATTTGATCTGAATCGTTCAATTATGCTCTTCTCTACCCAATACCACTTATTTTCCTTTCAACTTCTAGTAAGCATGTTCTATCAGTGAAATTATTTCAAACCGTATATATGTTTCAAATTGAATCCATGCCCTTGATTTCATATGCCCTTTAGTTCATTCTGCAACCTCTCCAAGTTTCTTCTTCCATGAACCTTTGATAAATGGAAAAACTATTGGTCGTTTATCTTGATCCTACCTTCATCTGGACCATTGAATAATGTGGTCCCTACCACATTCTACTGAGCCCCAATATTTTATTCATCCATGCACTTTTCAGCTGCGAAATAATTTCTGATCATTGATCTGAATCGGGCTTTGATCTGAGTCGTCAAAACATAAGGATCATACCCGACTCCACTGATTTACAACTTAACTTAACCCGCACTTGTTCACATAGCGGAATTCATTTGAATCATGGATTAAAAACCTCTTTGAATATCTGTCGTTCAATATTGATGGGCCTACCAAATTTCACAAATCTCAAAAGTTTATTTCTCCGCGGATGTTCTTGTAGAGGAATTGACATCCACCGTAGATCTCTTTCATCCTTCAATCTGACAGTTGCCTTTATCTATAAGTTAAAACCATTCCGTATGTAATTAAAATTATTTGAGTCATGCAGCTTACCTCTGTGAATTTACCTGTAGCTGTCGATCTCCCCTGTTGTAGATCTACACCCTTAATTCCTGCTGCAACATAACACTAAGTGGATTTCTCCTATGCAACTTATATCCAAGGTCACGCTTAGGAATTTTTTCACATTTTTCATTTTAGACTTAGGAATAAATCCTTCAAATCATTTAAAAACCCCCTCTGCACACCTCTAGTTCATATGATACAAAACGTTTAGACCTTACCCTTGATTTCCATTGGTCTAACCCCTTCCAACTTCTTAGCCCAAAAATGGTGCTAAAATATTTCTCCAATTGGGGATGTTATCCTCTGTGCGAGGTAAAAAAGAACCCGTGGACCAGTGCCTGACTTATAAAACCTCAAACCTCACACATCTGTTTTTTATTTTTCTATATATAAAAATAAAGATAAAGAAATATGGTTACCCCTCAAGTTCTTAGGTCCTTCTCTGCAAGCTTAAAATATTTTGGCTCACCATCTTTACTAATTCAAGTATAAAGAAATATATACAATCTATAGTACAAAAATTACCTTATATCCTTAGGATAGGTAATGTTTTAGAAATCTTCCATTCGCAGGGCCTCCTTTCAGTTGAGCCCCATCCTGATGATGCAAAATGAATGAATTATCCCCCCTGTATGCTACAATAATGTATGGAATTACCCACATATGATCAAAATTTCCATGCTTGTCTTCTCTAGGAGCATCCCACTTCAATACCAAATCATCAATATGGAACTATTCTTCTTAAAATTTCCTATCAAAAGTGTTCTTCTTCTTTCCTTGATGTGTTTGTACTTTATCATAGGATTTATCCCTCATTTCATTTAGTTCTATTATTTGATTTATTCTCCTTTGCTTATGATTTGGCTTATCCTCTTGCTCCTACAACAACTTCATGATAGGAAAACCCAAAGATGCTGGAAAAACTACTTCATCCCCCAAAACCAACTGAAATGATGAAATTCCAATTACTCTTTTTGTGCTAATCCTATCATCCCACAAAGCATATTTCAGTTTTGTATGCCAATATATTTGTTTTCTTCTAGCAACTTCTTAATTATTCTTACTAAAATTTTGTTGGAAGATTCAGCCAGTCCATTTCTCTATGGATAATACATAGTAGAATAGTTCAAATTGATGTGGTACTTGTGACATAAGTTTATCATATTTTTTTATTTGAAGGCAAGTGCATTATCTTTCACAATTATCCTGGGACAACCAAATCTGGCCAAAATGTTATTCTCAATAAAGTCCATGATCACAGCATCAGTGGCTCTCCTTGTGGGTATAGATTCAATCCATTTTGTAAATTAATTAGTTGATGTCAGAATCCACCTGTGTTGAACTAAAGAATTTGGGTTGATTTCCCCAATGAAATCTAACCCCCATTGTTGAAAGGGTTCCTCTACTAAAATTGGATTAAGAGGGAGTGGAACCAGCTTTCTCTTACCATAAAAAATATGACATTGATGACATGTAGTTATCTCCTAATAGATGTCAGAAAACATAGAAGGCTATTAAAAACCAGCTCTTAGAATCGTATTAGCTATCACCTTCCAGGAGTGATGTCCTCCACAATCTCATTTATGAAATTCCTTCATTGTTTGTTGAGCTTAATTTTCCAATAGGAAATTTAACAACACGCCACTAGGGTCCTTAGAGTATAGGTATCGATTCACAATACAGAACTTTGTAGCCTTCAATTTTACAGATATAGCTCTTGTTTTACTCAATCCTGTTGGAGCTTGTATATTTTGCAGAACATATATGATATCACTATACCATGGAGACAGAGAAAAATCAGGCAACACCTTTAACCTTGCATCAAGATGGTTTGAATGATTGGTCAAGAAGTTGAGCTGTAGACATTCACAATTAGAATCTATCATTAATTTGGAAAGTCCATGTCCTTTGATAAACTTTGTAGGCTTGATTTCAAGATCATATTCCAACAGTATATCAATTCACTTTTCTCTCTCACCATCTGGATCTGGTTGGGTGAGAATGCACTTTACCACATTACTTGGAACATATGCAACAATATGTGAATGGATAATATACAATCTGAAATATTTCAAGGATTTTACCAAAGCATAGGCCCATGTTTCCATGATATCATACTTTAGCTCTCCATCTCTTAATAACTTATTGAAGAAAGCAATGGGCTACTCAATGTTCTGGTTATTATTTTGCAATAGGACTCCATTTATAGTATGCTCAAATGCATAAGAAAATACTAAGAAATATTTAGTAAAATATCGACTCACCAAAACTGGGGCTTCGGTGATGACCTTTTTTATATCTTTAAAGGATTTCCGTGCATCCACTGTCCATTTTATTTCATTCTCTTTCTTCAGTATATTGGTAATGTTTCTCAGTATTTCAGCAAAGATAGGATTGAATCTTCTCAAAAAATTTACCTGCCCAATAAATGACTGCACCTCTTTTGTTTCTCCTGGTCTCTTCAACATTTAAAATTATATTGACTCTTTCTAGATCAATTTTAATGCCATATTTTTAAATGATATGTCTTAGCATCTTTCCCTCTTTCAATGCAAAATTAGACTTCCTGGGATTCAGTGAGATACCATACTTTCTGCATTTCAGGAAAACCTTCTACAAATGTTTAACATGTTCCCTGTCAGACCTGGAATAAATAGTTATATCATCCATGTAAACAACTACAAACTTATATTTCTCTTTTGCAAACTCAATATCCATGGCTCGCTAAAATGTAGCCCTTGCATTCATCAAACCAAAGTGCATCTTAGCATACATGAATGTACCCCATGGTGTAGTAAAGGTAGTATTCTCTTGGTCCTCAAGAAAAACCTTGATCTGGTTATAACCTGAGAATCCATCCATAGTATAAATCCTCTCAGCTCCTACTACTTTTTGCAGAATGTGGTCCATCTTTGGTAAAGGGTAGTTGTCTTTTAATGAAACTTTGTTCAGATTCGTGAAATCCACACAATGTCTGATTTCACCCTTATTTTTTCTAACAGGTATTAATTTAGCTACCCACTTAGAAAATATCAGATTTATGGTAATTTTGGCATTGAATAACTTCTTGATTTCTTTCTCTATCACAGGCAGCAACATGGGGTTTATTCTTCTCAGTTTTTGTTTGAATGGTTTTTCTCCAGGATTTATTGGGATAGTGTGATGTATGATATAAGTATCATACTCTTTTAGGTCTTCATATCTCCAGGAAAATACATCTATGTATTTCTTCATCAAATTTATGTACTCCTCTTTTTCTTTTGTAGGTAAATTCTTGGACAGCTTTATAACCCGAGGTGTTTCTTCAGTGCCTATATTCTGATCTTCAACAACATTATTAATAGGATGAACTTTGGGATCCTTTGCAACATCATTTTGGTCAAAAAAAATTTCTAGGGGAATCAAACCTCTTGGAATAAAATTACTTTCCAACTAAATTATTTCCTTTCCCCCTATCATATTTTTCTATTTTTTCATTTTCAACTTTTTCATCTTGAGTCTGTACATCATCTTGGAAGTTTTCTAAATTTTCAATCTCTGTATCAATCTGAGTATTTACAAATTCATCCAACATCTCCAAAATACTTTTTATACGCATATCATCATAAAAAAATTGGCTAGTATTTGGAGTTGTCGAGTATAGAAGGCCTATTTACAACTTGGACTTTATACTTTTTTTTTTATAATAAATGTGAGTTTTGAAATTACCAGCAGTCGTAGCCAAAGAATCATCTACCTGATTGTCTATTATGGGGACCACTTGAATTGTATGCTCTGTAAAATAACCACCAAACATGTCCCAAACTTCATTCCTCTAGGCCCTCATTTTGGGATGTTTTGTTTGGTAACTATCATTTACCTGGTTTATCACAAGTTTTGAATCCCCAAATACTTCTATTCTCTTTGCTCCCTTATCCTTCAAGGAATTTAAACCCAGCAGTAGAGCTTCATACTCGGACACATTATTAGTACATGCAAAAGTCAATTTATAAGACAAAGATTTAAAATATCTGATTGGAGAAATAATGTAAACACGAGCATCAACCCCATTCTTACTTATGGACCCATAAAAATACATAGCCCACAATCCTTCTTCATTTTTTTTCCTTTGTAAAGCTTCCTGTATTTTTGAAAATTCCTTATCCTCTTTTAAATCTATGTATACAAAAACTTCAGGATTAATGTGAGGACCATCACTAAAAAATATAGGGGCTCCTAAATTCAACAACATAAATAGGATGGTTTTTAGGATTTTCTTAACTGTTGACCACATAGGCTAACCTCTTCTCTCTATATAATCTTTTGTTTCCTCCAAACAAAGGTATAGTGGCATATGACATAACCATTTGCAAAGGTACTTTCAATTTGGATGCCCAAGATCTTGACAACCACATGCCAAACTTGGGAGGAATGTCACCTACTACAACATCCATCACAATGCTTTTAGTTGGAAGTTGTGCAAGGCTTTACAAGATATATTTTATCAATCCCATACATCTAACCTTTCTGGAATCAAAAGAATACAGGTCTTTGTAAGGCCTAGTAATCTCCAATCCCATACTTTCTACTACTACCCTTGGCATCAAATTATGAGATGCACCAGAATCTAACATGGCATTATATAAGATCATATCATGTATATTAAGACTTACATAAAAAGGAGGAACCTCCTCATCATCTGTATATTCAATTTTGGGTCCAAGAACAATAGTAGGAGAGTCATCTATTACTTCTAGAATATCTGGATGATAATCACCCTGATTCTTAACCATTTTAGTAATTTTCTCTCTATATTCAGTGTTCCTTAACAATTCATTAAAGGTGACCGAAATATTAATCTTTGATAACTCTGATTGCAGGTTGAAGGATGAAATTGGTCTATCTACATCAGTTGGCACTAGTTGTTTATTTTCTTTTAACTTTGCTCTTTATTTTCTGGATTTTTCTGTACAGTAGTATCTTCCTAGTTTTTTTTTTTTTCTGAATTTTGTTGACTATTGGAAAGCCGATTTGGATTGGGATTTCCTTTATTTATTATTACATCACAACTTCTCAATTTCAATTTTTTCCTGAAAATCATCAATGGCGTTTTGGTACCCTATCTGATATTGTTCTGAATCCATCTCTAAAATAATACTGTCATCTTCTTGAGCAAATAAATTATGCTCCTCCCCAGTTAAGAATATTTCAGAATCAATATCATCAAAGTGATGAATCTGGTTATCCATTGGATCTTATTCTCCCTCCTCATCAACCAAATTTTCTGGGAATGGTGGTCTAATTTGTTGATATTCAGGGTTTCTTTGATTTCTTTGAGGAGGAGGAGGAGGTTTTCTAAAATTTGGATTTCTTACTTGATTTTCAGGTTTTTCTCTGTTAGGTGCTCTCAGTGTCTAGAGCCAACTTATCCATCAATCTCTCTATATTTTCCATCACCATTTCAAATTTGAAATCACTTGTAGAAGAAGGGGCAGAGGTGCATCATTTATTTTATTGTCTTCTCCTATCTTCCTCCTCTCTATTTTTCATTTTCCCTAAGTCCATCAAGTTTTCTTCTACTTCTAAATCATCTTTAAACTTAGTAGGAAAAATTGCAGATTTCCTTTCTCTTAATAAGAATGCAAAATCACTATCAAAGGCATTTTCATAGTGAAGCTTAGAGGTAGCTACAAAGGGTATATCAGCATGAATAGAATTGCATACCCTCATTAATCTACTATAAAAATCATGTACAGACTCAAAGTTCCTTTTTTTTTAAATTATTATATTGGGATAATATTTGGAAAGGGATCTTCTTGGCTTCCCACCTATCCAAAACAACATCTAGAAAGCTTCAAAAGTGGGAATAGAACATGGTTGCATGTCCTTAAACCACCTTTTGGCTTCCTCGGACAAACTCTGTGTAAACAACCTCATTTTTTCATCATCATAATCCACCTCCTCTAAGTCAATAAAATCATCAAATATGTCCATGCGTTGTCTTGCTGTAAAATTTCCCTCCCCATCATGTAAGGAAATTCTCTGTGAATAATTTTGAGGGAGATCATGTAAAACAATAGGCAAAGCCAAAGGTGCAAACCTATATGCCATTGGTCTAGGAGGGTTTTGAACAGCAAGAGGGCTTTGAGGAGGACTATGAACAGGCCTTATGGGTTGAAGCTGAAAAGTTTGAGGGGGAGAATTATTTCCTTCTTATTTTATAGTGTTTTGCAACTTATCCCACAAGGAATCTAACAAATATGATTCAAACCTATTGGGATTGATTTATGTTTGCTTTAAGTCTGATTCCAATTTTTATCTTAATAAAGATCACTTTCCAACATGAACTTCCAATTCCAAATCTTGAAAACTATAGAACTCTTCTTGGAACAAAGACCTCTCGATTTGAGAAGTACTAGCTTTTTCTTTTCCATTCATATGCTTAAACAAAATCTCTAGGTTTTCCACACTTTGTAAAATTTTAGAATTAGTATTACCTCGTGTGTGTGCCCTCCTAGAAGCCAGGATTTCTTCTGAAATTTTCTTCGAAAATAAACATGGACTCGCCAGGGAAAATGTACAACCGTCCTAAAATCCAGAAATTTCTGTTTTCCCACAAAAATCTTATCTTTCTTTGAAATCTTGAAATATTTGTCGTTCCTCCGAGGGTAGATTTGAACTCTTGTTCCTCGACAACGATGCCAATATGTTAGCACTCAAAATTTACCTTTGGTTGTGAAAAGTTAATCTCAAGGTAACCAAAAAACCAAGATTTAGGAAAGAAACCTGGCTTCTTTCTCTCCAGAGAAATATCTCTCAATGATTGTTTTCACAAGGCTAGATATATAAATAAAAATAAAATTCAGATTGTTGTTTTTGGTTGAAACAAGGCAAGTACACATTGGGAAATGGAGTCAAAATAAATATATACCAATCATAGTGTTTTTTGCATGGAAATTTCTAACAAAGGCAAGGTAGCAATTTAGTCATAGTCAAAATGCTTTGGTCTAGTGAAATAGAAGAAATAAGGAACAATCCATCAACATGGGCATCTAACAAGGATGAATCCAATCTTAACTTTAGTGGAATAGGTTCTGTGAATATCTGAAATCCATATACAAAGAATATATGTGTTATAGTGGATTTCACCACTCTAGGTGAATCACACTTTGTATGGCCTTCCCCTGTCCCGTTGCAGACTCTTTAGACCCCATGGACCATATTTTATCCTTTGATGTTTCCTTGATCATCCCTAAAACTATATAAAAGATGATATTCGCGGTTTTTTCCCCGATAACCGCGTACATACGCGAGTTTGACCCCTATATCCGTGTACATCGGGATGTGTGCATAGTCCAAATCCTTTTGGAGTTTTCCTTGACATGGATCCGACTCATTTGACTCCTGGCCTTCCATATTCCTTGAGATCGCTCGGATTCGACCCTTCATTATCCCTTGTGAAGCTATATAAGGAACCCCTTGGTACATTGAAGGCATATAGAGAGATTGAAAGCAACGAAACTATAGTCCATTGTTGCCGGAGTTTATGCTTGAGTATGCATCCCTTTGTCCCTTTGGAGCACTGTTGTGTTCTTCCCAAGCTTACCTTTTGATAGTGAGCTTGATATCTAAGTGACGGAGGATTGAGGTGGTGGAGGCCCAAGTGGGGGATTCAGTTTCTCCGATTCGCAGACGTGCCGTCAGAGGTTGTATCTATCTTGTAATATCTGATTTATATTAATAAGAACTATCTTTCCTTGTCCAATGATGTGTATTTGATTGAATATTGTATCCATTGGAATATGTCAAATGCTTTTACATTATTGATTATATATGCTAGAATAGATCTAACACCATGATAAATAGTATGCTTGTATTATTTACTTGTTGTTGAGGAAGTATTATATCAATTCAAGCTGAAGATTGGAAAGCTCAACGGGGATCTACTTCAACCATCCGGAATAAGGTACGAGGTTTGATCCTTTAGTGTTAGACATTTTATTTCTATTGCATATTGGGAAATATTGATTTCTGGAGTCAAATCTGTCTGTTGTGGTACCCCAAGCCATAGGAATTTCTCTCCATAACAGAATTGGCGACTCTGCTGGGGATGTCCCTTGTTTTTATTTGGGGTTGGGGGCACAATGGGCTTGATATTATTGACTTGCTCTTAATTTCTCTCTGTTTGTGTGTCGCATTTTATAGTATGTTTGTCCATTGACACTCCCCTTTATTGGTTTGGCCTTGGCCTGCTTTTTACCACTGCCTTCTCTGTATACACGGATTTTTGGTTAAAAGTCACATACATACGTGGATTTTTGGCTAGAAGTCATGTACATACGAGGCTGTTCATTATACAGTCGTGTACATCCTCCCTTTTGGTGAGTCTGATGTTGTGGGAAGTAGCTGGGTGGGTTGTGAGTGTGGTTGGGTCTTCCTTGGGTTTGATGTTGTCTGTTGGATGCTTCTTTTGTGACCAGAGACCGCTCTTTCATTGATTTTTCTTTGAAAGTAGTTTTAGTCATTTTTCCTTTTTGTTTTTCCATTAGTGCATTACTCTTTTTGTCTTGGTGTCTTGATGGGCTTGTCTTTTATACTTGCTGCAGAGACTGAGAGTTTTAGATGACTTTTATTTCATTTTTCATTCTTTTATATTGAAAAATACAAATTAGTTGCACTCTTAGTTGCATCTTAGATATGGATGTGAGGAGGTACTTGCATTGGATTGCTTGGATGAGAGTTGTGTTTAGGCTTTCATATAGGAAGGATTGCATTGGCATTCGGAAATGAATATATATTTATGCATCTCATGTAGTGGCATACCCTATTTTTCATTTGACAAAGGTTGCACTTAGCATTGTTTGTTATGGTGTGCACTTTTATTTCACTGCTGAGTCTTCATATCACTAGTTGCATGGCCATTTCCCTTTGAGTAATTACAGCCAATTAAAATCAACGCTAATTAAAATGAATTACACTCTTTT
Source organism: Pseudotsuga menziesii (assembly GCA_001517045.1). Taxonomy (NCBI): domain Eukaryota; kingdom Viridiplantae; phylum Streptophyta; class Pinopsida; order Pinales; family Pinaceae; genus Pseudotsuga; species Pseudotsuga menziesii. Next base: position 127,167 of record LPNX010395715.1, read on the forward strand.
CTTTTCTAGGGTGTACCAACAAGCTTAGGTTTTAGGATCTTGGAATAGTTCATTGTAAGTCAATTCTCCAAGATCACTAAACAACAACATCTAGGTGTCTGTCTAGGGAGTGTATGAAATCCTTGTATAACCATCGTTCTCAGGATCCTCCTCTCAAACAGGAGTTAAGAACGAGGCAGTGTGAGCGGTTATTGATTGGGATGACCCCTAGTCATAACTGAGTAGCACCGGCGATATTGCCAGGATTGTATTCGTATCTGGGGGCTCTTTCGAGAGTTTCGGGCTTTGCTACCCTGCCCATATGGTCAATCCCACCTGCGACTGTCCGCCTGAGCTTTGATTATATTGAGGTGACCTTACTGACCTTACCTAGGATATCAAGGGGGTACTTGTAAAGGTTATTCTACAGGTGTCCCGGCCAGGTAGAGGCCGGACAGCACAGTCGCTTTATGTGTTGAAGCTGAGGGCCACTATAATTGGTTACATACCTCCACTTGTAGTGTATGGGAGTTTCGAGCCTCTCCTAGGAGAGACATACCTGCTGCATTCGGGAGCTCACATATCCTCCCCTTGGTTTGCTTGTATTTTGGCTGTAGATTTTCTTAGCATTGTGCTTTTTGTGCGCTAGTTGGCCTTTGGGATCGTGGTTACTTGAGTATATTTATGCTCTCTTGAGTTCAGGTCCTTTTATTTTCAGCATTTGTGGTATCTTATCACCCGTACTTGGTCCTAGTATGGACCTTGGTGTCAGAGGGGGCATCACAACCCCTCGTGCTCATAGATTTGGGAATGGTCATCTTCCATCCTCTACTCCATTTGTGGAGGATTTTTTCCCTTCGCTCGGTCTTTACACCAGTGGTCACCCTCACTGGGGTGGTAGTGTATGCGTGAACGTTGGGTCTACACCTTAGTTTCCTTTTTATGTCTCATCGTTCACCGTATTGTTTCCTTTGGGTGTTGTTGTCATGATCATTCCTCCCTATAGTTTGGATTCTTTATTGACTATTTTGGGTTGTTTTGGACTAATATGGTTGTCATGTAGGGTCCAGTGTTTGTACACTCTCTCCGAGGTTTCGACCCGTTCGTTCCTATCTCAGGTATTATGTCTGAACTGGCATATAGGTTAGGATTTCACATCCGCTTGCACTTATGCATTGCCTTATGGCCGTTCCATGTTAACCTTAGGTACGAACCCATTCCATGGTATCACGGAACCTTCATACTATTGTTAGACGTGGTATTATGTGAATGGTAGAGCTTTCCTATACATGGGCGTCCTAGTTAGCTCCCCTTTGCTTTTGATGCCCATGTCGTGAGTCCTCTCTTAGGTCCGGGAGTCCGTTGTATAGTATTGCCATGACATTTCGCAAGAGCCTCATACTCCTCTTGATCTTATGATGGCCTATTTCCCTCTGGACTCCCCTATGTCAAGTTGTGAATGCATTATCATGAGCTTTGCCTACCTTATTGAGCTTTATGCTGGCTCCCCTGACATTGCGTTTCATCCATATAGCCCGAGCTTGTCTCATGTCTAGCCATGCATAGCCATTTTTTATATCCTTCGCAGTTTGATTTCCCTTTGTACCGGGAGGGGATTTTCCCTCGAGTGTCGATATCCTACACATGTATCCTTGCATTGAGCATAGGTATGTTCCACTGCTTGGAACTAGTTTGTTCGCCCTTATGACACTCGTCTCCTCCTAGTTTGTAACTATAAAGCTAGTTTATTCTTTTTTCAAGATTTTCAAATAACTGAAAAAGTCCAAAAAAATCAAAAAACCAAAAATATGGACAAGGAAAGTGTAGAAATTCAAGCCTGCAGTAGATTAATTTCACCCACAACAATTAACAATTGATCATGCAAAATTATCAACAATGGAGACTGAATATGGAGCTGTAACACAAAATTATATTAACTGAGTGTACAATAGCCAACCCTATAATATCATAGGTTGCTGAATATATAGAATACATGAGAAAATCAAATTCATAAGGAAGCATCTAAATATAGCATAAAGCAGGCTTACCCAAAATAGGCAAATCCCCCATAGGTGTAAAAAGCTGATCCCAAATCTATCAAGGACCCCACGAATTAGCAAGGGTGCATGGGCAAGCTAAAGAGTGGTCAAATGGTAGCTCATACATGCTTTTGCATGGAGGAAAAAGTGGAGGAGGAAGAGGCAACAAATCTGATTCACCTCACCTAGTCTTGCTTTCCTATGTGCCTTAAAACACTGAAAAAGCAGGCAATAAAGCAGAAAAAGCAGAAGGGCGCCTAGGAGGCCAGGAATAAAGCAGATTTGATTCCCAAGGCTTTCCCAAGCGCTCCATGAGTCAATAATGGCAAGTTTGACCTCTATGGATAGGCAATTAGCAACTTGCACATGGTGGGACTCATGGACTAGGCAAATAAGACAAAATAAATGAAATAATCTCTAAGTGGGTAAATACTATGGGTTGATTATTCTAACAGAAAGATGTTATCTTTTGGCAGCTGTCGAGTCATGTCGCCTTCGAACAGAGCACTGTATATCACATCCATTGGTTGGGTTATAGTTTGACTTAGGAGCTGTACTCGTTATCTGAGTTTATCTCCACCAACTGGTTAAGCTTCCAGTCCCTATGGAGCCTCTGTTGATGCCTCCTGTGTCACAGAGATGTCCCAGTTTGTATATCGAGTCTATGCTGCCTTCATTCAGTCACCATACGCCATTATGCTCTTGTTCGAAGGAAGTTGAAACCTGTGTCGGCCATTCTTCAGTTATCTTGACTTTGCATGTCGGCCATTCTCGGTACAGTTATTGGTTCATGCACTTTATGATCGAGTCCTTCCACATTAGATAGCTTTGCTGAGTACCTCGTGTTGGATGATGGGGGATGCCTTAATGCCCTCCTTCCAGCAGATTTCATCC
>LPNX010395740.1:1162-12242 GCA_001517045.1 Pseudotsuga menziesii
TGAGTTGATTGTGTTTACTCTATCTCTTTTTGGTTCCATACAAAACATTCAATGTGAGAGTTTATGGGCGATTAATGTAATGATACAAGAAGATATGGTTCAATATTTCAACTCTCGCAGTTTTGGAACCCTGATCAAATGCTCTAGTCTAATGCAATGTGGACCGTAGATGTCATTACCTGAGGATATCCCAACAGTTTGTGTTTCTCTCTTTTCTTCATATTCCCATTGAAATCCCTTAATGTGATATGATGTGAACAATATATCTCAAATAATATATTTAATCTCGACTATTTACAAGATACATATTTATTGAAACAAAAGAATCAATCAACATGCATAAGATCTAGCATGGAAACTCTCAACCATTGATTTTTCTTACCACCATGGTTTGTTCTCTGGTAACATGGATTCAACTCAAACATCTGAACCACATCTGGCACTACCACCTATATGCTCAACTTGACTTGGGTACTCCATGTATTTATATTAGTTTGGACATCCAATAATATGAGGTCCACATAAAATTTCACCATAAATTTAGTTATATGTATAATTTTTTTCTTTGAAGGAAATGTCACTTCCATTATTTTTACACATGCACCCTCTTCAATCTATAATTATTTGTTAAATATCATTCCCTATGTCTATCAACTTCCACTAATTTTGTCAATTTATATAATTACATTTTTACAGAATTATAAATTTTACCCAATATTTATCATAAACAAGATCCACATTTAGTAAATTTAATCAACACAATCTCATGCTAGCTCCTATGATATGTGTGAAAACACCATTTTGACATTTCAACACATGAATTTTTAACTATATCCTTATATAGTTCTTATTTCACGTGGACATTTCAATAACCACATACCCTGCAAATTGCATTTCTTCAATTTCCATAAAGCTAGACACTGAAATGTAGGAAGTGACTTCAACTAACCTTTCTAACTTGTCTAGTTATTGAAAAAATAATTCAATGTTGCAATCAATACTCTCAATTTAACATTTCAAAACTTCAACATTTTTTCCCCAAATTAATCTTCTACAAATTGTGTTAAATAGTTTGTATTAACACTTAGATTCCTTATTGTATAGTTTAATTCTGGCCAATACAACCCCAATGTTATAGTTAATATCTCTTAGAGCACTTTGTCACAGATCTAATATCCTATTTTCACTATTTACGCCACAAGGTAACTCACTTTCATTAGAAAATTTTATCTCATGCTTATATCAAGTTGTTTGGTTGGCTATAGTATTTCATCAATAGAATTCAAGCTACAATAGCCTTCAACACTTAAATTTAGGATTAAACTCTAAAATATGTTTTCCCACATTATGCCATTGTTTCATGCACAAAAAACAGAACAAACTAGACAAATTAAAATGTAGAACAAAGAATGAAATTCCATAACACATTCAAAAATAAAATACTTATCTTTTTTAAAGATAATCTTCCAATTGGTTTCAAAAGAAGGATGTTTCTTCCAACCTCAGATTCTCTGTCACAATTAATCTATCTATTGAAGAGGAAACCCCTGAGATGAGGCTATCATTCAACAAGGGTTAATTTCTTAAGTTTCATATATAGGTCCTCTTTGTCAACCCATAACCCGTAAAGCTATTTGGTTTTATAAACCCCCTCTACAACTATTCCAATTAACCTACACAGCATGAGGAATGGGACCCCCTTCTTGGAAAACAATCCCTTGAGATAACCTAGTTTCCTTTCAGTTCTCTAGAAAAGGCTTACTAATGAATCTCATTATTGGGACCTTAGGGATTCTTATATGTAGGTCAATCTCCTATTACAATAGCACCGTAACTATTTTTACCAATCACATTGGAAATGTCATTAACTTGCATGAAGACACAATCCTTATTTCATGAAATTGTTGACATTTCCTTTAGTTTTTCCACCATTGGTACTACCTAGAAGGAATGATCCAAGAAAGATTGAATTCCCTTCATTCATTGTATTTGAATGTTTCTAACTATCCACGTGGTTCTCATGAGGATCCCACATTTTTCTCTCTAATCCTAAAGCTTATGTTAATAATGCGCAAGGGGTAGTTAATCAAGTCTTATAATCATGTGCTTGGGAATTTGAGTATATATTTTAGCGGCAAAACTCAATTGATGTGGACAAAGATTGTTTCCCTAGTATATATGGTATATATATAGAACAAACACAAACAATAATGAAAATCTTTCCATATATCTAATCAGATTAGTTGAATAGAATGAAATCTTAATGTACGTGAAGGTTCTCCCTGCTAGCTTGAAGTTTTAGTATCAATTGACTTATAGGAACCTGCATAAAGATCAAAACCAACAAGAATAAAGTGGAAACATAAAAGATAATAAACTAGATATATATCAATGACCAAGGAGAAAAATAATAAACATGATTACACAATTTTATGGGAAATGAAAATATTATCGCATTAACAAAATAAAGCGAAAAGTTAAACTAAAGAGCCTTGGTGTTGTGCTTCTTCCCAAAGGCATCTTGCCTCAAAATTCAATCATTTTCCTCTCAACTCTAGAAATATTCAAACATCATATGGGTGCTTTCTTATTCCTCCCTCTAACCGTGAGGGTGATATTGTATTTATAGTCCAAAAGAGATCAAGGGATTTGATGATTACTTGGATAAGGTTAAGGGATCATCCCTAGGGATTAGGGGCTCGACTGCCACCTATTATTGGTGGTTAGGATAAGCCTCCATTATGGATTTATTCTAGAAGTCTCTCTATGCTTCTTTTTTTTCCTTTTAATGAGCATTGACGCATCTTGTACATAGGAAAGTGGCGTCAAGGAGAGGTGTTGCTTCCTGTGCAAAGAAAAGAAGTGTCACTGGTGATTTTTTTCCATAAGCAATCGACATCATCCAAATATGACTCCTATTATTAGAAATCAAGGTGTGTCAGTATCACTAGAACTAGACTTGTAGAAATGAAAAACCTCTTCTCAGTTCTTTTGGCATAGATACTTTAATGATCTAGGAAAGTATACATGAAGATAACAAGATTTTGGTGTAATATATTTCCCCCCAAAGTATGAAGCTAGAGGGATGTGATAGGTGAAATTATTTGAGAGATGGAGGTTCAAAGATGAGGCAAAAAACCATCAATTGAAGACTTTTATAGCACCATATTCTATGATATATATATATCATGATTGACTCAATACATGCTTGTTGATTAGAATCTCCTAGAGAATTCAGCCCTAGTAGGGTTTTGTCAAGTTAGGAATTAGTATAAATAGAGAGCTAACCTCTTTATTTATTTCACACTCCCTCACACTCAGCTGTAGCGCATAGCTGAGGAAGAAGAAGACACTAGGGCTAGGAAGAAAGAGGCTACTGCTGTCGGGAGATCATCTTACTCTTTTGGGGTTTTACTTTTGGTGTTGATTCTATCTCTGAGGAAGTTGTGGGGTTTTCACCATTTATGGTTTCCCCAAGAAAAAACAATGTGTTCATTGTCTGTTGTGTTTGATTGATGTGATTGTTATTCTCTCAGTTAAATATCCTAATATAAATCTAGCTTAATGTTAGAAGTCTAACATGGAATCAGAGCTAACCTGAGAAGAAGACACTATGCAGTTGCGGGAACTAGGGATTCCTACTTTATGGATATCTCTCCATAGATTTTCATCAAAATAAGGTTGGGATAACTCTCCTCCCTAGGGTGCATCTTTCTGTCAAAGTAGAATCCAATTCTGAGGTTTTTCAGTTTTGGACCCGACGCTACTACCAGAAATTAGGGCTTTTCACATAAGTAGAATTTTTTAGTGAGCCTATGCCTAGATTGATCTCATCCTCAAAACTGAAGTTTAGAGATCAAGGTCAAAGCATTTGGTTGGACTGAACTCCAAAAAATCAAAACCCTAATTTGCTCCTGAACCAACACTGTAGAATTTCAGCTCCAAATCCAGATCCAACAGCTTGACCTGGTAAGATCTAAACATTTTGTATTTCTATTTGAGGATCTCAGTTAAGATGTCTCATCATACCAAGCTTGATGAAAATATTGAGGGAGCTTATAACTTTCGATCTTGGAAGTATAGGATATCCCTAGTCCTAGAAGAAAATGAGTTAGATTCCTATATCAGTGAGGAGGTTTTAGTTCCAGAGGGAGATGAGGCTAATGCCTTACATAAGAAGAAGTTGGTTATGGAAAAGAATATTATTGCTTATTCAATCAAGGATCACCTCATACCACAATTTTCCTCCATAAAGACACCTAAAGCTATGTTTGACTCCCTAACCAAATTGTTTGAGGGGAAGAACATAAACCAGAAGATGACTCTGAGAAACCAACTGAAGAATGTAAAGATCCATAATGCAGAGACCATCCAATCTTACTTTACAAGAGTCTCTCAAATCAAGGAACAACTAGAAGTAGTAGATGAAGAAGTGGAGAATTCATAGATTGTAATGACCACCTTGAATGGTCTCCCTAGATCATGGGACTCCTTTATTCAAGGAATCTGTGCCAGAAAGAAGTTAGTCAAGTTCAGCAGACTATCGGAAGAATTCTCTCAAGAAGCTCGAATAGAAGCTCGAGAAGAAAATATGGGAAGTGGAGGTCAAGCTCTCATGGTACACTCCAAGAAAACCAAAAGAAGTTCTCATCACCCCAGAGGTAAGTCCTTTCATAAAGATAACACTAGAAAAGATTTGTCTAGAATCAGATGTTATACATGTGACAAGAAAGGACACTATGCTAGAGAATGTACTAGAAACAAAAATGTCTCTCACAAGAAGAAGGGAAACAAGAGAAGACATCATGCTTATGCTGCAGAGGATGATGAACCTTCAACAAAGAGAACTAGATATGAAAGTGAAGATTCTTCAAGTGATGAAGAATATGTTTTGATTTCCTCTCTCACGTGAAACATTACTCATGGAAGCAATGATTGGATTATAGACAGTGGAGCTTCCAAACATATGAAAGGATTCAAGGAATCCTTTGTGAAACTATCAAAACATGAATCACCACACAAGGTGAAACTTGGAGATGAATACCAGTATCCAATAAAAGGTAGTGGTGAATCCTCCTATAATCTAGACTCTGGAAAGTCTATGACAATGAAGGAAGTATTGTTTGTACCAGGACTAAAGAACAACCTCCTCTCCATATCTGCATTAGACACAAAAGGAATGGGTTTGCATTTATAGATGGTCAAGTCATCATGTGGCCAAAAGGAAATACTATTAATGATGCAGTAGTGATTGGGGAACAAGAAGGAGGATTATACAAATTGAAGGGCCATCCAGAAAAATCCTTGGTCCATGAAATAGTAGAGCCAAATGAACTTTGGCATAGAAGGCTTGCACATGTGCATTACAGGGCACTACCACTTGCAAGCAAAGCTATTGAAGGTCTTCCATAAATTCAAGCAAAACATGGTGGGGTCTACAAAGGATGTGTGAAAGGAAAGAACACAAAGAACACATTTCCAAGTAGCGAGAGCAAAGAAAAAGGAATCTTGGAAATCATCCACTCTGACGTATACGGTCCAATGCCATCAAGTTCACTAAGTGGGTATGTATACTGTGTTTATTTTATTGATGACTTTTCTAGGAAGACATGGATTTACTTCATGAAGAACAAATATGAAGTATTTAGCAAGCTCAAGGAATTCAAAGCCTTGATCGAGAATCACATAGAAAAGAAGATCAAGACCTTTCGATCAGATAATGGTGGAGAATTCACATCAAATGAATTCAAAGATTTATGCAAAGACTCAGGGATTAAGAGGGAGTTTTCCACCCCATATAATCCACAATAGAATGGGATTGCAGAAAGGAAGAATAGAACTATCATGGAAGCTGCAAGAGCAATGCTTCATGATAAAAATATTCCTATGTATCTATGGGCAGAAGCTGCCAGAACAACGGTGCATGTAAAAAACTGTACTCTACATAGAGTACTTGAGAACAAGACACCCGAAGAAGTATTTTTCAGCAAGAAACTAGAAGCCAGCCATCTCATAATATACAGCTCTTGAGTGTAAATACACATTCCAAAAGAGAAAAGGACAAAATTAGATCCTTTAGGAAAGAAGGGTATATTTGTGGGATACTCTGAAATCTCGAAGGAGTATAGAATATACTTCCCGGGATTCAAGAATATTGACATCAGCAGGGATGTGACATTTGATGAAGACTCAGCTTACAACAAATCCAGAAAGAGACCTGCTGAAGAACCTGAAGAAACAAAAGCACCCAGGATTGATGATACAAACATGAATGAAGAAACTCAAGAAGAAGATCAAGAATTTGAAGAACCTCAAGAACCTATAGATCCACCTCAAGAGAAGAATCCTCACAAGAGGAAACTTGCTTGGGTACGAGAAGTTATCCAAGGTGTAGAAATATATGGGGCTCCAGAAGAAAATCACAAAGAAAGAAAGAGAACCAGATCCTTCTCCATATATGTCGCTTTATTATGTGATTTCATCGATAAAGAACCTTCCAATTATGAAGAATCAACAGAATGGAAAGAAAGGAAGGATGATATAATCGAAGAGTATCAGTCAATCATGAAGAACAATGTTTGGAATGTTGTCCCAAGACCAGAAGGGAAGTCTGTCGTAACTTCCAAATGGATCTACAAGATCAAGCATGTTGCAGATGGTAGCATTGAAAAATATAAAGCAATATTTGTTGCTCATGGTTTCTCCTAGAGAGAAGGAATAGATTGTGAAGAAAATTTTGCACCTGTAGCCAGATACACTTCCATCATATCTGTACTTGCTCTGGCTACAGTGATGAAATGGAAGATACACCAAATGGATGTCAAGACTGATTTCTTGAATGTTGTAGTAGAAGAAGAAGTGTATGTGGAGTAGCCACTCGGTTTTGAGACACATAACAGGGAGTCTCATGTATGTAGATTGAAGAAAACCCTGTACGGTTTGAAACAAGCACCTAGGACGTGGTACGGTAGAATTCAAAGCTTTCTATATAGTTTGGGCTTTACCAAGAGTAAAGCAGATTCCAACCTTTACTACAAAGTTAAACATGGAAACCGATTGATGCTCCTACTGTATGTGGATGATCTGTTTCTAACAGGTATGGATGGGTTGATTGCTGATATGAAGAGGAATATTGCTGCCGAGTTTGAAATGAAGGACTTGGGTATGATGCATTATTTTCTAGGCATGGAGGTGTGGCAGAATGTGGATGGAATCTCCATCGGACAAGGGAAGTATGCAGTAGAGATCTGAAAGAGGTTTGGGATGATGGACTACAAGGCCATGACAACACCTATGGAATCGAACCTGAATCTATTGAGTGATTCTTCATCAGAAGTGGTTGATGCTATGATGTATCGTTAGATGATTGGGTCCTTGATGTACCTAATGAACACAAGACCAGATATTTTATTTGCTATGAACACCTTGAGCCAGTTCCTGATAGATCTAAGACATGTTCACTTGGTTGCTGCAAAGCATATTCTAAGGTACTTGAGGAGTACAGTTGATTATGGGCTCAAGTATGAGGCGAATCAGAAGATTAAGCTAGAGGGTTATGTTGATTCAGATTGGCCAGGCGGTGACATCGATAGGAAGAGCACTTCAGGGTGTTGCTTTAGTATGGGATTAGGTGTGATCTCTAAGAGTATGTTGTAGCTTGTTTAGCTAGTTGTGAGGAAATATGGCTAAGGAAGCTACTATCTGATTTATTTGATCTCCAATTGGATGCTACTTGTATATATTGTGACAACGATAGTTGTGTGAAGTTGTCAGAGAACATGGTGTTCCATGACAAGTCAAAGCATATCGAGATCAAGTATCACTATATCAAGGATATGGTGCAGAGGGGAGCAGTGAAGCTCCAATATGCTACAACGGATGAATATATAGTTGATGTGTTGGAAAATCCTTTGGCTAGAATGAAGTTTGAGTACTTCAGGGATAAGCTTGGTGTTCTCCAGATTGAGGTTCCTTCCAAGGGCAAGTGATGAGTCTGTGAGCCATTCTGACATGGGGAGAGGATTGGTTCCTTCCATGGTCGGATGTAAGGGCTAAGTCATTTTGTCATGGTGAGAGGATTGGTTCCTTCCATGTCAGATGTGAGCGTTGAGCCATTCTGATGTGACTATAGGACCGGTTCCTACATGATCAGATATAAGTGTTGAATTCCATTCTCTGAATGGAGGCACCTATTCAGTTACCAGGAATACTCAGTCTGTGGATGAGGGCCATTCTGATATGACTGTGGGATGTGTTCTCACATGATCAGATATAAGTTCTATTTCCATTTTGATCAGATGTGAGTGTTTATACATTCTGATATGACTGTAGGATTGCTTACTACATGATCAGATATAAGGGCTGTTTCCATTCTTGGAATGGAGGTGCCTGGTCAGTTACCAGGAATACTCAGTCTAGGACTGAGGGCCATTTTGATATGACTGTGAGATGTGTTATCACATGATCAGATGTGAGCGCATGGCCATTCTGATGTGATTGAGGGATGTGTTCCCACTTAATCAGATATAAGGGTTGTTGCCATTCTATCATGGTGAGAGGATTGGTTCCTTCCATGTCAGATGTGAGTGCTGGCCATTCTGAATTAGGGTTAGATATAAGGGCTACTACCATTCTTTGAATAGAGGCACCTGGTCAGTTACCAGGAATCCTCAATCTGGGACTGAGAGCGATTCTGATGTGATTGAGGGATTGGTTCCCACATGATCAGATGTAAGTGCAGAGCCTTTCCACAGATGATAGTACGTGTTTCCTATCATGTTGATGGATGTGAGTGATGTACTTTCCATATATGATAGTAGGTGTGTCCTATCATGCTGGTGGACGTGAGTGCTATGCCTTTTCATAGATGGTAGTAGGTGTGTCCTACCATGTTGGTGATTGTAAGTGCTGTGCTTTTCCACAGATGGTAGTAAGTGTATCTTACCATGCTGGTGGATGTGAGTGTTGTTCCTTTCCACAGATGGTAGTAGGTGTGTCCTACCATGTTGGTGATTGTAAGTGCTGTGCTTTTCCACAGATGGTAGTAAGTGTATCTTACCATGCTGGTGGATGTGAGTGTTGTGCCTTTCAATAGATAATAGTAGTTGTGTCCTATCATGCTGGTGGTTGTAAGTGCTTAGCCTTTTCACAGATGATAGTAGTTGTGTCCTATCATGTTGGTGAATGTGAGTGTTGGGCCTTTCTAACATGACTGGATTGGTTCCTATCATGGTTAGATGTGAGGCTAGGCATGCCTTTATAACATGGTGATGGATGTGTTCCTCTCATGGTCAGATGTAAGTGTTGGGCTAGCCATTCCTAGTTAAGAGGGAGTGTTGATGTAATTGTAACTCCGGAATGTATTCACTTGTATTTATGATGTATTGTAACCCGATGTTTATTCTGGGATGTGTATGTAATGTACTTGAGTCATGTCATGCCCTGATGTTCCTATTGGGATGTTCTATAATGTAAAAAAGTCATGTCAAGTAATTGTGGGTAACCCTCCTATTGGTTAAGCGTTAAAGTCCGCACAGTTCCGGGGAACTAGGGTTATTAGACTCTCCTAGAGAAGTCATCCCAAGTAGGGTTTTGTCAAGTCGAGAATTAGTATAAATAGAGAGATAGCCTTTCTATTTATTACACACTCACTCACACTTAGTTGTAGCACATAGCTAAGGAAGAAGAAGACACTGAGGCTAAGAAGAAAGAGGCTACTATTGTCGAGAGATAATCTTACTGTTTTGGGGTTTTACTTTTGGTGTTGATTCTATATTTTAGGAAGTTGCAGGGTTTTCACCATTTATGGCTTCCCCGAGGGAAAACACTGTGTTCATTATCTCTTGTGTTTGATTGTTGTGCGTGTTATTCTATTAGTTAAAGATCCTAATATAAAGCTAGCTTAATGTTAAAAATCTAACATGCCAATGATGAAATCATACTGTCAAAAGTAAGGAAACATTCCAATGAGCCATGCAGGATTCAAGGTACTAACTTGTTTCTAACATTAATTCCTGGACGATGTGTTGGTGTCGACGGGAATAGAATCATCGAACGAGATCCATGATGTTTCCCCCATCATTGATAGGAAACTGGAATAGATATGTTTTAAGTAATTCTGATTATGGAGAAACTAAGGGACTAACTCAGAGATGACTAACACAAAGAAGGTTAGGTAACTGTAGTGGCTGATTTTGTTAAAAGACTCCCCTTGAACATTGAACGACATGATAAGTGACTTGGAGGCATTGAATCAATGAGCCAGAGACCAGACATAATGCAAATAAAAGATGATGCATTCTTTGAATGACTCAAAGGAGTAAAACAACTCATGAAAGTGGATCTCCTCAAGGATAAGTTGATTACCCAATTGTTTGAATGAAATCTAGACAGGTGCCATATTTAAGGGTGAATATAACTTGCCACTAATACAAATGAAAAATGTTTTCTCATTCCCTTGATTTCCCCATCATGATGGATGATTACCTCTTTGATTTTTAACGAGCTATAAAAGGGTAAAAAACACTCGGTATAGCTCATCATAGGATGAGTCCAATCTCACATGTTTTACAAACTTGAGAGAGGAGGGGTTCATTCCCAAGAATGATCCTTCATTGTTTGATTTGGACGAGTCCAAAGAAGGTAAACTTGGTGTCGTTTCATGTTTAAAGAGTCTAAAAATACCAAAGAAAACTCCAATATGAAAATTTTCATAACTTTACTCCCCAAGGTCTGAAAAAGAATAAAATGATACATAGGAGAACTCTTCTAGTTATGATGAACTAGAGTGTACATTTTTTCGTAAATTATTCTAAATGGTCTAAAAAGGGGATAAACTATCAACAGATAGATGACCCTTCAAATATTTTTGCCAGCATGAAAGAATCAAGTTCGCTTGGCGATCTTTTCCTATTTAGAGAGTTTGAAAAGAGATTAGAGACAAATCTGGGGGTTCCTTTTCGTATAACTTTTACAAGCACAAAAAAATGATAAAAGTATACTCAACACCTTTTCCCTTATCTTTTAATGAGCACAAATATGGTATCAAAGTCACTTGAAATTTTTTTCATTTTGAAAAAGG
>LPNX010395740.1:12456-23557 GCA_001517045.1 Pseudotsuga menziesii
ACACCGAATTAGCCTCATAGTTACTAATGGGAAAATGTTCACTAGAAACAGAGGAAAAAGAAGAATAAAATGGAACAAGAGGATGAAAAGAAGGTTCAAGTGTTAAATTTGGTGGAAGACTCAACTTAATGGGAGGGGGATCCATTTCATTTTCTAACAAGGTTGAAAAGGAAATGAAACTTTGCTCAATAATGCCTATTTCATTTTTTAACGATCTTCATACATAATGGGAACTATGATCGAGAGTCGGTTTTATTTTTTAATGAGCTTGAAACACGAAATAAATTATGATAGATGACATATGTTTCATTTTTTAATGAGCTTGACATAGAATGGAAACTATGCTCGAATTCAGTTCTTACCCTACATGATGTCCAAAGGTTGGTAGCATTCCCCTGTTACATAAGAATATAATGAATTAAATCTAGTATGCTGTCCAAATACTAGAGACATGCCCCCCAAAATTACCCATGATGGGAGGGAGATGTTAATTTAAAAATGACTGAACTTCGACATGATTTCCATATTCGAGAGACATGAATGATGAAGGGGAAGGAACCACAAGGACATGCATGACATTCAAGGAAGTTTGATTACTAGTAGTGATACAAAGATAAATTTTAACAAAGGAAAGTCGATCAATGGTCATAATCTTCCCATCATGGGGAAAATGCATCACTAAAAACAGTGTGGAAACTACAACTTTCTTGGTGTAAACACAATCACATCCATAGAGCAGATTAAAATCTAAGGAACCTTGAAATACCATAACATCAATGCAAACAGTTTTCCCTCCTAAGGTAATAGGAAAGTGAGGAAGGATCCCTAAAGATACAATAGGTATTCTATTGAAATAGAGTATCTGATCATTGATCGGTACAAAATGAGGAGAACCTATAGATTTCAAAGCAGTTGAGGATAGAATACAAACAAAATACCCTTCATCAACAATAGTGTGAAGTAAGTTCTTAGGAGTAAATCACACAGATATCTGGAAAGGAACACTCAAATGAATATGATATTATGTTATATTACTCCAATCAAAGGAAATAACCTCAATACTTTGAGAGGGTTATATTGAAATTGAAATAATTCCCCCTTCCCTAGAACAATATGAATTGACTACAAAAACTTTAGTGGGTTTCATTTCACTCTGAATTGGAAACTGAGATGAATATTGAGTCAAAGTGACTACGTCAGTCTTAACACTCTCATATGAAAGAATGGGACCAGGTAGATATGACATCAACTTGACAATTTTAACTTCACTTTTAAAAGGAATAGTGGAATTAACAACTTGTTCTTCACTCTCTAAAAAAAAGAGTGGGATCATCTGAGGGAACTAGATCGACCACTTTATCAACCAATGGGAGGTTAAGGGACAACTTATGGTAACCTGTTATAAGCCATTGCAGAGGAAAAATATTATCTTCCAAAAAATTTCAATATTCATTTGTACGAGGACAAAGGTGAATAAGGTGCACGTCCTTACATAACAAGCAATGATTTCTGACTCCTCCTTTTATACTCTTAACCACAAATTCACTTGTTGATGGGGTATCATCAGTATGATGACCAGAGGTTGAAAACATGGGTTGTTGGGAGGCCTTAGACCACACTTCTAAAACTTGGGATATGTTGGAGACATTTACCATCATACACACTCTTTTTGGTCAAATTGGCCTAGTTAAACCACTATCCTAAGTATAAATGACATTAGTTGACATCAGTGGAGAATTAATTTCCATGATCCAGTCACACCCATGCCTACCTATAGTCGAGGAGGCTAACTTAGCCTTCTCCTATAGTCAAGGAGGCTAACTGGAGCACTCTGGGGGTGATCTGAGTGATATTAATGCACCTAATTGCTAACTGGTGGTTACAATCAGTTCAAACAGTCAGTTAAGGCACCTCCTCTCATTAAATATATTATTTAATGATTATTTATTATTATTTAATGATTTCGAGTCAACAGGGCGCCTCCACCAACTTCTGATGGCCAGTTCAGCTCCAGTTAACCTCATCGGGGTTCATTGAAGTCATGGAGCACTAGCACTTGATGGTTGGCTTTCTATGACATGTGTTTGATCTCCTTCAATTGAGATTCAGTCATTTATTGCACTCCAACATCAGTTAGGGTTTGGTGAGTCATTTAGGGTTTTGGTCAAGTGGTTAACTGAGTGTGATTGAATGGATAAGAGTCAGTTAATCTAGACTCACTCACTGAATTCGAATTGTCTCCTTAGGTATTCGAATTATTCATGGAGTTAAGCCATTTCTCAGCATTAGAATTGTAACCTTTTATTGTTTATTAAATATACAGAGAGGAAACCAATTATGGTTCCAATTATTTCCAATTCACGAGTATTTGTTAATTATTCCTTCATGATTTTGATTCCTAGTTCCTAGATCATGTGCAAGAATTAATATGGTATCAGAGCATACGGTGGGATGAAGATCTATCTCTCAAAAACAATATTTTTGACATATTTCTCCATGAAATTTGAGCAATAGCTCAAAAATCCAACACTGCACTAGAAGCAAAGGCTTACCACTCAATATCCCAAGTAAAGAACTTGTTGATCAAGCTTGCTTGATTGACTATACTGGGTGTGATGAAAGCCTAGAATGTGTAGGCTATCCAACCTTACGGTGCTCCCTTTTTTTTGATTTGCAGGTTTTAACATGTACAACTTCGAATAGACTCATCAATCCCTCTTCTCACCCCATTCACAAGCTATTCGGAATGGAAGTTGAAGATGATTGCATCTCTGAAGAGACAAAGTCTCTATGAGGTGTCTATTGGACTTGGAAAATAGTCTTATGAGAATGAGAATTACTGGCTAAATGACGGTGATAGATCTATTGGAGCAATATGTCTGGCCCTTTCTCCTAGCTTGTACTACATTATTCTTGGTTCTATTGAATACCCATAGGAAGTATGGACAATATTGGAAAAAAAATTTGGCAAGCACAATGAGGATCATAATAGTACTTTGGAGATCATAGCTAGCACCACAAGATTTCTTTACTCAAAAGTCTCGGCCTCTACTCTCTCTGATGAGGTTGTTCAAGATGAATATGAAGCAGAATCTTCTACACATTCAATTCGAATTGAAGAAAGTCTCCATGAAGTGATTCCTTCTCTTGATGCTCCGGAAGTTCATGAGATATATGATATCTCATCTTCTCATATTTATGAAATAGAAGAAGACATTTGAATCTCTGATATTGAAGAAAAATACTGCTGCACTTCCATGCAAACATTCACCGGTGATTTTCCTTTGAATTCTGTGCAAAATTTACCAGTAATTGCTTCTGAAAGTGAAGAAAATTTTGATTTTTATCCCTCTAATGTTGCTGATGGTGTGAAAATATGTGTAAAATTGGATATTTTGGAAGAAATATCAGATTATAAGAGTGACATATTTTCTCCCCCATGATCTAGATCTTCCAGCAAATTCCTGCAGGATTGCATGCACCAAAATTTAGAATTTTGAAGAAGAAGAAAACCGTGCATCTACCGTCTCGGTTGACCATAATTTTGGATCTGATATGAAACTTATTGGATCTGATATGATATTATTTGGATCTGATATGATATTTATTGTTTCAAAATTTCATGTTTATAAACCTTCAGTACTGCTTGTAGCTGTTCTCATCAATGGTGTGAAGAAACAAGTACCGCAAGTCTCCTTCGAAACTGCTGCTAGGGATTTGATTTCATTTCATAGTTTTGGATCTGTTGTGAACTTATTTAGATCTGATTTACATTCTGATCTAATATTATTTTTTTCATATTTTAAAATCCAAGAGCCTTCAGTCATGCTTGTAGCTTCTCTCACCAATTCCGGTGTGAAAAATCAAGTACCGCAATTCTTCTTGAAATTTGCTTATGGAAATTTGGTGTTACTTTCCTCTTATGAGTTTGATGATATTTTATTTTGTGAATCATTAGATATTTCTAAATCTATATCAGATTATGGATCTCAAGCATTTGCTGTCCAGAGTCCCAGAGATTCTCTACCTTTGGTCACAAGCTCATCTCCTCACAGAACTAGTAGAGAGGAAGACATTCTGCATCCGCTTGGACACTTGATCCTAAAAATTGGGGCTGATTTTACCACTCATGGTTTGATGTTAAAGGCTGCAAAATATCAGTTTCTTGAGTGTTCCACACATGGTTCAAATCCTCAAGAACCTTTGCTCTCTCTTCAAATGATTTCAGCTACTCTACATGGGTCCAATTTTCACCGTGCAGCTGTTTATATTTATGATTCAGTTGAGTGCATTGTTCTTCTTCCAAAGTGGAAGATTCCTCCAAACATATTCATTTAGTTTGGATTCAGAGGTTCACATGCACAGTCTCAGGATACTGCTGCATAGAAGAACCAATTCTTGATTTACTACTTAGTTTGAGGGGGGGTATTTTTCCAATGAGGTTTTCCCTGTTTCCTTGGTTATATTAAGCAGTTACTTTATTGTACATGGTGACATATGGAATTTGTTGCTGGGGCCCTAGAATTTTTATGCATCTATGTTTTATTACTCTTCCTAAGTATAGCTTAAGGGGGGGTGTTGGAGACATTTACCATGATACACACTCTTTTTGGTCAAATTGGCCTAGTTAAACCACTATCCTAAGTATAATTGACATTAATTGACATCAATGGAGCATTAATTTCTATCATCCAGTCACACCCACGCCTACCTATAGTCAAGGAGGATAACTGGAACACTCTGGGGATGATCTGAGTGATATTAATGCACCTAATTGCTAACTGGTGGTTACAATAAGTTCAAACAGTTAGTTAAGGTGCCTCCTCTCATTAAATATATTATTTAATGATTATTTATTATTATTTAATGATCTGGAGTCAATAGGGAACCTCCACCAACTTCTGATGGTCAGTTCAGCTCCAGATAACCTCATCTGGGTTCATTGAAGTCATGGAGCACTAGCACTTGATGGCTGGCTTGCTATAACATGTGTTTGATCTCCTTCAGTTGAGATTCAGTCATTTATTGCACTTCAAATTTAGTTAGGGTTTGGTGAGTCATATAGGGTTTTGGTCAAGTGGTTAACTGAGTGTGATTGAATGGCTAAGAGTCAGTTAAGCTAGACTCACTCACTGAATTCAAATTGTCTCCTTAGGTATTTGAATTCTTCATGGACTTAAGCCATTGCTCAACATTGGAATTGTAACCCTTTATTGTTTATTAAAAATACAGAGAGGAAACAAATTATGGTTCCAATTATTTCCAATTCATGAGTATTTGTTAATTATTCCTTGATGATTTTGATTCCTAGTTCCTAGATCATGTGCAAGAATTAATAGGATAGACCACGGAAATATTTAAAAAGATGGTAACCCTTGCAAAGTATGAGAGGGAACTCAGGATTACAAGTCTTTTGTGGGAATATCAACACTCTCAGCACTGTGAGGAGTAGTCAGTTCAGATTTGGTTTCTTGTTTATATTTCTTATTATTAATATTCCTTTCCTTTTTCTTCTTATCTTCCTAATTACTAGTATCACAACTTTAGACAATAAAAGAAAGGGAAAAGGAAGAAGACACGTCTAGAAAAGAAGGTGAAAGTTCAACATGATGTTGATGCTCTTATGACATAGAATTGGGATCTGAAACAATCGATGTACTTTAGATAACTGAACTAGAAAATAACCATATAGGTAATCCTATTGTCAATCTAGGAAGACTCAACATATCCATAAAGAGAGGACCAACATTTCCATATGGAGGAAAAACAAAAGACATACCTTGAGAAGAGGCATCTTGGTTGGTAGTCCCCAAAGAGTTTTCCATATCTATACTCTCTAAGAACTTCTAAATAACACACAAATAAAATGCTACTCAGACTAAAGGAAACAAGAAAAATTGTAGGTGGCATGTATAGGCTGGATCCTCATAGGAGTGTCAAGTCATCACAACTTGTGATATACCACTGGGTCCAATAGTAATATGAAACAAGGAGGATTAGGACTATACCTTTGCATGTATACCTGGCTACATGGAAAATACATGCATAGTAGCTACCCAAGAATTGTTCTTGGTGTATTGCTTCAACAAGACGACCGATAGGTTACTCAATTGGTCTCAGGATCCTAATGGTGTCATTTGATATAGATAAGGTACGTAAGAGTTAAAATACATAGTAGTGTTTTCTAATGCACAATCCTTCGAAAGGGGACTACCTATATATTTTCAAGTACGTGAAAGAACTTTTCTATATACATTTGAGTATGTGAAAATCATTTTGATATACCAATGAGTATGTGGAATAACCACATAGTCCTCGATATGTAGTGTAGGAAAATAATGACAAATACTACGCTTAAATATGTTGGAACATGTCTCTAACCTAGAACACATTCTTGCTAAATTTTTACCCTAACTAACGCTTGATTTTAACTTTTTACGATTAGGTGGACAAACTTATGTGAATACTCAACTCATAAACCATGCAAAGATGAATTGCAGGTCTTTACATCTTCTTTCAATACATGCCCTATTCAAGGAGAGAGTAAGAAGCTATTTTCCCAAAATACAGAAATTGAATAACATACACCCAAACTTGAAACTTGAATTCGGTCTCCTATGTTTCCAACAAAAGTGAAAAACAGATCTCTAGGAAGAAAAATATCTAAATAAAATTTCCAATCAAAGATTATTTACAAATTATGAAACTTGAATTTTTTTTTACTTTCTTTTCATATAAAACTAATATTTAACAAAATAAAATTTTGAAGTAAACTAAAACAAAACAACATTTTTTCAAGTATTTTCCAATATAATAAAGAAGATCAAAGCAAAGCTTTCTCTTTGGACTATTATGGAAACACAAGATCATTTTTTCTCTGCTACAAATATCTAAGAAAACAAAGAGCAATCCCAATATAAAAGAATTCAAGACAAACTCAACACATGCTCACAAAAATCAAATGCAAATTTTCAAATTTCGATGAATACTATCCACAAAAGAAAGAAAGGGGTTTCAAGCAAAGAAACAAATCTAAAATTCAATGCAAGAAACATAAAATATTCTTTGAATGCAAAGAGCATGTAATTCAAAGAGACTATGGGATATAGGACTCATGGTCCTCCGATGGTTCAGAGACTGAGGGGTATTTTTTTTTTAAAGTGACCTTGATTTTGCTTAAAACTTAAGCTAAAAATATCCCCAACTATATTATAGAATCAATCCAAAAGCTGGTTCTAGAATGAGAGACAACTGTGACTAAGAAAAAGGGTAACAAAACACCTAACTCAATGCAGACTACATATTTCACTAGTGCATCCCTCATTGTCTTACGCTTGTTGTACATAGGGAAAAGACATTGGTAATGCCTCTTCTAAACTATGAATAAGCATCAATGATGCTCTTTCACTATAGAAAAAAAACATTAGAGAAGCAGAGATGATGAGAAAATATTACCCACGTGTGTCTGGCATAGATAAGGAAACAAAAATAAATAAATAGAATACCCACAAATTTGACAAGTAGTGAATAAACTAGGATTTCCTAGAATTAATAGATGATCTTGAGAGGGAAAATATAACTGAAACCAAGTGAATTTAACACCCTTTAAAGAACAAAAATAAACTAAAATTTGGAGTAAAAACAAACTAAAGACTAAAATATTGATCTCCCGTGTATGGTCACCAATTCCATGAGTGGAAAAATTCAATCACTACGGACAAAGATTGTTTCCCTAGTATATATGGTATAGATATAGAACAAAACAAAAAAAATAATGAAAACAAATCCCTAATATAATTAGATTACTTGAATAGAATGAAAAGTTACCTTATATGAAAGTTGTCCCTACTAGCTTGAATCTTTAGCATCAATCGACATACATGAACCTGCATAAAGATCAAAACCAACATGAAACAAGTGGAAAATACTATATGATCAAATAGATATATATTAATAACCAAGAAGAAAATTAATAAACATGATTAAACAATGTTTATGGGCACGTAAAACATGATTGCATTAACCAAATAAAGGGAAAAGTTACAACCGAAGAGACTTGGTGTTGTGCATCTTCCCACAATCCTTTTTACTAAAAATTCAATCCTTTTCCCCTAAATTATAGAAATATTTCAACATCATATGGGTGTTTCCTTGGTCCTCCCTCTAACCATGAGGGTGAGCTTGTATTTATAGGCCAAAAGGGATCAAGGGAATTTAGTATTACTTGGAGAAGGTTAAGGGATCATCCCTAGGGATTAGGGTCTCAACTTCCACTTATTTTAGGTGGTTGAGATAAACCTCCACGAGGTATTTATTCTTGAAAGCTCTTAATGCTTCCCTTTTTTCCTTTTAATGAGATCTGATGCATCTTGTACATAAGAAAGTTTCGTTAGGGAGAGGCGCAAAGACAAGAAGTGTCATTGATGCTTTTTTTCCCATAAGAAATCAACATAAGCCAAGTCTGACTCTTATTTTCAGAAAGCAAGGTGTGTTAGTATCACTAGAACAATCCTTCTAGCAAGGAAAAACCTATTCTCAAGTCTTTTAGCACATATACATTATGGATCTAGGAAAATACACATGAAGATGACAAGATTTTGGTGTAACAATATCACTATCTAAGGTTTAGAATCGAGGCTAAATGGATTAAGTTAATAACTAAACAAGGTCTTGTCCATATAAAGCCATTTCAATTTCCACACATTTTGAATTATATCCTCCCATCTCATTTGTGCCATTCCTCATTTGTATCCATAAGGGATTTTTATATTATAATACTATAAATAATTACAATATCTTTGGTTATCATGGATCATATATTTATGACTTCTATCCATTTGATCATTACATATAATTTTACATTCTATGTTTAAAAGCAAGGCATTGCAACTAAGACTTGAAAATGATGTTAATTAAGCTAGTTACTATGATGCAACAAATATGTAAAGAATTATGTCAATGAACAAATATGAGACACAATAGGAAATTATTGGGACAAACAAGGGATGTAGAAAATGATTCCTTCCTATAACGTGCTATTGTTGAATTGAATTTTCCAATAATACAAAAAGAAAAATTTCAAAGGAAGATGACAAAAAAATTACCCTATTGTGGTTACAGTGATTACAAGTAAATAAATATTTTATGCAAGATGATATAAGTAAAGGAATAGATGTATGTATTATCGTATGGAGAAAGTGGTTAACAAGGGAGGGGAACACGTTTGACATCAAAATATAACTATGGGGAGAATGTCTTAACAGACTGGGACAATATTTTTCATAATAATGAGTACTCATAAATATTTTACGCCCTCATCAATGCATGGCATAAGCATAGAAATTAATATGCAAGAAACACATGATGCCATGGAAGTGTGCTTCAAGTAAAATATCCACACTATTGACAATCATTATGTTGGACCTATATGGATTACACAACAACTTCTCACCAACTCTCTTCATCAAAATGACACAAGTATTCAACATAATACATCTTATGCAATCTTTTTTCATCTTGAATAATGAATTTTAGGATATCTATACTTCTTAAAGACTATATATCTCGATCCTCTTGGAACTTGATGCATATTAACAATCTATTAAATTTCTTAATATACACTTTAACTATATGCAGTTTCTAAGACAATTGGTACATCTATCACAACAGTGTATGCTTATATTGTCCTCCAAAAAAACTAATGTACAACTTTTTCAAACATCCATGCTTCTTAAATATTATATATCTTGATCCTCTTAGTTCCTGATGCATATTGACAATGTATTACATTTCTTAATATACTATTAAGAATATGTTCTTTCTAAGACAATTTGTACTTCTATCGCAACAATGTATTCTTATATTCTCCTCGAGAAAATTATAGCACAACCTTCTCATAATTGATATTCTTCAAGCATGGATATTCTTTGTGTTTATGTGCACTCATAATTTTTCAAAAAAATTGAAAGTGTTACATGGCCCTTAAATGTTTTAACTTTGAAAATTATTTTTTTCTGGCTATTCAATGCTTTCAAACCCAAAGTGTCTCCTCTTCTCACCTAGCCAATCTGTTAAGGCTTCGACTTTAAACATGTTAGATCATAATTCAAAACATTGACTCTAACAATCCCTAGTTGTTTAAAAATATAATTTAAAAATATCATTCTCTTACTTGTTCAACTCTTCATTTTCTTTTAATTATTTCTTAAATTCAATTGCATCCCTCTCACGACTCTCTAGTTTCTCATCCTTCCACGTGTTTTCATAATCCATGCAACAACTTTTTTTTATTATTCCACCTATTTGTAATTTATCTTGGTTCGATACCAAATGGTGTAGTGGGATGCATAATATACCTCTTATCCTGTGTTTGCATAGGTTTACTATAGTGAATTTTCACCATTACATGTATTTCATGCTTGTGAAAGTTTCTAAAAATTTTATTTATGCTCAAGTTTACCTCTTTGTTTGAGTAGAGCATGTGGTTAGCCTAAAGCATTAATTTAATAGATTTAGCCAATGTGATTGTTAATTTGACTAGTTTTGTGTAGGAAGGTGTCTAGTTTAAATCTCTCTCTCTTGTGAATGAACTAATCTATAATAACAACTTTACTAGAGATTTCATCAATGAATTTAGGGAAGCATCTCTAAAATTTTCTCATCCAATGAGCCTTAGACAAAAAAAATATATACTTATAAAGAGAAGTAACCTAAAAATTAATAATATAATAAACATAAATATGATATATTTTGCATTTTATGGCTTATTATCATTCTCTATAAGATAATCATTTTCAAAATTTCATTATTGAATGAATAATCTTTTTTGTTTTCAATTTAAAAATGGGTTCAACTCCTCAAACACCTCTATGACAATAGTTTCATAAATTAAAAATTATTCTCATTAATTTCACATCAAAATATCAATTCTCATTAAAAAAATTAATAATAACAAATGTAAAAAACTTAAAAAGAAAAATATATACATTGTACAGCTAACATATAAAATAAATAATTTTTTTAATAACTTGATTAAGTATAAGAGAACCTTGTATTTCAAGTGTTTTACATTTATTTGTGAGATAGAAAGATTGTAATAATT
>LPNX010395740.1:30768-56153 GCA_001517045.1 Pseudotsuga menziesii
TTCGTCCGCACTTGGTTAATATGTCTTTTCTTGGCGTGTTGAATCTCACTTATAATAGTTTATCTAGTGCAATCCCAAACAACTTGGGCAGGATGCATCACTTAATNCAGTAGAAAAAGCCAAAAGCAAAGAAGTTACACCCATTATCAACAGAAACCTCTAGAAAATGACTCCTAGAATATTGTATTGTTTGGAACAATAAGGTTTCCCACACACAGTCTTCACTGCACTAGTCATTCCCAGCTATAAAAGAGATCATTAAAAACTATCAAATACAATATAGAAGTATTTACTAAATGCAAAAACAAGTCCAATACCACACTACTAACCATAATTCCATCGGCCAATCGTTGGTTTCCCACATTGGCAATAGATGCTCCATCAAGCTGCAACTCCCCCTAGCAATCATAACGCGTTTGTTCTCCTCATCCAAGAGCTTATATATATTATAAATAACTTGATATTCAATATCTTTTGTGTAAGATTCTTGAGAGCTAAAACTAATATTTCCTTCACTTTTCCTAAAATGATTATGCCTTCATTCGTTTTCTCAATATTGTTTACTTTGCTCGCTTCGCTTTGTGGATGATTGTTGTGTGTTCTCCATTCTCTTGTTGATTGTGCTCGCTAGAGTTTCTGTTGATGTGCACAACGACACCCTCTTGCATCTAACCTCCAATGTATGTTGCAACTATTTGCTAGTGGCGCTGTTCTCCTGTTTCATGGTCTATCATCTGAAAATACTCACCACTGGCATACTTTTCCGTTATCTGTTACACGTTACCTGAGCCATTGCAGTATATTTTTTGTCACTAGTGTTCTTTCTTTTGTGGGTGGAATTGGAATTATTATTTTTATACCCCCAATCTGCAAATTCCCTGGAAAGATGGAACATCCTATTGTAACGTCATTCCAAATTGTTTGATGTGTGTGACACGAAGTTTTCCCCCATCAACGGACTTTCGATGCCCACCTGTGATCGAATCATTTGCTCCTCTTGCATGTATTTTCCCCTCATACAACAGTCATCTCGACATCTGTGCAGCACACCTTGTTTGATAATTCCTACAGGACAACAATAAAACCATCTCCCTACCTTCCTCGTGAGGAAAAAATTTACACACTGCACTGCATTGAACTCCATTAATATCCCTGTAGTCTTGGTACAAGGATCTAACCTATACATTGCACGAGCCTGGGTACATACAAGCACAGACGACTACGTTAAAATTTTGGGCAAGAGCTATCCATTGAGCTGCAGAGCATTTAATGCTGCTGCAGCAAGTTTAATGATCGTTGGATCTTGAGCTAGTCGAGATCGAACAATCATCAAGCTTGCTACAACCACATTAAATGTTTTGCAACTCAATGGATAGCCCTTGCCAAAACTTTGCTGGTGAGATCTCGTGGCAAAGTCTTAGGGCACAAGTACAACACCCCATGACAACAACAACGTTTAAAAATTAATAATACAATTGAAAATCAATCTATTCAAAAACTTTAAAAACATAAGAGGGAATGCTACAACCCTAAACCTTAAAACTTAAACCCTTTGAAGGGAATGCGACAACTTCTTGAGTTTTATTTACTGAGTTATACAAACTATGAGTTCTTAGTTGAGAATCACCAATAGTACTTCAAAAGAATCAATAATTCATTTTTCCACCTCTTGGTTAGTTTGAACTTTGTACATTTAATGTGGATTTCTAACAAAGGTTTTTATTTTTGTTAGGTTGACTACATTGTGCATTTGAATATATTTTAATACTTCAAAAAAATACACTTGATATACAATTTTAGGTAGTAAAAATTGAGCATACTCTATATAAATTTGAAGTTTTCTGCATTTTTTCAATATATTGTCTAATACTACAAGGTACTATACATTTAGAACATTGAAGTTCTAAATTTTGGTGTTCCTTAATGTACATTAGTAAGTCTACAAGAACTCAATTTTAGTTCCCCTTTCTGGTCTTTTTTTACCTACTTACTTAAGCACCAACCAATAATATATCTTAATGTATTTATATTTATATGTGATTCACAAAACAAAAGTTTTAAACTATTTTTTACTTAAACATAGAAAACTATAGGAAATAGAATTGATATTTATAATTCATAAAAAGATCAAAAGAAGTTATATATTTTTTTGAATTGATATTTTATAATTCATAAATGGATTGGAGCATTTATTTAAATTCATATATTATAAATTTTATATTTACAAAGATGAAATAACCTATTTATTTCTTTAATCAAATGAAAAATTACATCTCTTCGATTTTCTATATTGAGGAATTAGTGAAGGTAAGAGTAACCATTTGATATAGGAATTGATATTTTATAAAAACTTAGAAAAAATATTAGTTTAAATTTAATTAAAAATAAAATAAAATTTGAGAATCTTATTATATTAAATTTGTGTGAATTTTTATTTAAGAATTAGAATAAGATAATGGATGTCGAAAATCTTATTATGGTTAGTAATTAATAATATTGAAAATTAAATCAAAATATGATGATGGTTGGTGTTATGGATGAAAAATGTTAATAAATTTGTCTTGCAAAATCTTTTTATGAAATAATTATATATGTGACAAGGTCTTTCAAAGTATTTAATAGATTTTTTATTTGTAATATGACCATTTAAAATAAGAATTTTATTTAGAGATTTCTTTAATAGGAAAACCTAATAAAATTGCAAGTCCTTTCTGTTGGACCTCTGGTAAATAGATGTTTTCAATAGTAGTTGAAGTCTACTTGGTTGAAAATAGGAGTTTAGTGTATTGTAGTGGAAGGTTTACCTTTGAGTTTTGTTTGGTTCAAATTTGTGGTGACACAAGATTGTGTCTCAGTTAAAAATTAGGGTTAATTAATATTTTAAGCTATTACTTGTGTGTATTGGTTCAATAAAAGAGACTATGGCATGCTAAGATTGTCATCACAATTTGTGCAACCTTATCCAATAAATCCATACCTATGTAACCCACTCACGAATTTGAACGTCCATGTTAATACAAGCTTAATCACCTCACTTGTCGCATATGAATAGTCGCATATTTCACCTTCTCTTCATCAGATGTAATATTGTATCTTTCGAAGTACTCCTCTGCTTTGTTTAACTGGGAAACACATTGGTCTTCACTTTCATTGTATTTCAACAACTCTATTTCTACCTTAGGCGGGTACAATATGCAAGGATGATATAAGTTTCTTTTTGCTTTACAGTTTGATGGTGGCTAGAAGCTACTAGATGATGCAACTGACACTTTTGAACTGCTTCGTTGTCTATGGTAATTTTTAGCCTTTTCCTTCTCTACTATATTAATGATAACATCTATTTTCCCATTTAATCATGCCTGGACATATCTAGGAGCACTTTTGTTTAAATCTCTTGTTTAAATGCCGCATTGTTAATCTTTATTTATTTTTCCTGATGTTCTTGATTCTTGGAGAGTGTTTCTTGTGTGGAAACGTGAGATGAGGCATCTAACATTTTTGGATTGTTGACCAAGTTTGTACTAGGCACTGTGTTTTTGTAACAATTACATTAATGTATTATGGTTCTACGTCATGGTGCTCACGTTTAGTGTTATGGTGTTTATGTCTTGAGTCATGGTACTCATTTTTCTATCCAAGTCTTTTTGTTTCTCATTCACGATGTCCAATTTTTCATCTAGCCTTCTTTCTAATACTTGAACAACTTCATCTTTGATTTCTTTCTTAAGCACTGCATTGTTATTTTTCATTTCTTCCTTCTATCTTTTTTAGTTAGGGACGAGGGCCTTGATGTCCTTCTCCAATTTCTCAATTTGGTATTTTAATTCAGCCATGGTCTTGGTCCTTATATGCGAGGTGTGTATTTGGACGTTATTTTGGTTTAGGGAGTGAAATGAAAGACACTTGATTTTTGAGTTAATTAATTGTTTAATAATAATTAACTTATCAAAATTTAATGGTGGAAAAGAATAATATTATATTCATAATTATTAAAGGATAATATTATTAATATAATTATATAGTTTAAAAATAATAAATTATAATAATAATATTATTATTATTATGTAATTTTTTTTGTTTTGATTGTAGGTTTGACGTGGAGAGAAATGGAAGGTGGCGGCTGGAAGAGGACGATAGAGCTTGCAGTTAGAGGTAGGGAAGAAGCTGAGCTGGTGGCGGAAGGAGATGGCTGTGTAGGATGCAGCGTAAGGTGGAATGGCAGCGGGAATGGAGGGATAGGAGTGTACTATGTAGTCAGAGGGTGGAGAACGCGGTGTGAGGTATATGTGAGGAAGGAGTGCGAGGAGAGGAGTTTGGAGATAGCGCAATGGTGGGGAGAAGAGCAAGTGAGAGGAGGGAATGGGGCCAGTGTAGGTGGATGGGAAGCGTGAGCAGCGTGGAGCGATGTGGGGGACACACCGTTGAAAGAAAAAGAAGGAAACAGAGGGGCAAGCGAGGTGAGGTCTGGGAATTACGAGATATGCGTGGAGGAATGTAGAGAAAGGAGTATGTGGGAAGGGAAGGAATGAGTTACGGGAGTGGGTAAAGAAGATGAGAGTTGACTAACCGAAGGTGTGAATGGGTGAGCCGAAACTGAGCTTAAAAGTGGGAGGAGTTGAATCCAAGTTTATGGAGGAGCAACCACTCTAATATTAATGTCACAATTTGATCTGGTTGTTTCACTTCAAGGATTTTATCTCACTTCCATGTTGAAGAAATGAATGTATGGATATAATATTTGAATGGATGATTTACAAATGGTAGGCCACCTTTAAATATGGTTGGCCATTTACATGGAGGGTCACATCTTCATATTTACAATTAATGTTTCATTAATTATCTTAAACTATTATTAATTATTAATTTATTTTTTATTTTTTCTTTTTAAAATTACCCAATTGAAAAATTGGGTACCTCTTTTTAAGAAAAACAAATTAATAACATTAATTGTTTTGCTTTATAATAATATAAACATCAAATCTACAATGAATCATTAAGATCATTAAACACTATAAAGTAGTTATCTAGTTTGTTTACTATTAATTATCTAAACTAAAAAGAAAAATATAATTTAAAAATTAAAACTATTAAAAGATAATTTAATTTAATATCTAATAAAAAAGCTATGTTCTATTGTTATGTAGGAAGTTGGGTTCTAGTGTCAAGTAAGTAGTTTAGAGAATTAAAACGAACTAAATTTATACTTGTAAATTAATGTGAGTTTAATTATATTAAAAATATAATTTTTTCTTATTTTTTAATTATATTATTAAATATAAAAAAAATAACTCAAAAAAATTATAATTAAATTAAATTTTTTATAATAAAAAATTTAACCAAAATCAAATAAAAAAAATACGAAATTGTATAATTAAATTAAAAAATAAAAATAAAAACAACCCAAAATCATTTAATTTATAAAAATAAACTAAAATTAAATGTCTTATATTAAAATGAGGCAAGTCTGATTAATTAGAAAATATACTATATACTTTATATAAAATTAAAAATCTTTTAATTTTTAAAAATAAACTAAATTTAACTCTGTTATATTAAAATAAGGTAAATCTAATTATACTTTATATAAAATTATAAAATCATTTAATTTTTAAAAATAAACTAAATTTAACTTTGTTATATTAAAATAAGGTAAATCTAATTAATTACTAGGCTTTTTTAAAGTACAACCCTCTCTTTACATTCGCTGTTAGCGACGCTTACTTTCTATTCATTTAGCATAAAGTAATTTTTTTGGAAAAGTAAATTATTGAAGATCTTAAAAAAATCTTATACATGACCATTTTAATTGCGAATGGATGACTCCAAGGGCCAAGGGGACGTAGGAAAAACAAATAGGGTCAAAGTCTGCCGTACGAATTTTCATTTATAAAATCAGGATTTGCATTTCATATGGTATACAGATTTCGTGTCATAATTAATAAATATTTTTTCTAAATTGAACGCTGGCAAGAATAACATAAAAATAATCTCATTATAATTATATTAATAGAAAGTCATATATTAAGTTGATTCTAAAACGATAATATAAGTTTCCTCATACACATGCTCTTAACACGGAATAATCTCACTTCTACGATGATGTAATGTCTCCAACACACAAATGTACTATGTAGTTACTTATATATTTATGTACTATGTTTAGTTTACTTGCACTGGTTTACAATAATTACAATGTTTATTGATTATTTACTTATCTTGCATGTGTGTGTGTTCGTTCAGTTATATTAATTCCTGGTTATAAGTTTTGTTCATTGTTTATGGAAAGTCCTGACTTATCATTAACTGTCAAGGGATGGAGTGGCGGGATTTGTATCCCTTAGGGGACAACTTAGAGAGGTAGTTGGGTCTACCTGATGTTACAGGGTTTACTTGGTTCATGTTGAACTAATGCAAACTTCTCCTTTTGTGTGCAGGTTCAATTAGAAGATGAAATCTAGTTACGACAGCTAAACTTGACGTCCTACGATATGCTACCCATACTATGCTATCATGTGCTTATCAAAGACCAAAGGACTAAAGTCATGTCCTAACTATTCTTACTACTACGGTTCACATTATTATTGTGGATTGGGACTATGACAACTTTTATTCATATGCTATGTATTTATAACATATAGTTGGAATGTTTTTATGCCTAAATGTTATAGAATTAAGTCATAACCATATTGTATTAAATTTTATATGCAACATGGTATATATGATGAGCCATTCGTGGCATATTCTATATGCCATGAAACCTTGGCTTATCTATGCCAACGAAGGTTTTGATGGTGGTTTCAATACAAAATTGCATTTGTGGGGTTTAAACTATGTGCTTGAGGGTAAATATTAAGACGTTGGTGGTGGACACGGTGGTGTAGTTAATGCTCCTTGGGATGGAGGGAAAATGAACCCTATGCTTGGTTTGTCATGGTTTGGAAATCATTTGTCACTACTATGGGTTGTTGCTATGTTCGGCTCTTTGGTTCCATCACGACGTGGAAGAATAGGCTCACCCAAAGTATTGTAAGGTATGTTCTTTACTTGGTTTCGCAGCGTTGCATTGTTGTAGTTTCAGGTGGAGGTTTAGCATACTCTTTATATTTCTCAGTTTCATTTTTACAGGTGACAGAGGCTTCCATTTCGGGTCATTGGTGTTTGCAGTTGTCGATGATACCCTTCCACAGGTAAGCCCTCTGACAACTTAGGATTATTACTTCTGCGTGTTAATATTTAACAGAGCTTAAGCTCTGTGTTTGAAAGGTTTTAAAGTTGTGAAGTTTTTGCTATGTGCTCGACTGTATGGTTCTTCTACGTTAAAGGGCATCTAGAGATGCATCTGTAAATGTGACTTGATGAAGTTTTAAGTGTGGCTCCTTCGGGCCATAACTGTCGAAACCAATCTCTGTAATCATTATTTTGGTTTTGAATGAAGTATTTATACTTATGGCAGTGCCATTTCCTGGAATGGAACCATTGTCAATTCGTGACTGTGTATAGTTTTGCTTGTAAATGTTTATTAATATGATATAAGCGGTTTACTGAACATGCCTTGGTTTATTTATTGTAATGGATGTACTCTTGGATTACTGTTGCGTATTTGTAATGCCGTGGCTGTGATAGCGCATACAATAGGGTTTTAAATGGATTCTTTTGGTATTTAAAAGATTTGGGTTCTGTTTTTAATGGATAATACAGTGGGGTTTTACCTCTATGCCATGAGCCTTGTTAATGAAATGCAGCATGTAAATTTTGTTTGATTTAATGTGGAACAATGAAAAAGCAGTGATTTCGATTTTGGTTTAAAGATGGGGTTTTAGGTTCGAGCTTGATAGCTACGATTTCAACCCTTATGTGAAATACGGGTAAAGTTTCAATGGTTAATCCTTCATGTATTTTATTTTTGTTAGTGTTGGCCACTTTTCCTAACTAGTGCGACCTGGGTTCTACGCAGCCCGTCAACCCAACAAACACCAGATATACCGGCTCGACAGAGAAAGCCTCATCGGCAACCCCTACGAAGCAGGCGCAGTCTCACCCCAGATATCTCTTTGATGGGTAGCCGCTGGAACCATGTTTCCATGATTGTCGAGGGATTATAGTCCCTTGGCGCGCAACCAAGGAGCTCGACCAAGTCGTGAGGATGGAGTCAATTCTGTCGAACTATAGCACACATTAAGCATATATTTTACTAACTACTAACGGCACGACACAAATTCGGCCTTAGTACCTTAAGCATAGTGGAATATAAAAGTAGCTAACAGACGGGCGAAACATACAAACGTGTGATAGCGCTTGCGCCGTAGAAATAAACTGATACTCAGAAGTAGCACGTAATAACCTTTTCATGCAATCGAGTTCTTCTTGATAGTACGACATTCATTCAATCATGATAGGACTTGCATCATAAGCATAAACAAATAGAAACATAAACTACAATACACATTTGATCATCAACACACAAGGGAGTCCATGTGGAAACCCATCTGGGAAAAACCACAAGGTGCTCTTCATTTGGCATGAGAAATATATGGCACCTCCAGCCTCCATCTGATTGTGGACTGTCCTAGATCTAGCTTTTGGCTCAGACTCTTTCTTGCTCTAATTCTCTCTGTCTTATTTCTCCTAATCTACCACTACCATCTACTAATCCACACATGGCATGGATTGACCTCTCTAGCATTTGCGCCTCTCTAGCAGAGCTTCTCTTCTAATACACTAACTCTGACTGCATCTTCCAGACTTCCAACTACTCTACTACTTACTTTGCTCTCTCAGAGATCTCTCCTCTAGTAACCCTTCCAAACAAACTAAGACTAAAACCCCAACATAACGTAATAATCTTCATAGAAGCAACTACAACCAACCATTACCCAACAATGACCAACTAAAAAGAAAACTTCACCAACCCTCTAACTATTGAATCCATCCTATTTATACTATTTTACATGACCACGCAGGGTTGACTAGATACAGGAAGCCTATTAACTGTTACCATTAGCCGCCCCTCAGGCTATAGCTGTGGTGATCACGACTTGACACAAGGCACTAATGGCCTTACTTACAGCGTGCTTTCACTCATGTCAAATCCATCGACTTAGGTTGACTTCAGCACCCATGATTTCTCTGTCGCTTTTGCCCGTTATTCTGCAGTTGTCCTACAATTTTACTCTGCAACATATTCCTTCCGTGCAGTTTCCCTTTTCCGTGTAGGTGACACCTCTTGCGCCTATTCCTTCTTCTCTGCAGCTTTCTGGTCTCTGCTTTCATTGCGGACCGACTCTTGCACATTTCTTCTTTTGCACTTATTTCCTGTGCACATTCCCCAAGACCAACACTCACATATGGCTCGTCCCGAGCCACTAATAAGTGGACATAGAAGGTGGCGCGACATGTGCGGCTTTTTCTTTTGCAAATTTGTAATTTATTTTATTTTTTATTTTAATTTTTTTTTCTGCGCACCTTTTTGTTGCTTCCTCTCTTGCGCATTTTGTTCCTTATGTTTTTTTTGGGCGGGTGGTGTTTTCTGCACCTTGGGCTCATCCCATACTTAGAAAATATTTTAAATGATGAAGCCTGGAGTTATACAGTTTCTTCTTTGGCCTCATCTAAAGAGTCAATTTCCATAGGTTTTTCTTGTGTGTGCTCTGGTTCTTCTTGATGGTGTTCTACTTGATCCTCTTCATCTTCCTATTTCTCTTTGTCTTCCTTTTCTTCTTCCTCTTCCTTTTCCTCTTCTTCGCCCTGTTCCTCTTCTTCTTTTTCCTCTTCTTGCACATCCTCTGGTGCACCCTCCGAAGTAGATTGTTCTGTGCCTCCAACCTTCTGTTGGAAATGGGAAAAAATGGGAGTAAGCCTTTCTATCTCTCAGCAGGCTTCTTCTGCCTACAGCTCCAATTCCTGCACTCTGTTAGAGCTAGGGTGTTCCAACGACATATTGGCTAGTGCCTACGTGAACTCATTGATTCATTGCTAGACAAGCTGAATTAGCCCTGCCACCATTTCAGCTTCGACCTACTTCTCAGTTGTCTCCTTGTTACACATGTTTTCTTGGTCATGTAGGGTTTTGGCCTTATCCTAGATCTACTTGAGCTCAGCCCCTTTGGAAATTTTCTCCCTTGGTGGCAACTTGTTAATCTCTTCCTTCATCGCCAGTACTTATAGGTCTACTTGCTGTGATTGTTTAGAAAGCTGTTTTATAGTCTCATCGTCGATGAGTTGTTCCCATGCCATGATAATTGATTCCACCACCTCTATGCAGATCTTCTCGGCTTCCCTAAGCCAACCACTAGCTTGATTTTTCGATTCTTGCCTTTGTTGCAGCACTTCAGGGGGTGTGATCGAATGCTGGTTGGTTTTCATTTCCTGAATCTGTTTCTTTAAGTCTGCAGACAGTTTGGATAATTGCCTCAGTTGGTTCACAGGTTCTGCCTCACCTTCTTCTTCCTCATCTGACAATTGTGCGACTGCCTCCTTTATGACTTCTTCCATTGAATCTTCATTTTAGGCTTGGGCTGCCAGGTCTTATTACTGGTGCTTGATAACTTGTGTGCATGCCTTTTCTTTCCTGGTTGCCTTGGTTTCCTGATATGCAACTACATTTTCTTAGATTTTGACCTCTGTGGTGGCGGTATTTTGAATGAAATATATCTACGGTAAGGTCAGCTTAGATAAATCCAAAATCAATGTGTCCAAGCTATGGACACTTGCCTCTTTTTTCTGCTTCTTCTGTATAAAATGCCCGCACGGGAATTTCTATTGTTAAGGGTGGGAGTAGCACTGGCACCACCAGAGTGTCTATTGGGTCTACACCATAGGTTTTAGCCTGCATGGTGTCACGCACTTCTGCGATAGTCTCTTCCAGCCAGTTAAATTTTGTAGTGAGGGAATTCATCCAGTGGGTTTTCGTACTCGTGATCTTACCCAAAGTTTTCTCGGCTACTTCGGTGGCTGCCTCACTAAGAAGAGTCAGATCCTCTTCTACTATGCCCAAGACTTGGGGTCAGTTAGCCTTCTACTTCTTCCTATGTGGGATTCCCAAGGATTATTCATCTTCCTCCATGGGCTCTTTACCCTTACTCTTCCTGGTTCTTTCGGTGCGCACCTCCTCATCAATAGGGGGTATTCTTCACTGGCATTGGGTGGGTATCTCTCTTCTTCTTCTTCTTGGGAGTCATCCCGATGCTTCTGGGTACCAGTATTGGCATAGTCCTACGGTGTGTTCTCTTTTGTACCCCCCTGCGGCGCTTACTTCTCTGCAGGCACCTCCTCAAGCTGGCTAAGCCATTCTTTAGGCCAGTCTTTGATTTCCCTTTCGATATCTGCATCTCTGAGGATGAATATAGTCGAGAGTGCCTGCTTCTTAGGTTCATTACGTGGATGCAGGATGATGTTGTACGGCCCTGCCTGGAAGTGAATGAACAAAAACCTGACCACCCTTGCAGGTTTCAGTTGATATTCCTTGTGCACAATCTGTCTAAGCCTTTCTCCTTGGAGAAAGAATGCAAGCTTCATATCGGTCTTGCAATTACCGTCCTATGGTCTCAGAGGTTTTGGAATGGTGTACCAAGGAGCTCTATTGGGATATCCATGGGTTGATAATCTGGTGGTGGAGTCCATGTTGCAAATGAGATCAGAATTAAAATCCACGAGAATTGGAACTTCGCTGTGGGAAGCTCCTGCGCGTCAAACGCGTCATCCATTAGTTCGTTTAGGAGAAACTGGGACCAATTAATGTGCACTCCTTGCACACACTTTTCTGCTAGCTCTACTATTGTGGCAATGCACTCAGTAGGCCTCATCTTGTGTAGGACCTTGCTGCACAATATTTTTGTGGTAGCCCTTACAACATTGTCATCAATAGAGCTAATGAGGATGTCCTTTCCACCATGGACAAGCTGGTACTTGCTCTTCATGTCATTCTTGTCCAATTTTTCCCCATCCTTGTGTAGGTACGGGGACGGGTCGACTCCTTGCCACGGGAGACCTATGATGTCCAAGACCAGGTCCACCATTACCTCATATGGCTTGTCCAACAAGAGGTAGCCTCCATGAAAGCATACCAACAGCTTCTTGACATACATCCTGACTGGAGCAGTGCAGATGAAATGTGGCAAAACGATGAGGTTTAAGATATCTGACCGCTCCAATCTGCGCACCCACTCCATTGCAGAAACAACGTCTGCACTCGGCGGTTCACCAGGCTCCGCGGCCATGAATTTATTTATGGACAACTCCTCTTGTTTCTTGGTGTCGTAGTCTTCAAACTTCAAATCCTATAGTTTGGGAGTGATGGTATCGTGAGACCATGTGATGCCTTCTGCAATGGTGGGATCTTCTAAAATTTCATGTGTGTCCACTAACACTCTTGCGGTGCCTAGATTCCCCGGTGATACATATGGAGGCAGCAAGTTATTTTCTTCATTAGTCAGCTCTACTTCTAGTGGT
The DNA here is from genome assembly GCA_001517045.1 of Pseudotsuga menziesii. Taxonomy (NCBI): domain Eukaryota; kingdom Viridiplantae; phylum Streptophyta; class Pinopsida; order Pinales; family Pinaceae; genus Pseudotsuga; species Pseudotsuga menziesii. The sequence goes on from LPNX010395740.1 coordinate 43,216, forward strand.
GATGGTGGTGGCAAAATCGGTTCAGTTCTGCGAGCCTTGTGTATCTTCGTTACGAGGCCAGAGGAAGTGGGGAGGTCTGCACTTGATGGGGCTCTAGCAACAAAAAGTTAGGCTCTGGTTAGTTTTACTGGTGGCCAGGTTGTAGGTACCTGCGTCAGCTGGCCTCCTGCCTCTCCAATCAAGGTGAAATCCATTTTGGAGTAATTATGAAATATGTATTTTTACCATAAAATTGTTTTCTATAACATCAATCAACTACCTTTGAATATGTAAATTATGAATCCAATGCCTTCAAAAACATGAAAAAATACTCCTCCATAATGATAGAACATCATACATTTATAGAGTGATACCCATCTATAATATAGTAGCTAATATTTCACTTATGTCAAACTAAATTCACTAAGCAACCAAAGAAAGTAAATATCGAACAAGAGTACTTCAATGCTAGTTACAACCCCTGGGTACACTTCACTTAACAAAAAACATACTTTGGGTTAATAAAAAGGACATTCTTGTGATAATGCTCTGGAAAATGAACATTAGTGACACACACAAGAACAATTTGGAGGCATTTCGATAGTGAAGTCTAGTCACAAAAGAAAACGATTCTAGCAAGCATAAAAATAGTCATACACCAAGGACCAGGCCTAGGATCTAAAAAATTTTGACAACAGACAGGGAATTTTTCAAGTACTCTACTCTCTAAACAACAAGTTTGACAAAAAAATCTTGATTTTAATGTTTCATGGACCTGCTATAAAAGGAAATCTTGAAGCACGAATTTCACATGTTTATGATGTGGAGACCTTTCTGACCATACATACAAGCATCATATGGTAGATTGAGATTAATATAGGAAGGATACATGAAGGGTTAGAACAACGTTTGTTTCATTCTTTTAGCTTTTTTCTTATACAAATTGTGTTTCTCTTTTAATTTATATTTATTTTGCTGGTTCTCGAATTTATCAATGATTACAGACATGGCAATTATATTATTACAATTCAGGATGGGTTCTGACCATACATGCAAGCATCATATGGTAGATTGAGATCAGTATAGGATGGCTATGAAGGGTTAGAACAACATTTGTTTCATTCTTTTAGTTTTTTTCTTATACAAATTGTGTTTTTCTTTTAATTTATATTTATTTGGTTGGTTATCGAATTTATCAATGATTACAGACAGGGCACATATATTATTACAATTTAGGCTGGGCATGATCCTAGAGAAACAGGTTTAATTTCTAGCTATTATTCTATGTAGTTGGACCTTCAAATGAATTTTTCAAAAAAAGAACAGATATGGAAGTAGCAATAGAAGGAAGAACTTGCAGCTGAAAGTTCACGGGTTTGGCTTGAGCTATAGGTGAAATTATTTGTACATTTGATTGTGGGTGTTGGTTTTTTGCAAAATTGATTGTTATTGAAAGTCCATTCTCCTATAAGTGTGAAGTTGGGGTCCTATTGTGGGAAGGTATTTGTCACTATGTGTGTTTGGTTTAATCAATATATTTATTATGTTTTTTTAGTAAATTTTTGTAATTTTATTTTAAATTTTTTGTTATAAATATTATTTTAAAAAATATAATAAATAAAATTAATATTTATAAAGTTAATTCTAATATAATTAAAATATCATATGTTTCAAATCAATATAATTACAATATTCTATCAAATAATTATCCAAAATTTCATAATATTTTTAAAATACCTATAAAATATACTATAAATTAAAATAATGAAAATATAATATAAATTTATTGAATTTGTTTAATATTATTTAGTAAGATTCATATTTTTAAAAGTAACAAGAACCAACATGTTTTTTAAACATTAAATTTTATTTTATCATTTAAAATTCATACACTATACTAGGAGAGATTTCCTTTAAAAAAAAGAAAAAGTTGTTAAGGAATGGATCTACTTCGCAGCAAAATAAAATGTGTTTTTTTTCACTGTTGATGCCATGAGAAAGGAGCAATTTTGCAACAAACATGTGTGTTCGAGTCAATGATTGGCACCAAACTCTGAATTGCATAGTCATCATTAAGAGGATCAATGAAGGTGGATGCACAAGTCCTGAACATGTGGCTTCCTTTGGTTTCATTCCGGACAATGTTATTAAACAAGTAGAGTGGAGGATTGTAACATGCAAGATGTTCTTGAATTTGCAAAAAAAAATCTTTGTATCCTTCATTGACCTGAAGCTGCAATAGCAAAAGACAAAGCATATGTTGCAATTGGAAACTGTTGAAGGTATTTGTGTGTTTTTTTTCCTTTTACTTGTTTATATGAAACAATGAAAAGTTTGTTTGATTTAAAAAATAAATAAATAAATTCAAAAGACATTATCTATGGACATGGGATATTTACAGTGGCATGATCATTATCTATTTCACCATCTTTGATATAAAAATCAAACTGTCTATTGTTGTATTCACATACAACAACAATATCTGCAATGGAGCCAACAGAGTAGGACTCGTTCAATGACAACAAATCAGCAATTGTTGAATCTGGAGCTAGTTTCCTGACTTTATAGACTTGATCAATTGTCTCAACTATTGTATGTAGGAATATGACTATTGAGTACTTAGCATCACCTATGTCATATTGCCTTTTTTTCTTGAGTCCAAATCAAGTGATTCTTAGACTTTTGTTGGTTGAGAAATAGGTACCAAAGTGCTTGATCAAGTTGTCATTTATCCTAGTTGTAATTGTCATTAGACCGTATCTATCAACAAAGTTAGCATGCAGTATTTGTACCTTTGCAGGGGAGGTTTGGATTTTGTTCTATGCGGGGCCATATATAGCCAAGATGTCTCCTTCAAAAACAGTCTTTGTTGTTGTTGCGCACAGCTCAATAATAGTAGCTGGTTCTGCATGGGTTTGTTTTAGTCTGCTATTGCCATAGATAATAAAAAAGGGAAAAAATCAATTAGCAGGAATCAATAGCAACTATTTTGAAACTTAGATCAAGTTTAAGAAAGTATTTGTCAATGCAAAAGCTATATTCTATTGTTTTTTTAATAGAAAATTCTAAAAGAAGGTGAAGAAGTTTCATGTGTTCAAAATGGTGCAAAAAGCAATTAGAAATAAAATACGTGCATACCTTTTTGGACTTTCAGCAGTTGAGTTTGCATCCATTGTCAGCTTGTTTGGTGTCGGTATTGTTTCTATTGTGTCGTGGAGAGGCAAGTAACTTTTTTCTGTTACTAGGTTGTTTGCTTCTGATGCCATTTCCAGTGTATTTTGCAACATGCAGAAGTTGTTTTGTTTGTAGTTTTCAGTTGCAATTTTAGACTCGCATTTCAAAAGCTCCACATGTACAAAGTGGTAGAAAAATCAGATGCAGCTAATATTGTTAAATAGTATAAAGAAAAGAAACAATGTAAAAGAGACGGGAAAAAATATCAACAAGTCGATAGCATAAAAAAAAAGGGTTAAAAAATGTATACAAATCTTGGGTAGGATTTCTGACATATGCACAGACCAAAGTATATGTAGTATCAAGAATGTTGGCTGAATAAGAGATACTGGCCTCAGAAAATTCCCATTTACAATTAAGGCTTTAATAAAAGATATTGGTACTAAAACTTTCTCAATATGTTAGGCATATTCTGCATTACCACAAAATGGAGATAGGAAGTGAATACTTTGCCTAACGAGTCTCTTAATAGAAATCATAATTGTTGTTTTTTTAGATGTCAACCATGGGAAAAACAAAGTGTATATAACTAAGCAAGAAGAATAACATTTTTTTTCAACAACCAAAAAAACTAGAATTTGACATCAATAGGAAAATTATAATAATCTGAGAAACTTCAATAGAATTTAAACTGATAGTTGTGGCATTAATGTTGCATCAATGTTGCAGATGCTAAAAACTTACCTGAATTTAGCTCTCCATAAGTATCAAACAAGTAGATCACTACAACCTGAAACACACAAACCTTGCAGAAGAAAGAGTCTACAAATGTCTTGAAATAATTGTTGTTTTTTATATGTTAAACATGTGATAAATAATCACTTGGAGGATTGAGGGCATAGTCCCATACAATAGTAAGAGGGCAACAATCCAAGCAATTTTACCGAAGTTAATATTGAAAGTCAGGGGGGGAAATTACAACTAGATGTTGGTTCACACTTAGAGCTTGTTTAGCACTAAGAGGAGTTGCCTCAATCATCTGAGGCTGTATATGTCCAAAGAAGTCAGCTATGATCAGCTAGTTAGGTTTTGAGCCTGTTCAGGATAGAACAACATATATTTTTATTTCTTTCTCAAAAACACCAAATATAGTGGTTTTCTTTCGAAAGAAAAAAGGTTAAGGCTCTAAAATAAATTGATAAGTTACATGGAAACTCGAAAATCCCAAAAGGAAAATTATAGGAAAACCCAAAAGAGACTCTTCCTTGCAGTTGGATCAAAGGTAAATTTGAAACTAGAAGAATTAAGAAGAAAATAGAAGTATCAAGTAAGCATCAAAGTGATTACCTATTAATTTGAGGATAGCTAAAATGAAGAATACTTAGGTGAATTGGAAGATAAGGATGGAAGAAATTGATACAGTGAAAAGGAAAAAAGTAAACAAAAACCCAATTTCTTAATTGTTAAAAAGTACTGGAAGAGAAAAGAAAAGAAAGACATCACAAAGAGATGGCTATGCATACATAGACACCACTTTAAGAGAGAAAACAAAAGTTTATTAATAATTAAAAATCCCCAATAAGGTTGGGTTAAGGTGATCCCAGCAGGAAACCCTAAAACATCTAAGTGCTGCTCTCATTTATACTATTCAACCCTAATTTATAGCTCCCTTTTGCATTTTCAATATGGATTTGAGAGCTTCAAAGAGACCAGCAGAGTAGCAGGGAGGAATTACGCATTGGCTTTGTGAGCTTGAAAGAGACCAGCAAAGTATCAGGAAGGAAGTAGGACATTGTTCGCTATTTTTATAGAAAGAAAATGGTGTCTAGGCCAGTGGTTCACTATTAAGCATTCTGCATCATTATTGGCCTTCATGCACCAAACAAATGTGCATTGAACTCAATCTACACAAGCTGCTAAAGGAAAGATAACCAAACTGCTCAAGGAAAGATAAAAGGAAAACTATAATTTTAGGACTCATAGTGCATTATCTCGATAATCCAAATGCTTACTCTAGATATAGAGAATTGTATCTAATTTAAGATTGCCCTAAGAGGCAAATGAGAATACAAGCCTAAACTCTGCAGATATCACTTAACTACATCTGTTTTAAAAATGGGTAAATTTGAGGAAACTAATCTACAATTTAAATATGGACCCTGAAGTAACAACTGATTTGCTCGAATAAGCCATCAGGCTCACTCTCTATAACTAGCACAGACCTAAACTCAGCTTATACCCCGATACCAAGCTACACTATCATCCAGAGGATTAATTTATGGTTGAAGGAACATAGGAAGCAAGGTATATTTTTAAAATTTAAAGGTGCCCATTCATAAGTAGGCATCCTGTGGAAGCTTTGAAATAAAAATAGATCTTATCATCCACCAAACAAATGTGCATTGAACTCAATCTAGCCAAGCTGCTTAAGGAAAGCTAGCCAAGCTGCTTAAGGAAAGGTAACCAGGGAAACTAGAATTTTAGGACTAAGTGGATTACCTCGACAATCCAAAGTTCCAAACACCTACTTCGCATATGGAAGAACGGGTATCTAAAACAAGATTTCCCTAAAATGATGACATTAACGAGAATACATGTCTAAACTCTGCAAATATCACATAACCATATCTGTCTTGAAAACGGCTAAACTGGAGGAGACTAATCTACAATTTAAATATCGACCCTGAAGTAAAAGCTAATTTACTCGAATATACCATCAGGCTCTCTCTACATATCGTATACCTAGCAAAGACCTAGTCTCAGAATATACCCAATTATGAAACTAAACTTTCATGCTCGGGATCAATTTATGGTTAAAGGCACATAGGGAGCAAGGTATGACAATTTCAAACACTTGTCTGGAATTAAATTAGGCTAAATATCTTTGAATGGAATAATTATGACAATTGCTAAAAAAAATCTCAAACTAGATCAGCATGTAGTTTAAGAAAGAAGAAAAAAGCACAGAATCTAGTCAAACTTAATGAGATACATTTAGAGAAATGTGTGAGACGGATGATTTCTTGGCTTAAATATATATCACTTTGAACAATCTATGGGGAATTGCCCTAGTACCTAAACCATCTTAACAGAGAATAACTCACTTTACCCCCAATAAATTAGACAATGAAAAATAACTAAATTAATTAACAGTTTGCATGAACCTTATAAGCAAGTCAACTGCCGCTTAGAAATGAAAATAAGAGGCACACATTTTACTAAGATTTGGCTCTCCATAATTTAAAGAAATGTTGCTGGAAATGATAGTGCAAAATTGCAAATCAGCAACCGAATCGAATAAACCATTTTAAGTTCCCCTTGGTTAAAACAAATAAATGCAGTACTTGTTGAGTACCCTATAAAATTGGCAAGTAGGTTTAGAAGGCCGTTAAAAACTCAAACCTTATCAAATTTCAATCAAGATGTATTCATGGAATAACCAAGGAGGGTAATCACATCAAGGAAAGCCCGTAGAGTGGGCAAGAAGGTTAAATTTACAGCAATTGTAAAGAAACTATAAAGAAAGCATAGGCCATTCAATGAAAAGATTACCAACCTGGGGATCCATGGCCGAAAATAGGGCTATGAGCCTGGACAAATTATCTAAAGGAGAAAGGGAGGAGGTGTAACGCACTCTTCTGGAAACAATGGGAGGCAATCCGTGGATGTCCTCAAAAGGTGGTAGATGCTTCTCGCAGACTGTTGTAGACATGGAAACTGCCCAGAATCGAACCCTCGACCTCCTTCATTGCCTCCCTGCCTCCCTCCCTCTCTTTCATCTCGTCTCCTCCTACTCCTCGTTGTGCAAAATGACGATGATTGTTATGATTATTTAAATAATCCAGAGGGATACGATAGACATGGGGAGCTAATCATCCACCAGAAGGAAGAAGAATGAGACATTATCTTTGGCAAAGAAAAGTTTTTTGGGCAACATACAAACTCAGTTCCTTCGTCATCCGCTTCATATATGTGCCATGCCTCCACGTGCATATCCAGTATGTCAAAACTTTAAATTTATATTCTTAGGAAAACTCTTAATGCCCCGCGACATTTAAGTTCATCTAGAACATGTTTTTTCAGTGTGGGTGAATCACAATGTTTGTGTGTATATTTGCAGTTGAGGTCAAGTGTCAAAAACAAATTACAACTAGATGTTGGTTCACACTTAGAGCTTGTTTAACACTAAGAGGAGTTGCCTCAATCATATGAGGCAAAACCTAAGCCAAATAAACACTTGGTAGCACTTCCAACTCAACACTTAGTAGCATTTCCAAGTGAGAGGGTTGTTGCAATATTGGGAGTTGTATGCAACTGATAACATCTACAGCAACACATGTCCAAATATCTTGGTAACTCTTTTTTTTCAATTGTGTTTGTAATAATCAAATAGTTTATTATCTTCGCTATTAGTATTTATAATGTTGACTGGTGTAATGAAGGGAGCTATAAATAGTCTAGTATTCATATCAATATGGTTAAGGCTATAACAATGGAAAATAGGAAAAGTATATGGAAAGCCATTAGCATTTAACATTAAAGTGTCATAAAAATGAAATGAATCATCTATTTTTGGCAGAGATTGACAAGAAGGTCATATAGTGGTCTGTCCAATAAGCATTTGAAACATTAAATGCAAGAACATCATCATCCAGGTTTGTCCAAAAGTGGTCGAGCATTGAACCAGCACTAGTTGTTGGTTTTGTTGTTTTCAATCTTAGAACTTTCATTTGCATAAATGATTGCAATTAATTTTTTGATGGTGTTTCCTTGAACATGTCAATGTTGAAGTCACCAGTCACCACAACTTGTGCATTGGTTCTCTTTTCTGACAAAATGCAATCCAAAATACAAAGGATAGTCTCAACACTGCCACATGGTTTATTATAAATGTTAACAAGGTTTAGAATGTTATTAGCAAACTTGGGTCCAACGAAAATTGCCTCAATGTTTTTTTCTAGATATATTTTTGTATCAATCAAATTGATGTCTTTGTTTACCAGTGTAAGGATTCCATGCACCGAAGATGCCAATACACTATTGATTTTTTCTGAAAGAATTGTTATTTTGGCATGTTTATGCATGTGTGTTTTCTTGCAAGCATAGTATGTTTATGCCAATGTACAGAAGCAGACAACGTGTGTTTAATGAAGAAATAAGTAGATGCCTAGTAGTCGGCATTGAATTCAGTCCATATTCAAACTTCCAAGCTGCATGGTTTTTTAATCTCTTTATTTCAGTAGCGACTTTTGTAGAGGTCATGAAATTTTTTTCCTCTAATTTGTTTAAAATATAGAGACAGTTGATATCTTTCACACGAGAAAGTGCAGTGTAAATGAGTCCATGTCTTCTAATTCCTTTTGGATCGAATGCCAATGTATCCATTGTCAACCCTTGCGCTGTATGGATTGTTCGTGCACATGCTAGTTGAATTGGAAACTGTGCTCGCATGATATTCCTCTTGTTGTCAATTACTATATGTAATGTGATTCTTTTTATAGGTGTCCACCTGGACATGATATCGGGTGTATAAAGATTTTGCATGCTAGCTCGTGCTAGCACACCGACTTTTTCATCTGAGAATTCAATCCAGACAATATCAATAGGTATTTATGTATAATATTTGAAAACACCCTTCACACCATTTACCAAGCCATCTTCAATGGAATAATTTCCTCCCACTAGTTCAACAAGCATGTTTGTTTTTAGCAATATTGTAGAAGAAAGTTGCAATGAGTTTTGAGTGTTTATGTTTCGTTTGATTGAATCAATTTTAGTATCATGCAAGACAAGTGTAAATGTTTATGTTTTGACAAGTGATAGCATTTTTTAATTGTGTTCTTGAACATCTTTGTTATAGTGGAAAAGATAAAGAAATGTTGCATCTATTGGTGGTTTCCTATAGCAATGTTGGTTCAAGTAATCAATGTCATCTATTGTTTGAGAGCATGTTCTAATCCTGTTCAGGATTGATATGAATGTTTGGTTTTCTTGTCTTACCACTTTTTTAGGCTCATAACACTTTATCATGTCAGGCCAAAATTTATAGGGAAATGGTTGTTGTTGAAATCTTGGTTGTTCAAAAATCAAAGAATCACAAACAGGTTGCATTTGACAAAGGTCGCCACAAAATATGACATCAAGGTTTCCAAATGGCCTTGTTGGTGTATGCATAATTTCACGTAATCTTTTGTCTATGTTGTATAGCATGTAGGATCCTATCAAAGAGACTTCATCAATGAGCAACACTTGAAGTTGTTCAAAATATTTTTTCAAAGCATCTAGTGTGTTTGAATTTAGCGGGAGCATATTTGATGAATTTAATGGTAATCTTAGAGCAGAATGAACTGTAACACTGCCTACATTGTATGCTGCCTTCCCAGTAAATGCAGCTTTAAGAACTTTTTTTTTCAAAGGGTCACTACCAATTTCTTTGTCATAGAAATGTAGCAATGCATCATAAGCTATTTTTGCAGTGTGAGTTTTACCTGTACCTAACCCCCCTGTCAAGAACAAGTGGATTGGAGTTGATGGATTGTTCTTTTTTCTTGCAACAATTTATTTTACTACTGATTGTTGTTCATTATTTAAGTTTCTTCTAATTGCATGGTACTTGTCCATGTCTAGAAGAAATGGTTGTTTTGTCAAGTTGCATATGTTATCGAGTTGTGATACATGGGTTAACTTTTCGCGAAGAAGATCATGTTGAATGTCATATTGTTCAAAAGCAAATGCATACATTTTTTTTTCTTTTTCCATAGCAAGGTTAGATATCTCATCAAGATGCAATGTAATAGTTTCAGCTGCAGTGTCAATGTCACCCCACTTTGTTGTTGCTCTACCCATGAACTTTTTCTCAATAATGTCTATATGTGTTTTGTAAGCTACAAGTTCTTTAGACCATGTTTTGAAACTGCATTTTAACAAGTTGTAATTGTGTCTATGCGGTACAAAGAGCGTGATTTTTTCCCTAGCAAAATTTTCAGGGTATTTTCCTTTGTTTTAACGAATGTATTGTATGATACATGGTTTGTTTCTTTTTCTTGTAGTTGTATGAATACAAGAATAGTAAGATGCATATTCAGCCAAGGAGATACTTTCAAGTTCAATGGGTCATGCAATCTATTTTTCTAAAACTGAGGCGGAAATAATGTCATCAAAGTCATCCGGTTCTTTTTCTAGTAGCGATGGCCTTTTTAGTACAACTGTCTTTTTTTCATCTGGAGAAGTATTGATAAATATTGTATTTCTTGAAGATGAATGCAAAGGCAATGAAAGCATAATATGGATTGCTTGTCTACTAGACATTTGTTTCATGTTAAGCAACGTATTTCCAAGTTTACGTATTGTTTCTATTTTCCTGTCATTATTAGTGAAACATTGTTCTTTGATCTTTTTTAAAAGTAGTTGGCATAGTTCTATCTTTCTTGGTAAAGTACGAGCTTACATACTTTGCTGTAGCATAAGCATCTAAGACATATTGTGCGTCTGTATTTGCTTGCCACAAGTCTGGGATTGATTTTGTGAATGCATTGATCCAAATGTTAGCAGGAGCTCTTTTTAGTATCAAAGTTGGGCGAGTGAGCAAAGAGCGCAAAATAAAAATGTATTCATCCCTAGGTATTTGCAATTCTTGAATAAGTGACGCAAAATACATTTTCTTAGAGTATTCACTATGTTAAAAAATAGAGTATCTTTGGTTTTCTTTTTCGATTAAACAATTGGGGCTATTTTCGAGTGGTTATAGGACCATAGTTGTATCTATAGGAGGCAATGGGAAATTGAATATGCATCTAGATTGTTTATGTTTTTTTCATGTTCTTGTGTGACAATGAGTTTGAACTTTAACAAATTTTTCATTAAGCAACGTTGAATCTATTGATATATAACAATCAACAAAAGAAGTAATTTCAGCATTAGTATTTTGTCCATAAATTGGTGCATTTTGAATCCAAAGTAGTCCATGTTCATGCTCATTTCCTCTTTGCTTAAATTCAGTTGTGAAAAAATTCCTCTACTTTTCCAAACAAATTATCATTCTTTAAAATCAAAGATTTTAATGTTGTTATTTTGTGCCTATAGTATCGGCTACAAATCACAGGATCCCTTCTTATGAATGAGTCAATAGTATCTTCTTTTGAACTGTCAAGTGGTTCCTTTAGGTTTTTATTTTCAATTTGATATAGAGCATTGCACAAAGCCACCCAAAAATGTTCTGCACTTGTAAAAGTTACAAAGAAAGTGGGAGGGCCTAGTTAGCGAATCATTGCAAACAAGTCTTTTTTCATATTTTCAAAGTAGTCAGGTGATGTTCTTATTGACTTTAATGTACGATAGCCGATTGGGGATCTAAGAATTTTCTCAAGATTTTTTTTTGTCTTGACATCTTTTGCTAACATTTTTTTTCCTTTTAGCTCTCCTATGCGAATTGATATCCAAGCAGTGTTGGAGATTTGGTTTATGATGACTTTGACTGCTTTAAAAAAAATGTTCATGTTGTGTGTTTCAATGTCTGTACTTTCTTCTTCAAGATCCCATGGCGATATTTGTTGATATGAAAATCGATTGAAAATGTCTTCAGGCCAATTACATCCAAAGAAAAGCATAGGGAAATTTAGTTCTTCGGAAATTTATCCTGGAAAATGCCCAATGGACAAAAATTCTCAGAGGGTGCGATCTTTATGATCTTGTTCACCAAATCATCTATTAGATGAGTTTCTCCATATCCATGTATCAATGTCTCAGATATTGGTTCTAGCTCTATTTCATTTTCAATTTCATGTATTGAATGAATGGTTGTTTCTGTGTTTGATTCTTGGTGCACTATTTTATTAAACATTTCTTCCCAACTAGTATTAATAACAATGCCTTCATCTATATAAAGTTTGGTTTTGCATAGATCATTTAGTGCATCCATAACAATACTAGGGCGAACATTCTGAGACGAAAATACATTCTTGTATTCCAATTTTCACTTCAACATAATTGCAATCGTCATTGTGTCATCTAGACTCCTTGGCAATGCTGTTTGAACTCTATCTAAATCTGCTGGCACGTTGATAATTGTTCTAGTCAACCCTAGTTGTGCTATTTTGTAACCAAGTTGTCTAATTTGTGCAAACGCCATTCTTGGTGATACTAGTCGTTCTTCCAAAGGGGTTAGAATTGCCACAGATGTCAATTTGTTGTTGCGTCGAATATGGATAGGCGATGCAAATTTCGGCAGTTGTCCTTTAGAAATTGTTTTCTTGCAGAATCTACAAATTTGTTGCTGCAAAGAAAATGGAGTTGCTTCATCCATAGTTGTCAAAGACATCCAAGCCAACATAATTTCATTGTCAATTGTGCGAATATCTTTTTTGAAATGAAAGCGAGTACATAAAGAACACGCATAAACAAGTGTATCTTGAATAAGATTAAGGTATGTTGAAGTTGCTTTTTTTGCTTTATCGGATTCCTTTTGCTTTTGATGATTATGACATGCTTGTTTACGAATGGCATGTTTCAATGAGCGCAAGCTACTAGGTGTTTCATTGACCATAACCGAGTGCATATTGTTTTGTTGTTCTAGAGATTCATTGCCAATGCAATATTTCTTTTCATTTTGATGACCTTCCAAATACACTTTATTAATACATGTCTCCTTTTGATTTTGACAACGATTCATTGCTTGCATATGCATCTTCTGTTTCAACGAGCGTAGGCTAGTAGCCATTTGGCTATGCAATGCAGTTGTTTTTGCATTTTTTTTTTGTCTCTATGCAAAAGTTGTTGACAATATTTTC
>LPNX010395762.1:4491-43175 GCA_001517045.1 Pseudotsuga menziesii
TGGTTGTATCATGAATTCTGGGTAATTCTGCTTCTGCTTCTTTAGGTTCTTCAATAGGTCTCTTTCTGGATTTGTTGTAAGCTGTGTCTTCATCAAATGTAACATCCCTGCTGATGTCAATCTTCTTGTATCTTGGGAAATAGATTCTGTAATCCTTCGAGCTTTCAGAGTATCCCACAAATATGCCCTTCTTTCTTGAAGGATCTAATTTTGTTCTCTTCTCTTTTGGAATGTGTATGTACACAGGACAACCGAATATTCTAAGATGGCTGACTTCTAGTTTCTTGCCAGAGAAGACTTCTTCAGGAGTCTTGTTCTCGAGTACTCTATGTGGAGTACGGTTCTGTACATACACTGTTGTTCTAGCAGCTTCAGCCCAAAGATGCATAGGAAGATCTTGATCATGAAGCACTGCTCTTGCAGCTTCCATGATGGTTCTATTATTTCATTCCACAATCCCATTCTGTTGTGGATTATAAGGAGTGGACAACTCCCTCTTAATCCCTCATTCTTTACATAGCTCTTTGAATTCATTTGTAGTGAATTCTCTGCCATTATCTGATCCAAAAGTCTTGATCTTCTTTTTAGTGTGATTCTCGATCAAGGCTTTGAATTCCTTGAACTTACTGAATACTTTGTCTTTGTTCTTCATGAAGTAAACCCATGTCTTTCTAGAAAAATCATCAATAAAATAAACATAGTATGCATACCCACTTAGTGAATTTGATGAGATAGGACCGCATACATCAGAGTGGATGATTTCTAGTATGATTTTGGCTTTGCTTTCACTGCTGGGAAATGTCTTCTTTGTATTATTCCCTTTCGCACATCCTTTGCAGACCCCATCATGTTTTGCTTGGAATTCTAGAAGACCTTCAACATATTTGCTTACAACAGGTAGTGCTCTGTAATGCACATGTGCAAGCCTCCTATGCCAAAGCTCATTTGGATCTACTGTTTCATGCACCAAGGCTTGTTCTAGATGGCCCTTCAATTTGGACAGACCTCCTTCTTGGTCTCCAATTACTACCGCATCATCGATAGTCTTTCCTCTAGGCCACATAATGACTTGACCATCTATGAATGCAACCCTCATTCCTTTTGTCACGTCCCCATCCCTCAGATTGGTGAAGAGGACGCGATGAACACCATAGAAGCCGGGACTAACAGTCCCATGAACATGAAATCAATGCTGAGAATTAAAATCTTAAACAACATGTATAACAGAATGCACAATTATTCAATCATACAGCGGGAGAAATCACTTACATACAACCAGCATTCATCATGTTTGTCATTATTCATTTAACATCAATATAATTGCAGAGATAGACTAGCAGCACTTATCTGTTGATGAAGAATCCCGCAACCAGCTATGTCGCTACAACGTTCCACCCAACCATAGGCCAGTGTGCTCATCAATCTCTCAGCACACTGCCACCCTTGAGTTGGGCATGATTCCTCCAAGGATAAGGGTCAATTACAGGCTTTCACATAGCCAAGGGAACATACTCATCCAAACCAACACCACTGGGTTTATCATGCCATCAACAGATCGGCCAAGCCGGCACAGTCCGAAGACCAACAACTGCATACCCACAGCATAACAATTCCTTCACAGCCCTGTGGAGAAGGCAACACAACCAGGGATAATCCCAAACAAACAATGAGCACAGCTCAAGCCCACAAGGCACATGGAGTTGTTCTTGGCCCTATCATGGCCAAAACAAATCAGCTGCAATCCATACCAGGGTACTTCAGTAGCCTATACCCACAAGGAATGATAGAAACACTCCCCATAGCCATGGGAAACTCAATGCAAGCCACAATAGACAGCCCCAAACGTAACAACAACCACGCTCACCATGATGAGATGCAATCAGCAGTCCATCTTGGACAATTAAGAAAACGGGAAGACTTACACAGTTCCCCACTGGGGAAAAAGGTTACATACTCCTCGCCTGTGCGTGGGGAGGGACGGCTCTGCTGATGCCCGCGGATGGAAAAACAACCGCGGAATTGAACTTGCTTCCCTCTGCGCACAGATGAGGAACATACCACCATGGGAAATGAACAGCCCCAGAAAACATGTGTGGTGAGGAGCCCGACCAACCGCCTGCGGGAGGATGAAAACAGACCGTCTCCCTCTCGACGTGAGGAAGAATAGACCATGACCTCTGCGCGCGAGCAGGAAAATAGACCATGCTGAAGATGGCGGTGGAGGTGAAGACCAGACGCGTGAGGATATGAGCCAACCTCCACGTGAGAGTGAACCCCCCTGCCCAGGGAAGAGTGCGTGAGGGAGAATAATGGGTAGACGTGGGTGGAGTGGGCATGTGGGAGAAGGACTGACAGTCCTGCCACACCCACCACTAAAGGAAATAATTTCCTCAACCACTAGCAGTCATAACTGCTTCAACTACCCAAAACAAGACATTAAAGAAGTTGACAAGGGAAGATGGAAAATCAACAAGGTGACAAAACATGGTTTTTTCCCCCATAACCAAGGTTTGACATCCCCCACCCCTTATCCTTTGGAACCATGCCCTTTTCATTCAACATTGCACTGCCGTAGCTGGTTATGGTTTTAGTTTTATTTGATGTGCGTGTTTACATGATGCCAATTATAATGTGCCTGATAGCATGACATACCATCGGCAGTTATCCCCATTGCCGAAACATACACAATCAAATCGATGGTGGGGCTTTTTCCTTGAGCTCCTCACCACGATTAATTACATTATATACATCATGCAAACGGGGTCAAAACCGGGGACATTACACCTTTTGCATCCAATGCTGATATGGAGAGAAGGTTCTTCTTGAGTCCTCGCACAAACAATACTTCTTTCATTGTTAGAGACTTACCAGACTCTAGTTTATATGAATATTCCCCACTACCTTTTATTGGATATTGGTAGTCATCTCTTAGCTTCACCTTGTGAGGTGATTCATGTTCTAACAGTCTTACAAAGGATTCCTTGAATCCCGTCATATGTTTGGAAGCCCCACTGTCTATAAGCCAATCATTACTACCATGAGTAATGTTACCTGTGAGAGTGGAGATCAAAACATATTCATCCTCGCTTGAAGAATATTCACTTTCATATCTAGATCTCTTCTTGGATGGTTCATCATCCTCTACAGCATGAGCATGATGTCTTCTTTTGTTCCCTTTATTCTTATGAGAGTGGACCTTGTTCTTAGGATATTATTTTGCAAAGTGTCCTCTTTCATCACATCTATAACATCTTATTTTAGATAGGTCTCTTCTAATGTTATCTTTATGATGAGGATCCTTACCTTTGGAGTAATGAGGTCTTCTTCTCCTTCTCTTGGAGTGAACTATGAGAGCTTGCTATTCACTTCCCATCTTCTCTTCTTGAGCTGCTATTCGTGCTTCTTCTTGAGGACATTCTTCCCATATTCTGCTGAATTTGACTAACTTCTTTCTAGCACAGATTCCTTGAATGAAAGCATCCCATGACCTAGGAAGGCCATTCAAAGTAGTCATCACAATATCTGCATTTTCCACTTCTTCATCAACAGCTTCTAATTGTTCCTTGATTTGAGAAACCCTTGTTAATTAAGACTAGATAGTTTCTGTATTCTGAATCTTCACATTCTTCAGTTGATTCCTCAAATTCATCTTCCGGTTTATGTTCTTTCCTTCAAACAACTTGGTTAGGGCATCAAACATAGCTTTAGGTGTCTTAAGAGAGGACACCTCTAGGATAAGGTGATCCTTGATAGAATTAGTAATGATCCTCTTTTCCATAACCATCTTCTTCTTATGTAATGCCTTTGCCTCATCTCCCTCTGGAACTGGAACCTCCTCATGAATGTAGGAGTCTAATTCATTCTCTTCCAAGACCAGGGACATCCTATACTTCCAGGCTCGGAAGTTATCAGCTCCCTCAAGCTATTCATCAAGCTTGGTATGATGAGACATCTTTAAAATGAGAATCTCAAATGGAAATACAAGAGATCTTAGATTTTACCAGGTCAAAATGTCAGATCTGAGACTTGCGCTGAAATCCTACAAAGCTAGTTCAGGAGCAAATTATTTTCTTTTTCAGATTTTTGTCCACCTAAATGCCTTGAAATTTATCCCTAACTTTGATTTTTGGGAGGATATCAATCCAGGCCTGGGCTCACTAAAAAGTTCCTCTTCTGTGAAAAGCCCTAATTTCCAACAGTAGTGACAGGTCCAAAACTGAAAAACCTCATAATTGGATTCTGCTTCGATAGAAAGATGCGCCCTAAGGAGGAGATTTATTCCACCTTACTTTTGCTGAAAGTCTATGGAGGAAGATCCTCAAACTAGGAATCCCTAGTTCCCATAGCTGCATAGTGTCTTATTCTCAGGTTAGCTCTGATACCATGTTAGTTTTTCAACATTAAGCTAGAATCATTAGGATCTTTTAACTAAGAGAATAACAAGTATAGCAATCAAACACAAGAGACAATGAACACAGTGTTTTTCCTTGGGGAAACCATAAAGGAGAAAACCTCACAACTTCCTCAGTGATAGAATCAGCACCAAAACAGTATAATCCCCAAAATAGTATGTGATCTCTCGACAGCAGTAACCTTCTTCTTATCTAGCCCCAGTGTATTCTCCTTCCTCAACTATGCGATATACTTGAGTGTGGATAAGTTGTGTGATAAATATAGACTCCAGTTATCTTTTTATACTAATCCCGACATGACTAAAACCCTACTAGGGATGACCTCTACTAGGAGAGTCTAATAACCCTAGTGCCCCGAAACTGCGGGCAATTTAACCCTTAGACAATCGGAGGGTTACTCACTATGACTTGACATGACTTGTTTACATTTCTGATCCTCCCGATAGGAACATCAGGGCATGACAATATGACTCAATTACATTATAGGTACATCCCAGAATAAACATCGGGTTACAATACATAAGATACATAGATGAATACATTCCGAAGTTACAAATACATCAACAGATCTACCCCATTTAGATCAGTTTTTTGTTGAGTAATATGTAATTTTTAAAATTTCTGGTTGTTGAACATCTAGTAGATTATAAATGGTTTCTATTGGATTTGAACTTTAGAATTCATAGTTTAAGGACATATATAATGTAATGTGTCTATGATTGTATAGAATGATAGGGTTGTAGCATAGAGTAATATTGAAAGTACTTCATATCCGTTCCATTTGGATTATATTTACTAAACACTTTGAATTGGGTGACCAATAAATTGTTTGAGTACCTGGGTTGATGATAGTCAGCAACTTAGAGGAATGAGTGGAACTATGATAGAATTAGGAATTGAGGATAATTTTGTTTCTCATTTATAGAGGGCTCAACTAGTTGATGACACAAAATCAGATTAGGCCCATGATACCATCAGATCATAGGACAAAAGGTGATGCTACTACCTCACAAGCTACAGATGTTGGTACTGTAATGATAGAAAATTTACAATCATAGGATAATGATATATAGAGAACCAAGGAATGTAATCAATCCCATGTTGAAGATAATACAATATATCATCCTTTGTCGACCATTAGATACTCAAAGTTGTGTATTAATCGTTTTTACCATTATAGAGGACTTTGTAAGTTAGGTTCCCAAATTTTTAAAGGCTTCTAGCTCAATGGAAGAATGCCTACCTTACAAGCAGGAGGTTGGTGGTTTGATTCCTCCATGCCCTAATGATACTATAATATCGGTTAAAAAAAACTAAATTAGTAAGCAAAAAATAAGAGATAAGTGACCAAACAAAATGACAAAAACTTGTATATAAAATTACTAAAAATGACTAAATTAGTGACCAAAACATGAGAGATGTGAAACTAGGCATTAAAAAGGATGCAACACGTGGTGCTAATGATGAAGCCAAACAAGATGTTGATATGGTAGAAAAATATGACGTTACTTTGGATGCAAAATATGGCTCTACATAGGAAGCAAAATATGGTGCAACAATAGAAGAAATATTTGGCGTCATTTTGGTAGCAAAACACGATGCAAAAAAGGAAGCCAAAATTGATGCAAATTTGGAAGCTAAAATTGGCACATATTTGGAAGTAAAACATGGTGAAAAATGGGATAATAAAGTGGTATAAAAAATGGATGCAATTGATGCTAACATGGTGCTATTAAGGATGTAATTATGGTGCTAACGAGGTTGTCATTTAAGAAGCAAAAGCAGACACTGACTAGGAAGAAAAATATGACGTTATCTAGGAAGCAAACGTCGACGTTGTTTGGGAAGAAAAGTTGGATTCTATTCTCGAAGCAAACCTCGATGTTGTTTAGGAAGCAAAGTTGGACTCTATTCTGGAAGTAAAAAAAGAGACGCTATTTTGGATTCCATAAAGGATGCTATTTAGGAAGCAAAAAAAAACATTTTTTGAGACACTTTAAGTTTTGTCCATGACGCGTCCCATTTAGTGTCTAGTTTTACCACTCAATGTAAAAACAAATTACACTAAAAAGGGACACTAATTCTAGTATTTGTTGTAGTGAATCACAAAAAAATTGGCTACAAATAATGATCGTTTGATTCTTACAATTCGTGCTCTTAGTTTTTTATATCCACCTTGCCCCAGTTTGTGTTGCCCATGTTTTTCTACTCTTTCCTTTGTCGCTTTAGAGGTTTCAGGGAGCCTATGAAAGGTTTCAAATATGCTAGATATCGCAACTTAAATATTTAAAAGTATAAAAAAAATTGAACATTTTTCATTGAAAATATGATATGTGTCATAACTTCTTGAACCGAATGGCCAACTCTTTCCTTGTTTTCTCAATGCCTTCTCCTTTGCATCATCCATTAGCGCCTTCCACTCTTTCTCTGAAACCATTGGAGGATGCTCACACTTGGTGTTAATTTGCAAATTGTGACTATAAGCTTCCCTGAGATATTTCAAATTTAAGTCATCTACTGGTGTGACATCTTTTCTATTGAAGGTATTGCAAAACAAGTTAACCATGTGGTCCATCAAATCATCTTACAATTTGTCATTTTGGGAATTACACCATGTATAAATGGTGGGCCCAAAAATATCCAACATTTTCTCATGTAGGTTCTTATTAAAAAATTATTTCCCACAAAAACAATATGATTGTTAATTAGGTATGTGGCTTTGAATTACATGAAAAAAACTGGATTAATAAACTAATACCTACAATATTTGGTATCTTGATTGGAACAAAGTCCTTTTCCTCGAAGAATGTAATGGGAAATGATCCCTTTCTGACCACATGTACTTCTCCAGGATAACAACTTTCACATTCGATGTTACTCTCCTCTCTACTCATCCTATGAAGTAGTAGTGGGTGAAGGGCCCTATTGATCTCCAACATCCGGTGAGGTCGTAGCATCTAAAGGGAATTTCTGGTCAGGAGATTCAAATATCCTTGTTGGTAAGGTATATTGATGATGTTTTGAAACATCTCTACTAGCAATACCAACCTCTACAGCCTGTACTCGAAGCACAGGTGTTGTATCCAAAACTTCCTACAGAAAAGAAAAATTTAATTGATTAGATCGTGTTGAAAAATAGAGAACTAAAATAACATAAATGAATATATGTCACGATTTGTAAAATATTTCAAAGATGCCACTTACCCTGAACTGTACTATTGTTTTCCTCAAGTCATCGATTATTGCTTTGATTTCTTCAGTCATGGGTCTGATTTTTATCAGTATAAGAAGTTCTTGATTGGACTTTTTCAAATTCTTCTTTACAGTTCCCATTGGTTCAATTGAATAAAAGATATATTCCTCAGTGACCACCTCATCATCCTTATGTGGTCTTCTCTACAAATATCAATCGATAAAAGTAGTTAATTTATTTTTATCACTACCAAAAATCACGTTAAAAAAGTAACATGCATTTAATAAAAAGAAAATTAATTTAATCATGTTTAGGTACTATTAGGATAACATTTACTTGATGGGACACCATTGGGTATTTCCCACGGCCAGCTTGCCACAATACAAGAAGAAAGACATATTCATATTGAAAAGTAAAAATTGAACAATGTCTAATAAACATGATTAATGAAAAAAACTTTAGTGTTAATGTGACAATCATGTTTACTTGACTAGAAGCTACAAGCATGTTCTGAGTACCCACATGCCACAATATAATAAGAATGATGTCATATTGAAATATCATAGTGTTTACAATATTCCCACATAGTGTTTACAATATGCTTGCACAGTATTTACAATATTCCAGCACAATGTTTACAATAATGCTCGCAAGGGTCTTGTTATATCCCTGCAAGGGGCTTGAATAATTCTCGAAAGGGGGTAACAATAAGAAGATAAGGAAACTCTTATAACCATAATACCAAGGTGTACCATAAAGACCGATAACCAACCCCTTTCACCCATAGGACCAACAAGACCAAGCACTTTAACCTTTGTTGAGCTATCAAAGAGTCGTTTCACATATTTAAGTGAAATCATTGTTTAAAACTTTAATATGTTTGTATTGTATATATTGCATGGATATTGGAATATTGTCATATAGATATAACTTGGTATGAATTCATGTTTTATTCTCAAACTTTAAGGATACCTCTTTTAACTTGGTAGTTTGGACTAATCATTAGATTTTCCATTGCCTAAAAATCCTAAACCTTTCAAAGAGGAAGAATTTATCAAAATGTATAGAGAATTGGATGTAGAAGAGAAAGAAAGTTTTTTTTCAATATTCTTAGAAACTGGTAATCTATTGAGGTTATGTCTTTCCCTTTCAAAGTCAGTTTATTCCAACAGAATGAACAATTAATTTTTTCCCTCCTAAGCCAAATTTTAGGTTGTGATAGTGATGAGCTTGTTAATGAAATCATGTTGAGTGTGTTTTTAAAAAATAGTCAGTGAGAATCAGGTTTGGTCCCTTATCTTAAATTTGATGAACTCCTAGTTGAGGTGATTTACACCCAGTTAATGAATTCCCACTCTTTGAAACATTTCAGATATCAGTCTTATTTGTTGGGCTTATTTTTGGGCTCAAATGAAGAAGAATTAAGGTTTTTGGATAGTATTTTCAATTCAGGTCCTCGTAAACAAATCAATCCATCCGCTTTCATGAACAACATTATGTCACAAATCTATAAGATCATCTTCAATTAGGAGTCCCTAGAGTGATAGAAGACATGAAAAATATGTTGTTATCAGCTTCTGAGGATAAAATGGGGATTGGTTTTGTATAAAGAACATATTTTTATAAGAGTGTATGATTTCACAACTACACCATATATTTTTCCATCATTCTTAACTCAAAGGGTGTTTTCCATAGAATTTATTAGACAAAGATTACATTCATAAGAAGAACATTTTCTCAGTCACAAGAAGTTGTCCAATCTTAAATTCTCCTTTAAAATTTGGCCTTTTATCATCAATAATAAAGCAATCCTTCCTATAGTTGAAAAGATGCTACATACCATGGAGTTCCAGGCATCTAGAAGCATAAACTATGACCCCTGTCAGATTATATCACAAAGGAGACAAAGGAATGGAAGTAAAGCTTTTGAACATCAAGTAATTGAAGTATTGGATAAAACTATGAATATAAAATTGTGAATATGCTAAGTTTTGATCAAATAAAACAACAAATAGAGGAGATTAATATAGATCTAATTCAACAAATGATAGTATAAGTTGGTGTAGGACAATTAGATTCTCTTGTCCTAGAAACTCAAAGTCCATCTAAGGCTAAGTTTCTTAATAAAAGGCCTCTATCTGAGGTAAGTGACATGGATATTGATTAAGAGATTTTAAGAAAAAGAGGAAAGTTATATTAACAACAGAAAGAGTATCACACAATAGTGTTAGATAAGAAAAGTTTTATTGATCCAAAATTAGATATTGTGCCTAAACAATCAATACTTCAATTGTAATAATACTCCTTTTCGAATGCTCAAGATGTTGAATCTAGCATCCAATTCAAGTCAAAGAGAGAGGAATTTCAAAATATGCAGAGAAAGGAAAGAAGACCTTTTAAGCAATTCAAGAGTTAGTTTCTTAGGTACAATAGTTATTGAAGGAAAATTGTTCATTTGTCATAGCTAGGGATGTAGAGAGGAACACTCTAGATATTGCAGCTGTCTCTGATGGGGAACTAGTACATAATGAGAAATAAGTGACCAAAATCTGCATATAAATTACCACTTTTTATTTGGTGATCACCGGTGGCTAATTTTCGGTCTCCTATCACACGACCAAAAATGTGGTCATATTTATTTTGGTCATTTATAGCTTGTCGTATGGTCATTAATTTGGTCATATATTTGGTCATTAATCTGGTCATATATTTGGTCATTAATTTGTTCAAATATTTAGTCATTAATTATCATAGTTAATAACCAAATATGTGACCAAATTAATGACCAAAAATATGACCAAATTAATGACCACAAGACAACTATAAATGGCCAAACTAAAAGAATTGAAAATACCTCGAAGAAGGTCTTGCAATAATAGCATTTTTAAGTGAAGTTGTGAGTGCAGAACCTTCAATAAATGCATCCCAAGGATATACCTGAATTGAATTTGATTGTGGTAAAAGGTTTATTGGTTCTCCTATGTAGTCTGTCCAAAAATATGTTGATGAATAAACGAATATTCTAGCAATGCAATCTTCAATAATCAGGTGCTAAATGTTTCCACCTAAAAGAAAGATGAAAGTTATCAAACATTTTTAAAACGTGTTCCCTTGTTGTCTATGAAATAAGCACATTAGATATGGTAAGATATTATACCAATAAAAATATTTGGAGAGAAGGAAACAAGAATCTATAAAACCAAAAATATGTATATATTTTAAAGTCAACAATAACATTATAAGGAAAAAAATGAACTGTATATAAGATAATACATTACTAGTTTTTAAAAACAAAGAAAAATATTCGGATAACAGTTCAACCATTTCAAGGAGATGTACGTATTCTCTAGAACCTTGAATTTAACAGGATATTCAAATCGATATAAATTACAATTGTTCCCTAGAATTGTCTAACCAAAGCTTCATTTTTTGTTGACCCTCAATGTGCAATCAATTGGACAAAAGTAGCTTGTCAATGTGTATACATATTTGTTGTTGCAATAAAATAATTTGGAAATGAATACAGAAGATTCTTGGCTTCCCAAGTGCCATTTAGTTCTTTGTATAGACCTATAGGATACCTTCAGGCTATCCTATTTACAGATGATTGAATGTCGAGTGTAATTATGTATGTAGCTCATAACTCACATGAGTTCACAAAGAACATAATTGTCCATCCATGATCCTCGTGTACAATATAGCATGTTCAACTACTCATATTTGAACATTAATATACACCTAGGCATGTTAATCTGAATAAACAATTTCACTTAAAGAGAAGCATAACATAAAATGGTTAATGATCGTCCATTGACCACTAAATATCACTCCAAAATGTGTAGGCATCCATATTTAAACCATCCCAATAATAGTTCTGAAATTTTATTTATTTCATCTACATATCCAGCTCAATTGACCAAGTGAAAGCATCTATCTTCTTTCATTAATTGTCTACCTATCCATACCAGTTCATTTTGATTGGAACAACTTGAAAATTTAGCTTCATTTATTATTTGTTTACATGTCCTTAGCACTTCATTTTGATTAGAACAGCTTAAATAATTACCATAGTTACTCCCCCATCTAATCAATTATAATGGAAACCATATGCAGAGAGCGGATATCATACTCCTGACCCAAATAATTATACAACCCAATAACATCCTATCATCTTTTACAGTAAATTTACAATGATTTGTATACCTGCAGAGATTTCCTTCATTTGCTACTCCACATTTTCCATCAGCCATCAAGCATTTGATCCTACAAGCTCAACAAATTATTGAGTCGAGGGACATTATAGTATTTGAAAGAAATTTGAAGAATTCCTTACATCAGATCACCAAACCTAGAACTTTCCCTCATATTTTGGTCTTCATGATTGATCCATGGACCGCAACACATTCTAGAACATCACCAACCAATCAATGTTGGATGTTTATTTTAGCCATAGATTTTCCAACACAAAATACAAAAAAATTCAAATAAGCTAAAAAATGAGAATACATTATGACTCAAAATACACCCATGTACGCGAGAATATTAGTTTTATATGCAACACATGTGCACAACGAAAAAAATTGCAAAATGTTAAATTGGAGAATATATTGTTCATATACTCAAAATTGAGTAAATCAAGGCATCATAATAACATACAACTCAATATTCAATTTAAAGCTGATCAGCCACATGGAACAAAATAACATACGCATCTGATTCATATTGTTCAATAAGAATATACTATGGGAAACATTCAATTCACATTAATGATTTATGTATCTCTGATTTATTAGTTGGAACCGCTAAAAAAAGCATCGCTCCTAAAATATAAACTAAATAGCTATTTCCTATCTATTTAAGTTTCATCTCTTTTCAACGATTTAAAATGAATAAAATTGCTTCTAGTAAAGTATGTTTCTCTATGAAAGATCATAATCCAACCCTTGTAGCATGATGCTTGAATCCTATGAGGAAACCATATGCAAGATACTAATTAGATAGCAGTACATCCAAAACTCTTTAATAGAGTTTGCATATGTGGTTTATTGTATGAAGTACAACTTCATTATTGCTGAGCAACTTATGTATGGTAGGCTTCATGAAGAACATCCTCAAACTTCTTCACCTCTAATGTATATTCCAAATACTCATTGGCTTCTATTGGATATTTCGTCACAATTTTAGAATCAAATACATACTCCATCTCAATATCATCTACTATCAACACAATCCCATTTTCCTTTGGTGCTACAACAGTTTCCTCTTGCTCAACACCCTCTGTTGCAATATGTTCAGTCAAATTGTTCTCTGCTTCAGGCCTATCGTTATATGTTCCTCCAACAACTTCTACTTCTTTGGGAATGGTTTTTTTAATCTGACCAACCTTGACATATTTTCTTATAATTTTGTACTCCCAACTTGCAGGGTATCTAATTTAAAGTTACATTCCCACCATTAGCCACCAGTGATCGCCAAATTCAAGCATATAAATGACTCGAAGCAAACAATCCACTATAGGGTATACCTAGACTTCGAAGCGAAAAATCCTTACTATTGATATTGGGTGAAATAACCAAAGCATTGGAGACCTATTGCTACTTTACCCCATATATTTTTCCCATAATATGTAAAAACCGTTTCTTAATGCTTGTTTGAGGTCAAAATCAGGCCTATAATTTCCTAAAGTGCCCATACTGCTACAGAAAGTGCACATATCTATCTAGAAAGTATTTAGGATGTTGAAAATTGTATTTTATCATGCCCAAAAAAATCAAAAATCATCCCAGGTTTCCTTATTTCATGTTGTATGAAGGCTGCAAATATCTCATGAAACACCTATCCTCACTACAAACTTCAACATCCATGTGATTTGTAACAACCCAATGGTTGTTACATGATTTTTATTATATGCATGATGTTCACTTTATTCCTAGTTTAACAAAGAATATGCTGTCTATCTCATCTATTCCAATCTGATATGTAAAGTTGATTCGACAATTAACAGTACACTATACAAATTACAACAAAGAAATTCCTCAGTTTTGGGCCAAATGCCTACATGAAGGAATCCTTTATAGGTTTAATAGAGATACTAAAATCACACAAGGATTTGCTACATGATAGTGGAAATTTGTACAAGTTGTGGCACAAATAGCTTGGTCACGTGCATATGTAAGCTTTCCCTCTCTTGAAAAAAATGGAAAAGGGATTTCCAAATTCATGATACATTAGGATAGCATGTACAAGGAGAAACCATATTCATATTTGAAAGAAGTAATCCAAGGAAGAACAACATCACTATCCATAAATTTATCTAGAAATACAAGATGGCTTACCCAGATTCCTGAGTCGAGTTACACTCTTGAGATAAAACATGTCAAGCCTGGTAACTATGGTTTTCCTATAAGAAAATTTGAAGCATTAATAATGAACTTTACAAGTTATGATCTTTGCAATAAGATACTAAGCTTACCTTAGCTCCAAAAGAGTATATGTAATAATATTTCAAATAGAAAATCCTACATTTATTTCAATGATCATTTCCCATCATTGGTTTATTTGGATTAGACCTTCTTTTGTTGAGTATTTCAACACCAGAAGGTATAGGGACAATGCTTCCTTCGCCTGATCTTTTGATAGTAAATAATCTAAGATTTCAAGTCATAAGAAATATCCAATAGAAAAGGAACGTCAGTTCTATATAGTGGAGAAATCACTCAAAAATGATACACTTTGTAGTCTAGAAAGAGACATGATCAAAGCAAAGTTTTTCTAAAGTTCGGTTTTCACTCATCGAAAGAAGGTCGGTGAGTAATTTTATTCATTCAAAGCCAATAAATATGTTAATTTTTAATTTTCAATAATTCTTGGATAAATTATGCCATATAAATACCCAAATTAAGAGTTCCATCCCAATTAAAGAGGGAAAACCTTGCCTCCCAATCCAGATTAAGAAAAGAATGAGAGAAAAAATAGTTTTCTTGTAACACTTTTTTTTGTTCACTTTTCACTCATTTAAAGAAAGTAGGGAGCATTTCTATGCAGTCGGTGAAATCAACATCTTGATTTCTAAATAAAACTTGCATATTAGTTTCCCCATAGGCAGACTTAATTAATAATTTTGCATCCAAGCAAAAAGGGAATACCATGCATCCAAATCCTGAAGAACAAAATTTGGGGGGATATAACATATTTTCTTGTAAGAATTTCAAACAAACTAACCTAAATATACAAATGAATATCTTGCAATTGATCCATAAGGCCATTGGATAAAAAAGAACATTGAAAACAAAATACCGCATACCCTATGATCCCTCATAGGGTTCCAATCTTGCTCCACAAAAACTATTGTAATTACCAAAGTTATATTTTATCCAAGTCCTCCAACAATAGTTCATAAAATCCAATGCTCTTAGAAAATTTTAACAAAATCTTGGAATTGCATGAATTACTTTCAAATTATAAAAATGAAATATTTGTTACAACTGACCATGTGCTATGAGAAGGAGAATGTCAATGGTTGGGTCCAAATTGAAAGATTTTACAATGCCAAACCATCATGAAGGCTTAATAGAACCATTCAAACACAAATGTGTCACATTGTGAGTGGTGCAAATAAGTCATGAATATAAGAAAATTACATAAAAACATGCTAAATCGTTCTCAAACAAGAAATGTATAAGATAAAAATTAAAACAATTAAAAGAAAGAAAGGAAATTAAAACAAATAGAAGATAGGAAATTAAAACAATTAGAAGAAAGGAAATTCAAACAATTTCAAATTGTTCTTATGAAACTAAACGGAACATTTTATTTGACCTTAAAATAAAGGTTCACAAGTCACCTCATGTATAGAATGCCATCGAGTGATTGGCCAATAAACTTACTAAATAGACATGTCAGAACCATAAAGGGAGGTAACTACAAGATTCAATGAGGAGACTCAGTAGAACCAGGGAAGAGGACAAGACGGCCATTTAAAAGGCATATACGAATTAGGGGCATATACAAGAAAATGAACCAATATGTTCTCTAGTGATATTTGGAACCATGTCTTTGGTATATTAAGTAGGGCATTGTCAATTTAGTCTAACTTAATTGGATGTGGGAAGTCTTATCCTCCCCACATAGGTTCTATTCCCAGAAGTGGAATGTTGAAATCATAATGCATATACTTTTGTGATGGATTTGAGCCATGTTATTGACTTGGAATTATGCATAAGGGATATGAGGTTTACCCTAGGTACCATCCTCAAAATGAGGTGGAGTAAAGGGATGAGGCTTATAGGAAAGCATTTCACTGCCTATAAATACTACTTAGTGCTATTGTTTGCCATAGGGTATACCTATATTTTGAAGTGAAAAATCTTGACTATTGATATTCAATGAAATATTCCAAGGAATGGAGACTTACTTCTGCCTTACCCCATATATTTTTCCATGAATATGTCAAAATTGTTTCTTAATGCTTGTTTGAGGTCAAAATTAGACCCATAATTTTCTATAGTGCCTAGAATGCTATAGAAAATTCACATATATGTGCAGAAATCATCGAGGATTCTGACAATTGTACTTCTTCATGCCGAGAAAAATCAAGAATCATCCCAGGTGTTTGTCTTAGGTTTTTTCCTTATCCTATATTTTTTGTTTACCGTAGCTTTTTTTTTATTTTAGTCTTTCTTGTAAAACTTTAGATTAGAATTTTCTTTTTATTTTATGCATTGCACATATATTAAGTTTCTTTAGCCTAAGATCCATTAGATGATTAAAATTTCATTCAAAATCTTTATAAAATTTCTATATGATTATTAATATAAGCTAAAATCACATGAACATTACTCAAGAAGCAGCTACGTTGCCAGCTCGTCAAGTATTAGATGTTTGTAGGTACCATCATTATACTAGCAGTATTCAAGCTCTGTGTTTATTGCCATAATTCAACATCTGGTGTTGAGAAGTACTTGGGTTAAAACACCTGTACATAACCATATTTATTCATTATTTTTCAATCTACACTCTGTACTCTAAAAAAGGGTCAGGAAACCATGATTTTACAACAACAAGGGTTTCTTCATGTTTCTCAAGGATCTTGATCCAGTATTGCATCTATAGTTCACGTCCTAGCTATGAATGCTGACAAGTAATTTCCACCTAGTGGTCATCTACTTAGAGTGAACCTTCAAATGTTGAATGGATGCAAAAATTTCCCTTAGCCCTCGAGAAAGTAAAAGAAATTGGTTGGTATGTTATGTTTGAAAAAATTTTAGAACATCATATTGGGGTTACTAAATCTTTCTGTTAGAATTTTGATGGGTCTACAGTTAAAGTTGGAGTTTTGGAATTTACAGTCACAGAGGAGTCCATTTGGTATGAAGGGAAAGGTGGTATAAAAGACAAAATATCAATGAATATTATAGCCAATTCTTGCTACCAGATCATAAAAATCCATATTGGATCCGGGGCATTCAAAGGGATTTGTTTTTTTAAAAATGGCAAGACATGTTACATATCATCCAAAGATAAGTCACTTTCGAGGGAATATTCGACATGGTGTATCACTATCATATGAGATTCCTACAACATGTAACAAGTGCTAATAAATTAAACCTACCTTTTTACTTATTAATATGTCTAGAAAAAATGGTTGTTAGGGCTCGTAACCATTCTAGTTCTTCCAGTAGTAATTTGTTTCATCATGGATTGATTAAGCTTCTAATTACTTAGGAGTTAGGGAAAGTAGAAAGGTCATGGTCCCATTTTCTTTTCTGGGGGGTTTCAAAGTTAATATTAAAGATGCAGAGAAAAGAAAGAGAAAGCAAAAGTCTTCTAGAAAGAATATTTTAGAGATTCCTGATAATGCAGAGACAAAACCCTCATCTAAAAATAAATCTGAATATCATCATGAGTAAGAATGTATTGAAGAGATAACCTCGACACAACCACCAGAAGAAGATCCTAGGTGGATAAATAATGACAGTTTGGTTTTAGGTTATGTCGATGAGATAGAGATAGTTAAAGAGGGACCTATTCATGTATTGTTTCTGCTTTTAAAAAGATTTCAAAGCAGGCAGAGTTTTAATTCAATCCTCCCAAAGTATATTTGAAACCTAAAACCAGACCAATGAACAAACTCCAGATGAATATGAAGGCATTATTAAAACCTAGGTTTAATAAAAAGTGGGTGATAAGTGTTCAAGAATCCTCTAGTAATGATGAGGAAAACAATAAATCTAAGTAGTTAGAATAGGTCATGTATCAAGTCTTTAATAACATTAACCAAAGCTTTAAGGCAAATTCCAGATCTAACTCCTAAAAGTTGTATTTATAATGATATGGAAGAAGATAATCCATCATTGTTTTCTGAAGCTGATATTGGTGAAACGTCAAAAAAGAAAGAAAGATATAATGAGAAATTTTTCACAGAGGAAGAAGAGGAAATAGTTGCAAAATTAAACAAGAAAAAGGTTACAGATGAAGATATAGGAGGTGATATGATGGAATTAAAACAAGATAAAGAAAACAAAGAAATTGAGCAACTTAGAAGTCAGAATGAACATTTAAATAAAATCAATGATGAAATGATAAAGGAAAATAAAATGTTCAATATGGACTTACAAGAGGTGAATTAGAATAAAATAAAATGTTCAAGATGGACTTACAAGAGGTGAATTAGAATTTTGCTGAGATAATTCAGGTTTCAAAGGAAGCAGTAAAAAGGAGGAAACTAATATAAGAGGAAAAAGATCAGTTAGTAAAAGATAAAGAGGAGATGACACTAAAGCTTCATCGCATGCAGAAGGGTATCAAGAGGTTACAAACAAAGTCATGTTTTCTATATGGACTAGCCACTTTGGCTGAGGCAGCAAGAAGGATTTGAAATTATAATTAGTTCTTAAAATTGACACTTGTCATAAATTAGATTTCTTTTTGTTATATACTTTTTCTATAATTAGAAGTCTTATCCTCAAAAGATGGATCTGTTAAACCAACGTTTAGGGTCCTATCTTTAGGTTTTTCTCTATATATTAGGTTAATGTTTGACCAACTGAAGACACACATGGGAGTCGAGGATGCTTGAAGCTTGTACAGTCCCGCATATACTTTATTTGTGTAATCATTTCTTTGCTTTATGAAAGACTTAATATATCTATTGGGAGCTAGGTTTTGAACTGATATTGTGTGGATGTTTCTCTGGTTCTATTTGAACCCTTATTTACATTGTTGGTTATATTGATGTTTTCAGTGTAGCTGCTATGTTTATGAGTGAATTTTTATGCTTATATGATATTTGAAATGTTATTTAAACTGCCTATACTATATACATATGCTGCAATGATAATCTATTTGTTTATCATTTGTATTTGTGTGTTTGAATCCTATCTTCTGGATTTAAAGTAATATTGTCTTTCATCCCGCAGAATATTATTCTTATACTTGTATCTTATTGATAGGTATTATAACTCCCGATTCTATTCTATTCATGGCTAAAACATTTATTTATACATTACAATGAATCTTGGGATCACATCCAAGAGTCTCTTCATATTCCTACTATTTACATTAACGTATAATCCTGACGGATTATATTCCAACAATCCCCCCCTTAATCCGAAGGGGTGTTAGTAAGTCCGAGCATGTTTCTAAATCTTTCAAACTTTTCTCGCCCAAGCGCTTTGGTGAAGGTGTTTGCAACTTGATCATTTGTGGAACAATGTCGAAGATGGACTGTCTTGGCCTCTACATGATGTCAAATCAAATGATACTTTGTGTTGATGTGTTTGGTTCGATCATGGAATCTAGGATTCTTAGCCAGCTTGATTGCAGAAGTATTGTCGACCAATAATGGAGTGGAGTTCTCTTGTTTTTCTTGCAAATCTTAAGGTATCTTCCTGAGCCATACTATTTCTTTCGTTGCTTCAGCTGCAGCCACATATTCTGTTTCTGTTGTTGAATCTGCTGGAACTGACTATTTGCGTGATCTCCATGAGACAGCTGCTGATCCAAGACTCATAGTGTATCCAGAAGTTGATACTCCTGTCTCCTTATCGCCATCAAAATATGAGTCTGAGTACCCAATAATTTTGAAGTCATCCACTTTAGAGTACTTGAGTCCAACTTCTTGAGTCCCCTTCAAGTATCTTAGAACTCTTTTTGCAGTTGACCAGTGTCCTTCACAAGGTTTATGCATGAACCTTGAAAGTATTCCAACAACATAAGAAATATCTGGTCTAGTTGTTGTAACGTAGATAAGACTTCCTACAAGTTGTCAATACTTGGTTGCATCCTCAAATTCTTTTCCTTCACTTGATGTGAGCTTCATTTTCTGTTCCATTGGAGTAGAGATAGGGTTGCATTCTGTCATGCAAAATTTGTTTAGTAGTTCTCCAATATTTTTTTTCTGAGATAGGAATATGTACTTAGGATGTTGAGTGACTTCAATTCCTAAGTAATAGTGGAGATGTCCCATATCTGTCATTTCAAATATCTTTTTCAAATCTTTCTTTATGGATGCTATATAGCTCTCATTTTTCCCTGTCATCAAAATATCATCTACATACACCACAAGATACACAACAGATCTTCCAACTTTCTTTATAAACAGTGTTGCATCATCAAGATCAAAATGTTTAAAATTTAACTTCAAAAGATGCTTGGTTAAATTTTCATACCATGCGCGAGGTGCTTGTTTTAGGCCATACAAGGATTTGACAAGCTTGCATACCTTTTGTTCTTTTCCTTTCACAAAAAATCCTTCTGGCTGAGACATGAAGACATTCTTTTTCAAGTCTCCATTCAAGAAAGCAGTCTTCACATCCATTTGATGAACTTTCCACCCTTTCTTAGCAGCTAAAGAGAGTAAGGTTCGGATGGTAGCCCATTTTTCTGTAGGAGAAAATGTTTCTTCATAGTCAATTCCTTCATTCTGTGCATAGCCTTTTGCTACAAGCCTCACTTTGTTCTTGTCAAGTGAGCCATCTGATCTTTATTTGTTCTTGTACACCCACTTACAGCCAATTGGTTTGGTTCCAACTGGAGAGTCAACCAGCTTCTAAGTTCCATTCTTTATGAGTGCATCATACTCATTCTGCATAGCTTCTTTCCACTCAACTCGAGTAGAAGCTTCTTCAAAGGAAGTTGGTTCAAAGTTAGCAGATAAATTAAATTCACAATCAAATGATACATCCATGTCATCACCTGAATTATCTGCTCCTCCTCCATCTTCATGTCTTTTCGAACTTCTCGTTCCCGTCTTTCCAACTTCATCCGGATGGACACTTTCAAGTGTCTTTGTGGCCCATTTAGGAATATTCCATGCTGGTCCTGGTTGATCAGCTGGTGGTGCTTCATCATTGATTGAGAGTCTTTCAATTCTCTCAATCACATAATCCAGATGAATCTCTTGATCAGGTGAAGTAGCAGGAACTTCTTCATGCGCGGGAGTTGGTGCTTCATATGGAAATTCCAAAGGTTGATCCAGAATAGGAATCCCCCCTTCAAGGTTTGGAATTTCATATTCATTTTCAGAATATGTCTTTGGATGAGGATAAGTTTCCAAATGATCAATATGTCTCTCAATAGACTGGTCATTTTTATTAGTCTCAAGAAAAATGACATCTCTGTAAATAACAAATTTCTTGTTTACCTCATCATACAGATGGTATGCCTTGGAGTATTCTTCGTACCCCAGGAAAATGCATTTTCTGCTTCGAGCACCAAGCTTGTTTCTTTTCTCCTTTGGAATCAAGGCATAATAGGTGGAACCAAAAACTCTGAGATGCCTGATTGAAGGGAGATGGCCAAACCACATTTCATGTGGAGTCTTGTTATCAAGAGCATTTGAGGGACTTCTGTTTCTCAAATAGGCTGCACATTTTACTGCATCACCCCAAAACATTAGTTTTACATTCTTGAAAAACATCATTGAGCGAACCATATTCATTATGGTTCTATTCATTCTTTCTGATACACCGTTTTGTTGAGGATTGTAGGGAAATATAGTCTGATGTGCAATTCCATGTTGGCGAAGATAATCTTCAAAAGCATTCGAAGTGTATTCTTTCCCATTATCAGTACGAAGTGTACCAATTCTTTATTGTGCTTGTTTTTCTATCAATGCGTGAAAGTATTTGAATGTTTGAAATGCTTCTGATTTTGTCTTTAAACAGTAAACCCAACACATTCTTGAGTAGTCATCAACAAATGTCATAAAATACTTATTCCCATTTGCAGAAGGAGTTGGCATTGGGCCACATAAATCAGAATGCACTAATTCTAATTTCCTACTTACTCTGAAATTAGATTCATGGAATGGCAGCTTACTATGTTTCCCTAATATACATGCATCACATTTGTTCTTTTCTTTGGGAATGGTTGGAAAACCAAATACACCATTCTTTCTCAACAAACGAAGACTGTTATAATTTAGATGACCAAATCTTGCATGCCACAATGAACTAGATGACAAATTACCTTCTCCATGATGAGAGAGGTAAGCATAGTTCTGAACTCTTGCAGATGAACCCTTTAGCTTCAGCAGATTCCCATCTTCGTATCCAGTCATGATGAATTGGTTGTCAGAGGACTTTCTTATTTCTATGATTCCATCAAACATGTGGATGGAATGGCCTCGCTGTCGAATCTCCACCAAGGACAACAGGCTTCTCTACAACTCTGGAAGATAAAGAACATTCTTCAACAAGAAATCAGGGAATCCAGTCATCTTCAGTTGAATGGTTCCCATTCCCTTTGGTTTAAGACTTGACTTATCTGCAAAGTAAACTATGCCATCTATTGTTTCATTAAGTTCTTCAAAACAGTATTTTCTAAATGTCATGTGTGATGTTGCACCAGTATCAAGCAGCCAACAATCTTTGTAAGATGAAAGTGAAGTCATTTCATTAATTCCAATATTACAATGTGCAACAATATAATGAGAAGAATCAGAAGATTTACTAGCATCTTGGTTTTTATTATCATCTTTCTTCTAGTTATGTTTGTCTTTGATGGGGTCCCACGAGGCCCAACACTGATCTGATGTGTGCCCAGTATTTCCACAACGCTTACACTGCAAATATGATCTTTTGCCGGAGTTGTTTCTGCCCCCTCTACCTTTGAATTTTCTTCTTCCTCGTCCTCTCTTGCTGCAATCTCCCCTGGAAGGGTCTTTGGAATGATTCTTTGTTTTCTGAACAAAGTAAAGGGATTCTTCAACAGGCTCGCTTCATTTCTTGATCTTTCTAGACCATTTTGGATATGTTTCCTTGCTAGTGAGGACATCACCAACAATAGATGCATAATAGTGCATCTTCAATCTGGAACTTGCAACTTACATAATACTTGGAAAAAGATATGGGATGCAGGTTTAGATTCCTACTCCTTTACAAATTACAATATGATTCTACAGTCTTTCAAACTAATTCTACAGCCCTATCAAAACAATTGTGCAGCTGCTCTATATTTAATTTTGCAACTCTATATCATTAATTCTAGAGTGCTATTACATGAAAATTACATTTCAAATACAATAATACATCAACAAAATATCTTGCAGCAGACTTGTGTGTAGTAGCACAACGTGGACTCTTCAATGGAAGGTTGTATCTTTGATGAAGTCGCAACACTCTTCAAGCAGTCTTCACCAACAACTCGGTCTTCACATAAATTGAGTCGTAGCAATGGTATTCACATTCAGAAGAAACAACTCATAGCTCAATCTTCTCACGCGGTGGTTACAACTTCATTTTCAAAGCATAGCTACAAATTGAATGGAGAAAACGCAACAATTCCATGCTATATCATTCATAGACTCGTACATAGCAGCAATTCATGGAGGAGAAAATTATTCATGCAACAATCACGGTTCCAATATAGCAGTCACGAGGCTCTTTACTCAATGAAAATAAGCAAATGCTTGCAGAAGTTTCTAGATAGACTTCACGCAAAAATCTAGGGTTTATGAATCAATTGCAACATATAATATGAATCGTTTTTACCTCCACGCAATTGTATGAGAGCATGAGTCTTTACATCTATATCTTCTCAGCTCTCAAGAGTGAAATCAAAGTTTGGGTTCTTCAACATACATCCATCTCATTGAGATCGCGGGTTCCACAGGCTTAGAAAATGCAGCAACAATTCGCAAGACAGAGAATCACATCCACTTCATAAGAATGAGTTATTTCTTCAAGCAATCACAACGATCATATCTCATACAAAAAACAGATCATATACCAGTCGAATCATTCATGATTCATATATTTGTAAAAGTTACTCTCAAGCTCCACTCACAAAACTAGGGAAAACTTAGGTTTTCCAACAGTCACATTCATGCAGTTTAGGAATGGCGTGAATCTTCATAGTTATACAATATCTCTTTCCCAATGATATTTTGACCGGTGTTCAACAAGTTCGTAGGAGCAGAATAGCTCTAAAATCATCACGGGTCCAATATTAAACTAATTCTTAGTTTTGAAGATCGCAGTCACTCTCATAAAACTTAATCTTTCATAGCAGTTCTCAAAGGGAGATCGCAGTCACTCTCCATGCTGTATTCTGAAGGCGTGAATCTTCATCCTAATCTTAACGATATACACATTAAGACAGTCAATGACATTCTATCTTCAAAAC
This sequence comes from Pseudotsuga menziesii, assembly GCA_001517045.1. Classification (NCBI taxonomy): domain Eukaryota; kingdom Viridiplantae; phylum Streptophyta; class Pinopsida; order Pinales; family Pinaceae; genus Pseudotsuga; species Pseudotsuga menziesii. The sequence continues at coordinate 28,723 of LPNX010395762.1, forward strand.
TAGTATTTACTGGTGAACATCTTCCTCACCACCAAATTCCCTCTCCTCCGAAGTGGCAGCCATCAGCTCATCAAACTTATCAGCTTTCGTGAGTATTATTTCAACCTTGGATTTCTGGATGGGACATTCCCTTGTTTCATCTTTCATTTCAACAATGGATGTCAAGATCCTTTTCTCAATGGCTAGACCATTGTTCTTGAATATTTCTGCAACAGTAACAACTGTAGCAATCGCCATTCCCAAAGCAGACAGCTCCACTTCATCATGTTGCTACAGATATATCTCAATATTTGATAGAGCACAATCACAAAAACAATATTCAAAACATGATTGTGTACTAGGAATGGTCTCCACACAAAGGCAGAGAATGGTAAGATGGTCTCACACACTCAACACAACTCCAATTGCACCAAGGTTCAATGGGTTAGGGTTTTGACAGTCATAAAGAACGCAGAGTTACGAGAGATGGAAATCGCATTATTCATGGAGGTTAGAGCAGCCAACACATGCACCAATGCATGCAATCTGCAGACTGAGGAAAGGGCAGATGAATGAGCAGACTGGCAACAGGCATGTAGGTGTGCAGCAGGACTGAAACGCATCAGGAAGGAGTTATGGTAGGGCTCTGATACCACTGATAGGTATTATAACTCCCTATTCTACTCTATTCATGGCTAAAACATTTATTTATACATTACAATGACTCTTGGGATCACATTCGAGAGTCCCCTCATTTTCCTACAATTTACATTAATGTATAATCCTGATGGATTATATTCCAACACTTATGATGTTTTCAGATTATAGTCTTACTGTATATTGTATTCATTTTGTCTTATTTTCCATTGTTATCCTAAAAACCTAAAAATAGTCATTTATTCATTGAGGTGCCTGAACACTGCTGACCTCGTAGTCTAGGTAGCATACTTTAGGGAAAACAACAGGTTTCCTTGGTTAATGTTTTATTAAGGCCACAAACATATCCTGAAACACTATTAGAATAATCAACCCATAGTTACCAATATTTGACATTAATTAAATCATTTTCTTCTTGTGGGCGTGGAACTGCATTCAGGTATTTATTTATCTCGATGTTTCGATCTCTATGGTGAGATCATCTTTAGGAGACCAATGGAAGCTTGGTGAAGAATAATGTTTGCCCAAAAATCTTTTAAATATGGAATTTTTGTGTTTCATTGAGAGTTTATATATTTTAAAATTTATAATTATGTCGGTTTGGTTTTATAAGTTGAATTTAGGTTTTGTAAATTTAAATTTTTATGTTAATAAAATTTTAATAAGGTTTTCTAAAGTTATCAAAAAAGTTAATTTTTTATTTTTATTTTTAGGGATTTATCTTTTTTAATTATGAAATAAAATTAAATTTCATAATTAAGAAATAAACCTAAATTTCATAATAGTTTATAATGTTTAAATCTTTTATAATTCTAACCATTATTATTAATGTTAAAACAAATAAAAGTTCAAAATATTTATTCCTAGATTCCTAGATTCCTAGTTCCCTCTCTATGGTAGTTGAATTCTACATGTTCCTAGAAGTCAATACTTGATAAAATGGGTCATGGAGTGCTCTGGAATCATACTAGAAACATATTTAGCATGACTGCTTTATTTTTGGTTCCTTTAAGTGCATATCTATTTTTTCTGAAAGCTGCCTTGCTTAACAACAATTTTAAGGCATAAAGGAAAAGCTATTGTAGGGAAATTTGCCTTGTTTTTTGACCACATCATCCTCCTTTCTTTTCTCCAAAAAAAAGCATGAATTCATTTTTTTTCCACCACTCATTAGCTTTCCCACTTGCTTTATCTAATTCGTGAGGATCCTCATGGATTTGGAAAGTCCTTTTTGCACCTATGGGGGATTTGACTTGATTTAGTAAGCCTTCTTTTTTACCAATTCGAATAGCAACCTAGTGCTTTTTAATCTCTCATGTAATTATATATTTTAGCATCCTATTACTTCATATGGTTGGATAATGTACACTTATTCAATACAAGATTAAGTTATGCTCCAATTTCAGTCTCCTTTTGTGTGAATTTTGCATGTTTGATTAGAAATTTTGTTAGTGTAATTGATCTATCTCTTGGATTCAATTTCCACATGTTATCAGAGCCATTGTATATCAATTTCTCTCCTTACAAATTGTTATTTCAGGTTTGACATCACTGATTGGTTGTGCATTCTGCTGACTAAAGGGCACAGGAGCTTAGATATGGACCAATCTCAAAGCATCATCTTGACTCCATTCAATTTATTTGAATGAAAAGATGAGATGGAGATATTGTTGAGAGAAAAGGTCTCTATAGGGTTACCATGGCTACTGAGGTAGATCCCAATGCAGCTGCAAAGAAAATAAAATGGCACAACAGGAGGGATGAGACCTATGGTCTTTTGTGTCTAAGTATTTCAAGAGACCTCCTCTTTAATCTTGATTCATTGACATATCCTAATGAGGTGTGGGAGAATCTTGAAGAGATATTTGGAAATACAGATGAGATGATAGGACATCAAATCGAGAATGAATTGATATCCTTGAGTCCCAGTAGCTTTGAATCATTGCAACTCTATTTTACGTTTAAGGCCCTTGTTTTGCATTTAAAACAATGTGGGATTGAAAAGAAAGAGGAGAAACTAGTTTTGACCATTCTCTCAAAGCTTGGTCCTGACTATTCAGTGTTTTTTTTTACCTTCTATGCCACTAAATTGACAGCTTGAACCTAGAATATGCCTAAGCTTGTTGATTTCATGGATCCCTCACGCAAGAGCAAGATAAATTGGTGATGATGGGTACCATCAAACCTTCCAAATACCAAGATTTGGTTGCTGGAGATTCAAAGGTGGATTCAAAAAGAAAGAAAGAAAATCCAAAAATCCACCTGAGAAAAAGAGGGACAAGGAAAAGTCTCAAGAGGATCCCTCAGGCTCCAAGAAGAACCCCCAGAAGAAGAAGAACAAAGGAGAAATGAGCAAGTGCGCATACTACAGTAAGGGCTATCATCCTGAGAGCTCTTGTATGAAAAATAAAATTGACATGTTGACCCAACTCTTGGAGAAGAACAACATATCCCTTCCTGATTGGTCAAAGAAGAGGGAAGGAGGATCAAATTTAGAAGACAGGGAGAGAGTACATGCCTTGGTTGTTGGCACCTCAAGCTCACCTAGCTTCATCATTGATTTTGGAGCTTCCAGACATAAGGTTTAGACAAGGGATATTTTTCCTCTCTTGAAATTTTGAAAGGTCCACCAATAGTTTTCGGAGATAACTCTCTAACTGACAGTATGGGAAAGGGTAGGATTGATCTTGACCATGGTAATTTCAATAATGTGTTGTATGTTCCACATCTTGCCTCTAATCTCTCATTAGTGTATCAGATGACTCACACTAGGGCTCGAATGGTAAAGTCATAGCAAAAGGTGTTGTTGATCACATTTCGAATGTATACAAGTTTTCCCATTTTCTAGCCTACTTAAACCCCTCTTCTCTTCTTACTCATGATAATGAAGCAAGCAATATTTGGCATGAAATATTTGTCCATCTTAACTACAAGTATATTTCTAATTTGAGTGACAAAGACATGGTCATAGGGTTACCAAAGATCAAGGTTTCTAAGGGAGTCTGTCAAGGCTATATCCTAGGAAAACACCCAAAGCACAAGTATGAGAGAGCTAGTCATGAGAGAACCTATGCACCTCTAGATTTGATCCACAGTGACATTGCTGGTAAATTCCCTCATATTTCTATGATTCAATCCAAATATGCACTCACCTTCATATATTATTTTTCCAGGTATTGTTGGGTTTACTTCCTAAAGCATAAGTCTGGAGTTTTTGACCTCTTCAAAGTCTTTAGAGCCTTGCTTGAAAACCAGTCTGGGAGGAAACTCAAGATCCTCAGATATGAAAATGATGGTGAGTATGTAAAGTATGAGTTTAGCCAGTATTGCAAATATTTAGGTATCCATATGGAGCATTCTATTCCTTACACACCACAGCAAAATGGTGTTGCTGAGAGAAAGAACATATCACTAAAGGAGATGGCAACTTGCATGATGGAGGCTAAAACTTTGCCACCAAAGTTTTGGGTTGAGTCTATAAACTATACATTCCATATCCAAAATATATTTCCACATAATTATATTGATGGTATGACTCCTTTTGAATCTTGGAGTGGGAACAATCTAGATGTGACCCATTTCAGGATTTTTGGCTCAAAGGCTTGGGCTAGAATTCCAACTAAAAAGAGGAAGGCTTTGCAACCCCAAAGCCAAGAGTTCCTATTTGTTGGGTATTCTAAAGATTCAAAATGGTACAAGCTGATAAAATTGATCACTAACGCATATTTCATTAAAATAATTATTCAATTCTAAGAAGAGCCTTCAGCAGTAGTTGAAGTTGGAGAGTCCTCTTCACCGCCACAACCATTAATTGTAAGTGAAGAGACTAATGAGTTTTCTGATTTTGATATGTCTGATAATTATGAATTAATTGCATATCCTAACATCCCTACAAGACCAAATTGGGCATCAAGTACCATTCATGCAACTGGGGAACTAGCTAGAAATCCTAATGACACTAGGGGGACTAGATCCCAATTTGAGAGTTCCCTTTGTGTGAAAGATCCACTCTTTGCTGGGAAGTGTTATTTGATGATAGATTCTGATCCATGGACATATGAATATGTATCACATGATCCAATATGGAAAAAATCCATGAAATAAGAATTCATCTTGCTCCAAAATAACAACACATGGGAACTGGTTGATCTCCCCCCAGGGAGAAAGCTAGTCAAGTGTAATTTGGTCTTTAAAACTAAGTTTTCTGCTGATGGTTCAACTTTGAAATATAATTCACAAGTGGTATCCAAGGGATACACTCAGGTACATGGTATTGATTACAATGAGACCTTTGCACTAGTGGCAAAGATGGACTCCATAAGGCTTGCTCTAGCCATTACAACCTTGAAGCAATGGGAGGTACATCACATGGATGTAAAGTGTTCCTTTCTAAATGGAGATATGAATGAATAGATTTATATGGAAAAAATATAAGGTTTTGTATCTAATCCATCTTTAGTGTGCAGATTAAAGAAATCATTGTATGGGCTCAAGCAAGCCCCCAGGGCTTGGTATGCCAAGATTGATGGCTTTCTGTTGTCACTAAGATTTGTTTGATACAAGTTTGATACAAATGTCTATTTGAAGCTGATTCATGGTTCTTTAATGATTTTTTTATCTATGTGGATGACCTAATGATTACAAAAAGTTCAAAGAAAAAGATTGCCTCCTGGAAGGATGCAATGAACCATGCCTTTTCTATGACATATTTGAGATTGTTGAGCCAATTATTGGGTCTCGAAATTGCTCAATCCCAAAATGGAATCAAGGTTTGTTAGTCAAAGTATGGTTTATATTTTCTCACCAAGTTCAGCATGAAATATTGCAAGCCAAGAAAGACTCCGTTCCTTTCAGGATTTAAGCTTGAAGAAGCAGGTTCTTCTCCTATGGTAAATAATACACTATATAGGCATTTGATTGGGTGTTTTCTTTATCTTACACATAATCGACCTGAATTATATTATGAAATTAGTGTGGCTTCAATATACATGGATCAGCCTCATGAGATCCATTGGAGAGCAGCCAAGAGGATCTTAAACTTTGTTCAGGGAACAAGGACCCATGGGATCTTCTACAAAGAAAAATCTGACTTATAGCTAGTTGGATTTAATGATAGTGATTGGGAAGGTGTTGACACATACTGAAATTATACTTCAGGATATGTGTTCATGCTTGTATAAGGACCAAACATCTGGTCAAGTAAGAAGCAGAGTACCATAGCACTCTCATCTATAGAGGCCGAGTAAAGAGCAGTTGTAAATGCATCTACTCAATGTTTAGTTACCCATGGTTACATTAATTAAATCATTTTTAATTACCCATAGTTACCCATATTTGACATTAATTAAATCATTTTTTTCTTATTCCTAGATTCCTAGATTCCCTCTCTATGCTACTTGACTTCTACATGTTCCTAGAAGTCAATACTTGCCAAACTGGGTCATGGAGCACTTTGGAATCATCCTAGAAACATATTTAGAAAGTCTTCTTTATTCCTGGTTCCTTAAAGTGCATATCTACTTTTTGCGAAAGATGCCTTGCTTTACAACAGTTTTAAGGCATAAAGGAAATGCTAGTCTAGGGGAACTTGCCTTGTTTTTTAACCACATCATCCTCCTTCCTTTTCTCCAAAAAAAGAATCAATGAGTTTTTTTTCCACCACTTATTAGATTTCCCACTTGCTTTATCTAATTCGTGAGGATCCTCTTGGATTTGGAAAGTCCTTTTTGCACCTATGGGGGATTTGACTTGATTTAGTAAGCCTGCTTTTTGACCAATTAGAATAGAAACCTAGTGATTTCAAATATCTCATTTAATTATATATTTGATCAGCCTATTAATTCATATGGTTGTCTAGTGTACAGTTATTTAATATAGGATTAAGTTATGCTCCAATTTCTGTCTCCTTTTGTGTGAATTTTGCATGTTTGATTAGCAATTTCGTGAGTGTAATTGATCTATCTCTTGGGTTCAATTTCCAAAAACACCTATCCTCACTACAAACTTCAACATCCATGTGATTTGTAATTATTAATTCTTGCACATGATTTAGGAACTAGGAATCAAAATCATCAAAGAATAATTAACAAATACTCATGAATTGGAATTAATCGGAACCAGAATTGGTTTCCTCTCTATATATTTAATAAACAATAAAGGGTTACAATTCCAATGATGAGAAATGGCATAAATCAATGAATAATTCGAATACCTAAGTAGACAATTCAAATTCAGTGAGTGAGTCTAGCTTAACTGACTCTCAACCATTCAATCTCACTCAGTTAACCACTTGACCAAAACCCTAATTGACTCACCAAACCCTAACTGAAGTGAAGTGAAATAAATGTATGAATATCAACTAAAGGAGATCAAACACATGTCATAGCAATCCAACCATCAAGTGCTAGTGCTCCATGACTCCAATGAACCCCGATGAGGTTAACTAAAGCTGAACTGACCATCAGAAGTTGGTGGAGGCGCCTTGTTGACTCCAGATCATTAAATAATAATAAATAATCATTAAATAATATATTTTATTACTAGAGGCGCCTTAACTGACTGTAACTGACTGGCTGAATCACCAGTTAGCAATTAGGTGCATTAATGTCACATAGATCACCCCCAGAGTGCTCCAGTTAGCCTCCTTGACTGTAGGTAGGCGTGGGTGTCACTGGATGATGGCAATTAATGGTCCATTGATGTCAATTAAACTTAGGATAGTGGTTTAACTAGGCCAATTTGACCAAAAGAGTGTGTATGATGGTAAATGTCTCCAACACCCCCTCTTAAGCTATACTCAGGAAGAGTTAGAAAACATATATGCATAAAAAATTCTAGGGCCCTAGCAACTAAGGCCATAGGTCACCCTGTACAATGCTGAAACTGAAACAATGCTCAAAACAAACTAAGTGAGGAAAAGAGGGAAAACCCAGTGGGAAAAACCCCCCCTGAAGATGAACACTGAAAGTAGTCTGGATCACCCTGATGAACTCACCCCCAACAGTGAACGGAGGTAAGTGAACTTCTTTTCTAAAAATATCTTGGTGAAGATGTCTGCAATCTACTCATCAGTCAGGAAGTATTGCAGAATGATGGTCCTGTCATGCACTAGCTCCTTGATGTAGTGCATCTGAATCTCTACATGTTTGGTCCTTTTCCTAGTAACTGGATCCGTGGATATCTTAATAGCACTCTGGTTGTCGTAAAAGAGGACAGTGGACAAAGTACTACCAAGATCAAACTCTGAAAGAATGCCTTGCAACCAAACTGCTTGGATGCAAGCATTTACCGCTGCTCGATACTCGGCCTCTGCTGAAGATAGTGCTATGGAAGCCTACTTTTTGCTTGACCAGCAAATAGGGCCACCACCCAACATGAATACATATCCAGAAGTTGACTTCTGATCAATAGAATCACCCACCCAATCAGAATCTGTGTATCCAACCAGCTCTAGCTCGGAGTCTACAGCATAGTGAATGCCGTAGGTCCTGGTTCCCTGAATGTAGTGGAGGATCCTCTTGGCTTCCTTCCAATGAATATCATGAGGCTGCTGCATGTATCTTGATACAGGATTCATGGAATAACAAATATCAGTCCTAGAATGTGTCAAGTACAACAAGCTACCAATCAGCTGTCGATAGATAGTGTAGTCCATGGGAGGTGTGTGCTTTTTCCTTCTTCAAGGCTGATCCCTGAAAGGAAAGGGAATGGTGCAGGCCTACATTCAGCCATGTTAAACTTGAATAATAGGTATGAAATGTATTTGGACTGAGTGACCATAATCCCATCATAATTTTGCTCGATTTCGAGCCCCAAAAATTGTTTTAGAAGCCCCAAATCACTTATTTCAAAGGCATTGTGGAGAGCAGTTTTGATGGCTGAAATGGAGGAAATTGTGCTACCTATGATCAGTAAGTCATCAAAATATAAAACAATGATAATTAAATGACCATAATTCTGCTGTAAATACACATTTGGATCTGATCTACATCTCTGAAAGTTTTGCGAGAGAAGGAATGCATCCATCTTGGAATACCACTCTCTTGGGGCCTGTTTTAACCCATATAGTGACTTATTTAGCTTGCAAACCAAATATGGATCAGTGATGTAGCCATAAGGATGCTTCATGTATATCTCCTCATGAATATCTCCATGAATAAATGCTGACTTAACATCCATGTGATGCACCTCCCAGTGCTTGGATGCGGAAATAGTCAAAACAAGGCGGATGGAGTCCATTTTTGCAACCGGTGCAAAGGTCTCATGGAAGTCCACTCCTTGGACCTGAGAGAAACATTTTTCTACCATAATTGCCTTATATTTGTAGGTGCTTCCACCAGCATCAACCTTTCTCTGAAACACCCACTTGCATTGAACCAATTTCCTTCCCGGAGGAAGAGGAACTAGCTCCCAAGTAGTGCTTTTCTGAAGAGAATTCATCTCTTCATCCATGGAAACTTGCCATATCGGATCATTCTGAGCATGGTAGTAGGATTTTGGATCTAAAATAATCATCAAATAGCAAGTTTTAGACAGCAAATTATCAGAACAAGAGAGTGCAATACCTGCTCTTTGGAAATCAGACCGGGTTCTCCTTGGATCATCCAGATTTCCAATGTTGTCTCCTGCGGAGGAGAGTGTCTTTTGGGCCCATGTAGGAAGATGATTTTGCACTTTAGGTTCTGATTCAGTATCTGATTATTGCTGCACACTGATATCAGAAATTGGAGGATCCAAATTAGGGTCATCACCCCCAATTTCATCATCCAATATTCAATGGAATAGGAAGGAAATTCAGCAGTTTTCTCCTTCACTAGTTCCACCTCCTGAAGAGGCTCATCAAAATTGACACTTCTCTTGATGATGATCTGTTTGGTATTGATATCCAGAAGCTTGAATCCTTTAGATTCATCAGGATACCCAATAAACAGACATTCTATGCTCTACGGTTGCAAAGCCCTTCTTTTATCAAGCGGAATCCGGGCCCATGCAATGGACCCAAACACCCGTAGGTTCGACACATCTGGCTTGTGTCCGAAGTATGATTCGAAAGGAGTCTTTCCTTTCACTGATGAGTGTGGCAGAATGTTCTGAATTTATTATGCAGCATGCATTTCTTCATCCCACAAATTTGCAGCAAGCTTCTTTGACTCCAACATACAGGTGGTCATCTCTTTGAGAGACCGGTTCTTCCTTTCTGCTACTCCGTTCTACTGGGGAGTGTAGGGAATTGAATGTTGGACCTGAATTCCACTTTGGGAGAAAATGTACAGAAATTAATTACTGACATACTCCCCTCCATTATCAGATCTCAATATATTGATCTTAATCCCAGAGGCATTTTCGATAGGGGCCTTCAATTCAGAAATTTTTTACATACCTCTGATTTCTTTTTGAGAAAGAAAGCCCATGTATACCTTGAAAAATATTCAATAAAGGTAAGGAGGTACCTTGATCCATTCATGGATTTTATAGGCATTGTACCACTGATATCAGAATGTATCGGCCCCAATATGCTTGTAGCTCGGTTTGCCTTCCCCCGATCGAACTTGGGTTCAGGGTGTTTTCCAATCACACAGCCCTTGTAGACTCCCGTGGTTGCCTTGATGAACGGGAGGCCTTCAACCATGGAATTTTTCTGTAATTGATGTAAATATTTGAAATTAATATGGCCAAACCTCTCATGCCACAGCCTACTAACCTCATTTCCATGAGTTAGCAGAGCGATGGGATTTGCATCCGCAACAAAGTGAGAGAACTCATACGCTTTTGCATGATGATTTGCAAGGCATTTTGCAATGAGTTTCCCGGATGCAATTTCTGTTATCTCAACATCATTTGGGCTGAAAGAGACTCTCTTAGGCATTCCTGTATGTGTCATCTGATAGACACTAACGATATTTGCTGCTAGAGACGGTACATACAAAACTTTAGAAAAAAAACCATTTTGTAGATCTACAGTACCTTGTCCTTCAGAAATGATGGTGGAGTCATCTCCCATGTGGATGGGGATGGATTTTCCGGTCTCCAAGGAAAAAAAGGAGTATTTTTCAGCCATCATGTGATTCGAAGCTCCACTATCAATCAGCAGTGATTTGGACTTTGAAGTGCTTGCCATGAGGGCATTACCTTTCTCATGCTGTGGTTCCCGATCTTGGTGATCTCTCCTCCGAAAGATATCCAAAAGATTGATGTGATTCCTCTCAAGGAGAGAGGTTGCTTCATCAAGATTTTTCTTCATGCAGGCATGTTCAGGGTGAAAACCCTTCCCGCAGTAAGAACACCTGACTTTTTCTTTCCCATTGTGCCCTTTTCCTTTGTTCTTCCTTGAGTCGGAAGATTCATCATGCTGCTGATTTTCAACTCTAGGCTTGGGAGCATCAAATTTAGTTTTCTGATTTTTCTACTGCTTTCATTTACCCTTCACATCTTTGGGCCCCGAGACATGGAGGGCTTGATCACGGGAAGATCGGATGATCCCCATCTGGACAATCTTGTCATGTTCACTAGTTAGGGACTCAATGAAGGCATTGAGTGTAGGAATCTTCCATCCGGGGGTTGTGAGCTTCCCCGCACGGAATGTAGAAACAAAAAATGAATAATTAGCCCTGAGTTTGGAGAGAATGGCTAGGATGAGCTGATCATCCTCCTTCTCCGCTTTGCATTACTTCAAGAGAAAAACAGTATGCTTGAACTTTGTAAAGAAATCATTCAGAGTCTTGAAATTGGAAGGTTGGAGAGAGATGAGTTCATTTTCGAGTTGGTAAACTCTCAAGTCATCATGATTTCCATATAGAGATTCCAATTTGTCCCATATTTGTTTCGGTGTCTTCAGATCCGTACGATGGAAGAGAAGGTCATTGGAAATAGAGAGGCACAAGAAACCAAAGGCTTCATCCTTCTTGTTCAAGAATCTTGATTTTTCTATGGCGGATCCAGGCTCAACTTCAATGTCCATGACGATTCTAAAGAGTCCTTTGGAATATAGCTGAATCTCCATTTTACTTTTCCATGTGTGGAAATTTAATGGAGTCAACAGAGGTACTGAGGAGGCCATCTGGATATGCTGTAGCGAATGCTTCACCTGTAGAAACCTAAAAATCAAAACAGAAAGGGAAAAATAAGGTCGGACAGCCTGCACATTCTAGGCTTTCATCACACCCAGCATAGTCAATCAAGCAAGCTTGATCAACAAGTTCTTTACTTGGGATATTGAGTGGTAAGCCTTGGCTTCTGGTGCAGTGCTAGAATTTTGAGCTATTGCTCACTTTTCATGGAGAAATCTGTCAAAAATCTTGTTTTTGAGAGATTGATCTTCGTCCTACCATAAGCTCTGATACCATATTAATTCTTACACATGATCTAGGAACTAGGAATCAAAATTATCAAAGAATAATTAACAAATACTCATGAATTGGAATCAATCGGAATTAAAATTGGTTTCCTCTCTCTATATTTAATAAACAATAAAGGGTTACAATTCCATTGTTGAGAAATGGCATAACTCCATGAATAATTTGAATACCTAAGGAGACAATTCAAATTCAGTGAGTGAGTCTAGCTTAACTGACTCTCAACCATTCAATCTCACTCAGTTAACCACTTGACCAAAACCCTAATTGACTCACCAAAACCTAACTGAAGTCAGAGTGCAATAAATGTCTGAATCTCAACTGAAGGAGATCAAACACATGTCATAGCAATCCAACCATCAAGTGCTAGTGCTCCATGAATCCAATGAACGCCGATGAGGTTAACTGAAGCTGAACTGACCATCAGAAGTTGGTGGAGGCGCCTTGTTGACTCCATATCATTAAATAAAAATAAATAATCATTAAATAATATATTTAATGATTGGAGGTGCCTTAACTGACTGTAACTGACTGGTTGAACCACCAGTTAGAAATTAGGTGCATTAATGTCACACAGATCACCCCCGGAGTGCTCCAGTTAGCCTCCTTGACTGTAGGAGAAGGCTAAGTTAGCCTCCTTGACTGTAGGAGAAGGCTAAGTTAGCCTCCTTGACTGTAGGTAGGCATGGGTGTGACTGGATGATGGCAATTAATGGTCCACTGATGTTAATTAAACTTAGGATAGTGGTTTAACTAGGCCAATTTGACCAAAATATTGTGTATGATGGTAAATGTTTCCAACAGTAATGGCCCCATGGTTTTTACATAATTTTTATTATTTGCTTGATGTTCATTTTCTTGCTAGTTTAACAAAGAAAATATCTATGCAAGAATAATATCTATAAAAGTTGGGTTCTATCCAATTCATTCTATTTTGTTTGTATTTATCTCATGGTTTCAATTCCCATAAAATTTTGAGAAATTTGTACAAGAAAAAATAAATAACAAATTATATTAACGAATTGTATTATCTATGAGATCTTACTACAATAATAGTGCCATTAACCACCCTGAAAGAATCATATCTATAAAAGTTGTGTTCTATCCAATTCATTCTCCTTTGTTTTTATTTATCTCAGTTTTTCAAAATCCCATAAACATTTGAGAGAATTGTAGGAGAGAAAATAAAGAACAAATTATATTAACGTTCATAAATGACAAATTTCCTTGTAATTGTGAACTTCAGGTAAAAACATCATAGGTATGTTCCTGTGATATATAATTCATTTTCAAATACATGAGTCTCATACCTGTAAAACATCCAAATTCAACTCTAACCATTTGTGGGGCATGTTATCGGATAAAAATACTCAAGCAGACTCAAGCCAAATCTCCCTAGTCAAAGTGGATCTAGAACAAATCAAGTACATAATACAATATACTTTCCTAGATCAAATAGAAATGCAATCCCATAGATAGATAACTTACCTGAAGTATGCAAATCCTCTTCTCTCTTTGTTGATCCAAGCTCCATAGCTTTCAGATCTCCAGCTGCAAAACCTTGTAGAGCAAGTGGAAACAAGCAAACAATACATGTGCATACATGTGTCTCCCAAGTGTATCTAAGCTAACAGTTAAGGTAGAAAGCTCTAAAAATCATTAGCACAACAATATTTATGGAAAATGATTTGTGTTAACGTAATCAAGGAGTTACATAGAATTACATAAATAATGAGTGTCACAACCTAGCCTTAACATTGTAAATTTCCATCCAACAATCAAAGCCAAGCCTCCAAATCAAGATAGTAAACCTCCCAAAGGATGATAGGGATCACCTAGAAATTTCGACAGCATAAAAGTACCATATTCCTTCCTCTTTTCACAATGGATAGAGGGTTATAAGGCTAAAGGGATAGAGTAGGTTGAGGATTAAGAGGAGGAGTCTAAGGGATCCTCCCCATAGGTTAGGAAACCGAATTCCACCTCACCTAGATGACAGGGATAGTCCTCCACCTCATCCACCTTTGATAAGGGCCTTAAAGCTTCATTTTTTCCCTCAAAACACCATCGACACACCTTTCATGAATGAAAAGAGCGTCGACACACCTTACATAAGGGGAAAGATCTCCATCGACACTTCTAGCATAAAGGGAAAGAGCGTCACTAGTGCACCTAGCATGAAGGAGAAAAGTGTTGGCCTATCTAGAGAGGGTAAAAAGGGTAGGAACAACCTCAAATAAACCTAGTTTGGTAGAGAGAACTTTAGAGATTAGGCACAAGGTTGACACATGGCTCAATATGACGAGGTTTCGGTGTAACAAAATGCCCCCCAAAGAATGAAGTTATAGGAATGCGATAGGTGAATGCTGTTGAGTCCAGATTTGGTCCCTTTTTAACCATCTTTAATCACCTTTCTTCCCTTGCTTTACACTGCTTAGCATATCAATCAGACTGACTTTCTTCACT
>LPNX010395775.1:0-53651 GCA_001517045.1 Pseudotsuga menziesii
ATAGCTTCATTTGGAATTTCTTCTTCTCTCAAGATTGTTATTTTTCTCCTCTTCCTTTCTTTATCTTTCTCTCTTTTCTCTTCAATTTTGTTTTGATTTCTTTGATTTCTTCTTGTTCGACGTTGGTTGCTTCCCATTGTAATTGATCAACAATCCAAATTGATACCTGCAAAACAATCTACAATGCTAAATTTGTATTACAAAACAAACATTTTTTCAAAGAAATTAGGCAATTTTGAAGGATAGAGTTAGCTTAGTATGAATTATGTTTATATAGAGTTTCATCAAAAATTCGGGTGGGAAAGATGGTTGGGTGTGTAGTTGGAGTGTCATTAATGTTTGAATTCACTCCCGGGATTTTGCTCCAAAGGAGTTTACATGACTAGGAACTCGACCGAGCTCATACCTCAGTTGAGGTCTTAATGAAACCTCGACCTAGGGTTTGTTAAACCCTCGGTCGAGGGCTTTACAAACCCTCGGTCGAAGTTTCGTTGAGACCTCGACCGAGGTATTTAAATACCTCGGTCGAGGTTCATACCTCGGTCAAGGGCTTAAGAAAATAGACTTAGCCCACATTCAAACAAATGAAAAATTTTATGTGCCTTGCAGAGGTGTACACCCTGCCATTCCTAGCACATAACTGAGCGGAGTTGATACCGATAAATTCACCAACGAATCTTCTATCCATTGAGGTATCATACACGCATTTTGGCATTCATATGAAATTTATTTTTTAATTACTTCTAAAACTTATACTTAGAAAACCACACTGCAACTTCGAAGCAGCTCAAAGAAAAATCCGCAGAGTTAAAAATACACAGCCAAAAAATTCTTTAAAATGTACACATCACATATAGACGTGTCCTCTTCAAAAGGGTATCTTTGTTTTTTCAATTTTTGAAAAAATAGAAAAAATTGCTTTACGTGGACAAATATGTGTTTAAAACGATGCTGAAATCGAATGTGGTCACTTTCGAAAAATAATAAATAATTGTATAATGCGAAAAAAATTAACAAAAAAATATGCACATCACACTGCATTTTATGTAGATCATGCTCATATATATATATTTTTTAAATTATTAATGCAATATTGAATTACTCTACGTGGACACGAGCCACTTATTAGCTTCTTCAAATTTTTAAGGTTACACAGTTCATTAAATGAAAAAATTCACACATTAAATGACATCGGAATATTTTAAAAAAAATATCACTATGAATCCAACATAATATTCTACAATTTGTTTTTTTACTGCAAGTCAAAATTCACATGGCATATATGCGTTTTGAGGGCTTCTATCTAGCACATGAGTAAAAAATCAGGTTTTCATCGCCAAATTTGGCCAAAAAGTGTTACCCATCTTCATGGAATCACCCATCATGTTTTACTTTATTGTTAGCTCTCTTGTTATTTTCTGAGTGTTGTGTTGTCCATATCTGATCCAGACCCTAAATCGTGTCTCATACTTTTAGATATATGGGCCTGTTTTTTATTGTTTATTCAATTTTTTTTACAAAAATTGACACACTCTGCCTTTGGGTTCATACCATATTTTGTAACCAATGAACCTTGTGCATACTCCGACTATGTTGAGGACACACCTGGGTAAGTAATACAAACACATAGACTTGTCCATACATGTTTTGTCACATAGCCAACCACATCAATCTACAAATTTTTTTACAATACGACCCATCCCCTTCTCCTAAGTGGATTGAGTGTTTCTCAAAGATCTGTCTAAGACTGTCTCAGTCTCATTCTATCCAGACCTGTTAATTCCTTTCTTATTTGAATTTCATTGACATTTAAGGCTCACATCGGTGTCTTGTTTAGTCCTTGTAGTCAAGCAGCTGCTTGATTTATTTAGGGTAACTTTGATCCCTTCTCATAGCAACCCATCTTGTGTCTCTTCGATAGCCTTCCCTAGTATTGCTTTAAGTATTTGGATATCACAAAACAGTGTTGTTTGAAAAGTGGCGTTTGTATGAGTTTGGCCTGGATAGTGTGATTTGGTTGTGTTGGATGAGTTTGTTTTCTTCAGAACTCCATTACTTTTATAGAATTGCAAGATCATTGATTCCAAATTATAGATTGAAAACGAAGTAAAGAGATTTTCTTTAGTAAATTTTGAATAATATCTATTTTCTTTGTTTGAAAGTGAAACATTTTGTAATTAAAAGAAATTTTTGTTTTCTTCATTTTTGAGTTTGTAGTTTTAGACTTTGATTTGAAGAAGAAGAGAAAATAAAAAAATATATAGTTTATTGAGTGTTGGTTAGATTTCTTGGGTCAATTAATGTTGGATTCATTATCCAACCACACATAATTATTTGGCTTATTTGGCATAATTTACCACTTATCTCAAGTTATTGACTCGAATATGTGACTGCATCATCAACTAGATCATACTCCTTCAATCAAGGACCCTAACTGAGTCTTCTCCTTTCGAGGAGACTAACTGAGCCTCCTCTTTAATCAAGGATCAAATCTGGGTTGATCTGCATGACATAAGCATGCCAAATCAATTAAATGATGATTGTTTCACCTACTTTCAATTAAACTGGAGTTTCAAAGGCTCCTCCCTCATTGTTTTGCGTATTTTTGGTAAATTGTAGTTAATTGGAGTGATTAAAGGCGCCTCCACCTACTTTTGGTGACTCAGTTCAGTGCAGTTCAACTCAAATCACCTAACTGAATTCAAATATGCACCCTCACCTACTGATTGACATGCAATTTAGTTCTATTCAGTTAGACTCAATCTAAACTACCTCTGAGTCTGTTAGAGTCAATTAAGGTTGAGTTAAGTGGTTAATTGATACGTTGAGTGGTGTCTAACTGATAGCTAAGCCACTCTCATGTATTGAATTTGAATGATCTCTTTGGTATTCAAATTTCATGGCTCGTTATGCCATTGTATGACATTGTATCACTACTTCTATCAATGATAAGAAATTATACAACTGCAACTCCTCATTGCATGGTTTCATGACATTTCTGAGTAAAATTGATTTGTGAAATCTATTGTAAGTTTGTGTCTTGGTTATTAGACTGTTGTGACTCCAATTTTATATGGTATCAGATCCATGGCAGGATAAGTTAATTCTTTTACAAGTTTCCTACTGGATATATGAAGAAATTTGAGCAAAATTGCTCAAAAACATTCTAGCTCTGCACCAGAAGCGAAGAGTTTACCACAGAATTAATGGAAGACTAACTTTGTTGATTAAGATTTTTTGATTAACTAATCTTGGTGTGAATAAAATCCAAAAGTGTAGGATGGTTGACCTTTTTTTGTCTTTTTTGTGTGATTGCAGGTATCTCAAAGCACTTTCATTGCATTCGCTACAGCAACACAATGGCCTCTTCAAGCAATCTGCTCACTCCTTTCAACTATCATCAGTAGAAGGAGGATATTGAGATATTGTTGCACTCCAAAGGAATCTACAGAGTCACCATGGGAATGAATATGGAGACAAATGCATTAGTACATACAACAAAATATTGGAATAATCTTGATGAAGCATATGGTTTTCTATGCCTCTCAATTTCAAAGGATCTTCTTTTCCACCTCACTGGATTGAAGACTCCAAAGGAGATATGGGAAAAAATTTCTACCTTTTTTTATAAGCAAGATGACTTGAGAATCTATCAGCTGGATAATGAGCTGATATTTCTAACCTCGAGCAACTTTGATAGCATGAATGAATTCTTTACCAAGTTTAAGCACTTGGTGTTCCAATTGAAGCAGTGTAAAGTTGAGAAGTAAGATGATCAACTCATCCTTTCCATCCTTTTGAAACTTGGCCCAGATTACTCTATTTTTGTGTCAACCTTTCATACTAGAAAGATTACAATTCCGAATTGGAAGATGTCAACCGCCAATGCATTCATTAAATCTCTCACCAAAGAGCATGGCAATCTTGTTCAAATGGGAATCATCGGATCCTCTAAAGACCAATCCTTGTTTGTTTGAGGACCCAAATCTTTGAATGTAAAAGGGAAGAAAAAGAACCAAAAGACAAATTTTGACCCTCCCAAGGAGAAGGAAAAACACCAGCAGCTGGATGACCCCTCAAGCTCAAGAAAGAACAAGCAAAAAGGAAAAGAAAAGATCAAATGTTTTTACTGTGGAAGAGGTTTTCATCCTGAAATCTATTTCATGAAGAGATAACATAATCAAATGACTCTTCTCCTTGAGAATAATGACATCAATATTCTTGAAGGTGTAAGGAAGAAGGATAATCAAGATCGAAACAATCATCCCGAAAGCGGACATGCTCTCATGGCTAATGTTTTGAAGCCTAGATATCTTCTCATTAACTCTAGTGCTTCGAACCATATGGTGGCATGCAAAGACTCCTTCACAACACTGGAATCCGATAGTTTCATCTCCATACACATGGAATATGACTCTCAAAGCACATCAAAAGGAAAAGGTACTGTCAAACCAGAACATGGAAGCTTCAAAAATGTTCTTTGTGTGCCACCTTTGCCTTCAAACTTGTTGTCTGTGTATCAAATGACACACACAGGTTTTCCCAAAAGAGTTACATTCATCCCAAATGATTTTTATATATTAGATACTGCATCCAAAAAACTCATTTCTACAGGGATAGCGGATCATTCTACTAAGACTAATGAGTTCTCCAAATTTGCTCCAGATTCAAAGCCTACCACCCTTCTGACTCATGGGATGAGATCAGTTGGTAGTGGAATGAAAGGTTTGGAAATATAAATTTCAAATACTTGCAGCAAATTCAAAATAATTCCATGGTGGAAGGCCTCCC
Source organism: Pseudotsuga menziesii (assembly GCA_001517045.1). NCBI lineage: Eukaryota > Viridiplantae > Streptophyta > Pinopsida > Pinales > Pinaceae > Pseudotsuga > Pseudotsuga menziesii. Next base: position 4,792 of record LPNX010395775.1, read on the forward strand.
TACAATCATATCCTCCAAAGGGATCTGCAAAGGATGCATTGTTTGCAAGCATCCTGAGCATAAATTTCATCGGGGAAAAGAAAGTCAAGCTACATGTATTTTGGGGCTGATCCATTCTCATATCAGCGGTCCAATTCCTACAAAATCAATGAATGGATCAAGGTATGTGATCTCTTTCATCGATGACATGTCTAGATTCACATGGGTCTATTTTCTCAAGAAAAAATCTGAAGTCCTTGAAATGTTCATAGATTTTAAGGCTTCTATTGAGAATGCTACTGGGAGAAAATTAAAATATATTAGATATGAAAATGGAGGTGAATACATCAAATCAAATCTTCTGCAATTTTTTTCTCAAAGTCACAAATCAAGATTCAACACACCATTCCCTACACACCTCAGCAAAATGGTGTAGCAGAAAGGAAAAACCGGGCTCTAAAAGAGATGACAACCTGCATGCTTAAAGCTAAATATTTGGCTGCAAATATTTGGGCCAAAGCTATGAATGTTTCTTCCTACATTAAAAACATAGTCCCTCATTCATCTGTGAAAGGAAAAACACCTTTCAAAGCATACTTTCGTCACAAACCAAATGTGTCCAATTTATGAGTTTTTGGGTCTACTCCTTGGGCTCAAATTCCACTATATAAGAGAAAGTATTTGCAACCACAGAGTGTTGAGTGCATGTTCATTGGGTATCCATAGGAATAAAATGGATACAATATCTTGAATATCAGAACCAAAAATATATTCATAGAGAGAAGTGTCTGCTTCAAAGAACCTCTCCAAGATGTGAAACTAGTAGAGGAAGAAATTGTTTAAATTCCCTCTCATTCTGCTGAAGATTATGGAGTTGAAAATGGAAATGTGAGACCTAAAATTTCAGATATTATGTATGATATCATTGATAATTATATATCAGTTTCTGAAATATATCCAAATGATCCCACTCATCTACCAAAATGGGCCAAAAAGACTCTCTCTTCTGCTGGCTTAGATGTTGGAAATCTTGTTGATCTAGGGACAACTCGGTTAGATCTTCAAAGAGAAGGTATTTATCTTTATTAAAATGATTCTTTGATGTTTGAGAAGTGATAAATTATGATTGGATCTGATCCTAATTCATATTATCATGCTCAGAATAATCCTTGATGGCAAGTTCCAATGGATGAAGAGTTTAACTATGTCCGAAAAAATGCAACTTGGGAGCTTGTTTCCCTTCCACGTGGGAGCAAACTTGTCCAATGAAAATGGGTCTATCAGGAAAATGTTGCCACATATGGATCAACCTGAAAATATAAATCATGGCTGGTAGCAAAAGGATTCTCCCATCTCCAAGGAGTGGACTACACTGAGACCTTTGCACCGGTGGAAAAAATGAATTCTATACAGCTAGTTTTGGCCATTTATGCATCCAAGCACAGGGAGGTGCACCATATGGATGTAAAAAGTGATTTAATTCATGGAGACTTGAAATAATATATCTACATGAATCATAATAAATGATACACATTGGATCCACCATTAGTTTGTAAGTTGCAGAATCCTTGTATGTCTTGAAATAGGCCCCAGGATCTTGGTATGCCAAAATGGATTCTTTTCTGCTCTCATAGAACTTTCAAAGATGTAATTCTCATCCAAATGTGTACTTGGAGAAATATGAAGGTAATTTTCTGATTATAGTTCTTCATGTTGATGATCTATTAATCACGTGAAGCACTCTTGCTTCAATAAGCTTTATAAAAACTGCTTTACATGAAGCTTTTGAGATGAGTGGTCTAGGCTTGCTGAGGTAGTTTCTTGAGCTAGAAATAACTCATGTATTTTATGGGATTATGGTGAAACTATCCAAATATGATTCAGAAATGTTAATTAAGTTTAATATGACTAATTTCAAGGCAACACCTTTCCCATTACTCTCAGGAATCGGTCTTGAAGAGGGAAAAAATACTCCACATGTGGATTATACTCTTTACTGTCAGTTGATCAGAAGCATTCTCTACTTGACACATTCAAGGCCTGACATTTGTTATGCCATGAATGCTGTATTGAGGTATATGCAAAATCCTCATGAACTTCATTGGAGGGAATCCAAGAGGATTCTACAGTATGTGTAGGGTATTAGATCCTATGGCATTCACTATGCTGATGATTTTGATCTAGACTTGGTAGGATTTACAGATTTTGATTGGGTAGGAGATAACATAGATCGAAAGTCCACTTTCAGCTATGTTTTCTTGTTTGGTGATGGGCCTATTTGTTGGTCCATCAAAAATCAGGCTTCCATTTCCGTTTCTTCAGTAGAGCCAGAGTATAGGGGAGCGGTCAATGCATGCATCCATGTAGTTTGGATGCAAGGTATTTTGTCTGAGTTTGATATTGGTAGTACTTCATCTACTATCATTTTTTGTGACAATAAAATTGATATCAAGATCTCGATAGATTTGGTTCAGAGACATAGAACCAAACACATCGAGATCCTCAAGCACTACCTCAAAGACCTTGTGTATGACAGAACAATTGTTATGCAATATTGCCCAATAGATGAGCAGATTGCAGACATTTTCACCAAGAATTTTATTGAGAAAAATTTCACTTACCTCATTCACTGTTGGAGGTGAGTTCCATGGTGAATTTAGATTAATTATTTAGTGTTTCGTTTGAGGGGAGGTTTTCTTCCCACATGGTTTTTCCTCTTTTCCTCACTTAGAATATTTTGAGCATTTTAGAGTTATTTTTTGTAAAGGGTGACCTATGGCCTTTATTGCTGGTTCCCTATCTTTTTTTTAATCCTCCACATGAGTTTAGCTTAAGGGGGGGTGTTGGATTCATTATCCAACCACACGTCATTATTTGGTTTATTTTTCCTAATTTACCGCTTATCCTAAGTTATTGACTTGAATATGTGACTGCATCATCAAATGTATCATCCTCCTTGAATCAAGGAGCCTACCTGAGTATTCTCCTTCAATCACGAAGACTAACTGAGCCTCCTCCTTCAATTAAGGAGAAAATATGGGTTGATCTGGATGACATAAGCGCCCCAAATTAGTTAACTGATGGTTGTTTCACCTAATTTCAGTTAAAATGTAGATGCAAAGGCACCTCCCTCATTGTTTTTCTTATTTTTGGTAAATTGTTGTTAATTAGTGATTAAAGGCGCCTCCACCTACTTTTGGTGACTCGGTTTAGTGCAGTGCAGTTCAACTCACCTAACTGAAGTCAAATACATGCCTTCACCTACTAATTGACATGCAATTGAGTTCTATTCAGTTAGACTCAGTCTAAACTTCCTTCGACTCTGTTAGAGTCAATTACAGTTGAGTTAAGTGGTTAATTAATGTGTCGAGTGGTGTCTAACTAACAACGAAGTCAATCTCATGTATTGAATTCGAATGACCTCTCTGGTATTCTAATTACATGGCTCTTTATTCCATTGTATGACATCATATCACTACTTCTATTAATGATAAGCAATTATACAGTTGCAACTCCTTATTGCACTGTTTCATGTCATTTCTAAGTAAAATTGATCTGTCAAATCTATTGTAAGTTTGTGTCATGGTTCTTAGATTGCCATGGCTCCAATTTTATAGATTTGATTATATGAATTTTGGCTTGAGAAAGAAAAGTGGTAGATTATTTTTTTATTTCATTCGATTGTCTTAAAGGAAGGAACATATCTCTCTCCTTGACTTAGTTAGATCTCATCGAAAAGAAGACTTTCATGCATTCATATCTTGCATGAGTTTTACAGTTAGTTCACACTCCATAAGTCCATTAACTATTCAAGATAACATCAAGTGATAACATAGGATAAAATTTCTTAGTAACTTGAGTGATAGGTTAGAAGACGTGTTCCGACATCTATAAACACGGGATCTATTGTTTATTGCATGCATTGCATCCCGAGGACTGCATGGTTCTTCCATGTACTAATCGGTATATCAAACAACCTTTCATTTCACATACTCTTGTGGTATATATAAAGGTTTTTTGCGTACTCGATGGTATAGAGGAAATCCCCTTTCGGACGATTGTGCATTAGACAACACTAACATGGATTTGTGGTGCCACATACCTTGAGTATATCGAGAGATGGCTATAGGAACCTGGAACCAACAGATTAAATCCATGGGTCATCTTGTCGAAGCAATACACTAAGAACAACACTTGAGGATCTACTACAAACGTATTGTCCATGTAATCGAGTTATATAGTCATGGGTATGGTACTAATCCTCCCTAGTTATTGCTCTAAAAAAATGGGTCGAGTATAAATTTTGGACCTTGCAGTATATCGCAAGTTGCGACAACTTTGCACTCCTATAACGATATGGCTTATTTAACCCTCCATATCACCTATGTTTTCTTATGACCTTAGCTTATGTAGGAATTTTTTGTATGTTCATATTTTATTAGAAAATGTTTACGTAGAGACTTTTTCTTGACATTTTTCCTAAGAAATATGTGAGGAGATTCACAGGATGTTAGGATTACCTCTTGAACATCCTCCCATTAGGGAGGGAAGCAAAGGGGTAACCATGGACCAACCCACTACAACTGGTCCACATGAAGAAAGTAGACCAATTACTAAATCTAAAGGAGATTATACTCCCTTTGAAAACCTATCTACCCTTACTCTGATAGTAGTTCAACAACCTTCTTCACGTGACTCGTCTTTTCACTTCCCACTTGACGGGTATTCTGGAGCAAACAATTGGGTATTCTCCAAAACTCCAAATTATTCAATTTTTCAAATGAGAAATTATTCAATACATGAATTCACAGTAAATGGGTGTCACCAGGTGTAATTTATTTTCATGATTTTAATGGAGTCAACGGTTCTTTGACTTAACTCTCAACTCTCATTTTATAGGAAGTATACAATCAATTCCTAAAGTCATTTAGGGACACTTGGGAAATTTATACTGGGGTCATAAAAAATAATCTAGGTAGAATAATTGAGTTTTGTAACCTCATAATTTTCTTCGAAGGGAAGTTCAACTTACCATGACATCCACAAACTCAATTGGCAAATTTTTTAAAATTTTAACATGTGATGCAAAAATTGATTTGCATGTTACTTAGAAAAACCCTAGTTTTGAAATGCATGGCAATCAAACACTATCGAGTCCATAAAATCATGAGATAAGGATCTCCTTAGGTTTAATGTTATTTCACGAGTCCAATGGAATCAATGGTTCGTCGATACAAGTCTCGTTTACCAGTTTATGGTGAGTTTCAACTCAATTCCTAAATCCATTTAGGGACATTTGTCCAATTGTTATCGGGGGGACATAAAATCCAATTATATCAGTATAATTGAGTGTAGTAACCTCTTACAAGTTTGTTTAGAAAATATTGAAATGACCATTATATCCATACACTCAATTGGCATAGTTTTTAAATATTTACCCTATGATGCAAAAAGTAATAATGCATGTTACTGAGAAAAACCCTATTTTCGAAAATAATTGAATACAATATATATAGTCCAAGGAATCATGAGAGATGGGTGTCCCTTATTTCAATATGATGTCACAAATCCAATATAATTGATGGTTTGTCGATTTGAGTCTTGTTATTATATTATGTCTAGTTTCAACTCGCTTCCTAAATACATTTAGGGACACTTGGTGAATTTCTATATGAGGAATAAAATTCAATATGAGTAGCATAATTGAGTGGCATAACTTCCTATATGTTTTTTTGGCAATGCCAACATGACCATGAAGTGCACACGCTCTATTGGCATAGTTTTCAACAATTTATCTTCTGATGCAAAAATTGCATTTCATATTACTCAACAAAACCATAGTTTCAAAAATCATCAAATAAAACAATATCTACTGAATATAAACATGGGAGAGGGGTATCCCTAGATGTAATCTAATGTCACAATTCCAATGGAATCAAACATTCATCAATTTGAGTCTTGGTTATCAATTTATGGAAATATTCATTTCACTTCCAAAATCTATTCATGAACACTTAGTGAATTTCTATTGGTGGCATAAAATCCAACCCAAACAATAATATTGAGTATGGCGAACTCCTACTAGTTTGTTCAAATAAGAGGCACAATTTTACAATATTTACCATATGATGCAAAAATGGCATTGATGTTGCTCAACAAAAACCTAGTTCTGAAAATCATCAAATGAAACAATATACAGTCCATGGAATCATATAACAGGTGTGTACCTAGGTGTAATTTGTTGTCACGATTTCAAGAGAACCAATGGTTCATCGATCCAAGTCTCGGTTATCATTTTATGGTGAATTTTAAATCGCTTCCTAAAGTCATTTAGGGACACAGTGAATTTCTACCTAGGGAATAATGTCCAATCTAAGTAGAAAAAATGAGTTTCATAACCTCCTACAACTTTGTCTAGAAAAAAAAACTTAGATGTCCATGATTTCAACATGATTAGTAGCATAATTTAAAAAAATATACCCGGTGATGTAATAATTGCATTGCATGTTATTGAGGAAAACCCTAGTTCCGTAATTCATTGAATAAAACAATATCCACTCCATGGAATAACATGAGAAGGGTGTCCCTAGGTGTAATATAATTTCATGGGCCCAATGGACCTGAAGGTTCACCAATACAAGTTTCAATTATCAATTTATGGTGAGTTTCAATTGGATTCCTAAACCCATTAAGGGACACTTGTTGAATTTCTACCAGGGGCATAAATCCAATCTAAATAGAAGAATCGAGTTATGTCACCTCTTGCAATTTTGTGTAGGAAATATCGACATGACCATTATGTCCACATGCTCCACTGGCATAATTTTCAAAAATTTACCATGTGATGCAATAATTGAATTACATGTTACAAAATAAATAATATCTAGTCCATAGAATCATGGGATACTAGTGTCCCTAGGTGTAATCTAAATGGATTTAATTTGCACAACAACCCATTAGCCTTTTAGTGCATACTTGTCCCATGAGTTCCATCACTCATCAAAGTTGCAGGCCATCTTTTGGAGACACAACAAACCTATAACTTTATTATTTATCTTAAAAATAAAAGTAAGGAGAAGATTACTTATATTATTGGTATTGCATAGTTCTTATACTATTTAATTTGTAAATCTCTTGTAATGTAATTGTCATTTACTTCTATTGTTTTGTGCTTTATTTTGTGGTCATATTGGTGCACACGCACATTGATTTCCATTATATTATACTTTGTTGCACTTTTTTTATGATGTAATATTAACAAAATAACACATATGCATTATGGCATGAAATTAATACTTACATTTAATATTGAATGTTTTTTTACTAGAATACGTAGACGATGATAACATTGATGATGACCTAGACTATATTGAGAGTGTATAGGATACATGAGGTGTTGATCATGATGGATTAAATGAAGATGTTGACGAATATGGTACCAAGGTTGATCAAGATTACAAGGATGATGATTAGTATTATGCTAATGACGTTGGTGGTGGCAGATAATGGCTTGGTTCATGAGCATTTCTATTATTATTACTATCTCCATGCTATTGGATATGTATTCTCGAATTTATGGTGATCCAAATTCATAATGCATTATGGATGATATTGACTTGTATCATGGATTGTTGTTTACATATCACTATGAGACCTTTATCATTTTGACTTGTATATACATGGAGATCATAAAACTTATTTCTCATTATATTGGTATTTTGGTCATTTATATATTTGAGTTGTTCTTTTGACTTTTCAATAATGATCTCCATGACAAGTTATTGACCTAATTATATATTTGACTTTCACTTCATTTCATTGAAGATAACGATGATATTATTGGTATTAACTTTCTAATCTATGTATACTTGAAGTTGTCGATGATTTCTCTATGGATATTTAATAAGTATGATGATATTACTACTTTGGATAAATGTTGTCCATTTTCCTTAAACTTCATAAATGTTATGCAACAAATTTGAATTGTGATATCTTATTTTTTACATTTCATTATGTTATTTGAGAAATATGATACATATCATTATTTAATTGAAATTAATGAAATAAATATAAGAAAGGGGGTGATGAAAAGGATTCAAAACTTGACACTATAAATAAGAAGAAAAATATGATATTAATGTGGAAGTAAATATAATCACAAAATTGGATGCAAATGCAAGCACTAAATATGGAGCCAAACGTGGTTCTAGTGAGGAAGGAAAACTAGAATAAAAACTGGGAGATCAACTAGAAGAGAAATCTAGAACAAATATAGAAGAAACATTGCAAGCAAAAATTGGTGCTAAATGAGAAGCCAAATGTGGTGCTAATGCAAAAGAAAAACTACAAAAAAAATGGAAGCAAAAGTAGAGTCTAAAAAGGAAGAAAGACTAGAACCTGACAAGGAAGAAAAACTAGGAATTAATGGAAATATATATGTGGCATCAAAGTGGAAGCACAAAATTAAGCAAAAATAGGTGCTAGCCAAATGTGGCACTAATGTGGATGCAAACATCAATGCCAAATTGGGTATTAAATTGGATTCCTAACCTAGAACTAAAGTGGAAGCCAAGTTAGATGGCATTATAGTAATAACTGTAATGAAAGTAAAATGTGGCGTTATAGAGGACATTAAATGAGGTGCTCAAATAGGAGGAAATGCCATTTTTAGGCATTATTTTTGGCACTAAACTACTACATTATGTGTTCTTCCTAGAACTACCCTTGGAGAAAAAGTAGGATCTATTCTAGACACTAATCTGAAACCGTATCTCGATGTTATTTTTGGTGCTACAGTAGGCACTATTCTTGATGCTAAAGTTGGTGCAATTGTTAACATTTTATTGAAATGTTCTTTCCTACAACGTTTAGTGCCATATTGTCTAACTCAATTGGAAAATAATTACACTAAAAATGGATGCTAAATCAAGCATGAATTGCATGTTTTATTATAGTGTTTAACTTACTTCTAGTGATCTGATATCAACAACACTAAAATTCCCCATATAATTCCCATTGCAATTCCTATCACCTGCATAAATATGTCAAAACTTATAAACTAACATGTATTTCCATTATTTTTCCCCATTTTGCTAGAACCCAACAACTTAACTTGCACAAATTCCTTTCTCTCTGAATGGTACCTCACATAAAATATTCCCATCGATTCACCCTATTCCTCTTCCAAGCCCTCCAAATTCTAAATTCCTATTGTCATCCTTCTATCCATGACCTCACTTTGTCCATATCATTACAAACCCTCAAACCCCTCAAGTCATCATAACCCCAACCCTATATATTATCCCATTCTGACCATGATTCACACACATGATTACAAAACCTCAACCCCTCATTCCATCCTAGCACCCCATTTATCTTTCACTACCACACAAATTTGAAAAAAAAAAAACTATTTTCTTATATATGCAATCTTTGTGATACTAAGAAACTAGAGGATGAACAACACATTCTCTTAATATGTATTATTTATATACACATTAACTTTCAATTTCAAAGTATTTATAATATTATTCATTTTCATAAATTCTTGTTTCATGAAAATTAAAAACCTATAAAAACAAACTGTTTACCATTTTAACAAAATGTTAAAACAAATTAAATTATTTAGTTCCTCATAAAAAATTTAGATAATTTTGGTCTCAACATGTACTTCTCACTTCTAAATTCAATAAAAAAATAGTTTTTAAAATTTTATTAAAAAAAAGTTATACTAATTATTTCTAAATGTGGGAAAAAGAACTGTTTAACATTTAAAAATAAATAAAAAGTAACTTTATACTATTATATTAAAAATTAAAAATTAAAAATTAAACATAAAAATAATATCGTAATATATCATATTTTTTTGGGGAGGTGAGGTGATGAAAAACAATGCTCTCAACTCCTTCCCATGGCATATAGGAAATTGTATCCCCATACACAAGTTTTGGGAGGGAGGGGGTGATGCCTGCATCACTCATGTCCCCTGCGCTGACTTGTCCCCATATTACATCATGCTTAGCATCAGTTGTGGGCCATCACAACCCACCCAAAATATATAAGAATCCAGGGTGGGCGGGATGGATGACTTACATCATCTCCTTTCTCGACCATGTTACACATGGCAGGGGGCCAGGGGAGATGTACACCTCAACCTCTTCCTTCCCCACATTACAAAATTTATGGGGGGATGTGATCTAGTTCATACCTCTCCCTCCCTCTATCATGTGAACTATAGGATACTACAATGCCCAACATTAGCCCCCTCCCCCTGCATGTGCATTGAAGTTTCCCATAGGCTATGGGAGGGAGGTGCATTTCCCCCTACCACCCAAAATAGTATTGTAACATAGGGAAGAGAGAGGTGCAATGTGGGGCGTTTCCCCCCTCCCTCTTAAGCCTTGTGGAACAACACAACACCCAACTCTATGGTAGGGTATTTTTTAAGTGCAAATTTTTTTCAATCAAACATATATGTGTGTGTGTGTTAATTGGATAAAAAAATAACCTATTTATTTACATAAGATATGAATAAATTGATCAAATTTATTGAAATTTGGAATTTTTAATAGTATACTATGTGTTTCTTTATTCAATGCCCACATTTGTACCTATATTTTTCCACTAAAATCTAAATACATTAAAAAATTCTTTAAACAAAAAGAGAGTACCTCCAACCAATAAAAATATTTTACTAACATTTTGAGCCTTTACAACTTAAACTTGAATTTCTTCTTAATCAATCTACACAATACTCAAAATATCCAAAGAACAATCCACCATGATCTCCAAATCTATAACCAATACTCCACAAAAGTAAAGGAAAAACAAAAAGACAAATACATTTTAAAAAAAAAACTTATAATATACATTGTTATTTTTAATTACTAAAGATTTTAAAATAATAATAAAAACTCTCAATATACCTCTCAATATATTTAAAGCATATTTGAAATAAAAATATAAAGATTTGTTAATACTAAAATACTAAAAACAACTATAAAACAAACTCTTTACAATTTTAACAAGAGCCACAAGGTGGCAATGTCCCCTACGTTGTCACTCCATGTGGGAAGAACAACTGAAGGAGAAGAAGCTATTAACTAAAAAGAAGAGTTATTTGCACAAAGTAGTGAACAATTGATCGAAGTGAACATCAACAATAGTATAAATTGTAAATTGTAAACACTATACAATAATATAAATTATTTTAAACATGACTATTAAATTCAACATAAATCCATCGTAAAATCCAAACTTGATTTATTAAGACATTCATTTTTAATTCTATTTTGATAATCATAAATTGTAAAACTCAACTACTCTTAATACAATTACACAATGTTACAGCACAATTACACACATTTTTACAAATCTTAAATTCGACATAAATCCATCCCAAAATCCAAACTGGATTTATTAAGACATTCATTTTTAATTCTATTTTGATAATCATAAATTGTAAAACTCAACTACTCTTAATACAATTACATAGTATTACACAGTTTTACAACATTTATAAAAACATAAATTTAATATATAATTTTTCTATAAAATGAATATAAAATAAGTTCCAAGTCTATCAGTAAACTAAGAAAAATGTAATCAAATGAAATGGCTTTATGGTGCTGCTTATCTTTTTTTTTTAAATCAGCATACACGCTCTCAGAATTTTATTTCTATTACTCTTTTCATTTGCAAAGTGGAAAATTCTCACAGAATATATCTATAAAGCAAAAATTAATATCACATATAAAACCTAGGGACTTACATAAATTCAACCAATCAAATGTTCCAATTTTTGGTTAATGATTTTATTTTCCACATAATTGTCTTTTATCTCCACATTATTTTTTTATTCAACTTGGCTATCTTTTTTCAGATGTTATGATTTTTTTTCTTTTGATGAAACCAAATTTATGTTCTCTATGCAATCATGAAGGTAGGTATTAAACGTATTCATTTTTTTATTTTCATTATTTTGGATTTACTTTAATTCTTCAATTACAATGATGAAATTCTTTCCGGTATAAACTTGTGAAATGTTTTTATTTCTTGGTGAGACTTTGTCACCTTTAAATACACACATTTTTAACCTGTATATGTGAAAGGAAGGGACTAACTCCATTTAAATAGGTAATATCAACTAGGAGAGATTAACATATGAAATTTGATATAATAATAGATTGAAAAACAGATCTTAAATGTAACTAAATTCCAAATTGCCTCCTCTACATCATTAACAATTTTTTTAATAATCAAAATTCATTGGAATGTTTACAACATCGCAACAAAAATTATAACATGAAATTTGATATAATAAAAGATTGAAAAACCCATTTTAAATGTACCTAAATTCCAAATTGCCTCCTCTACATCATTAACAAATTTTTTTAATAATCAAATTCAAAGGAATTTTCATTGCGCGGCAACAAAATTGTAATATCAAGTTTGATATAATAAAAAGGTTTCCCAGAGATGGTTACATCTCATTTTTTGAATTGATGCCCAATATTTTGTTTTTGTTGAATTGTTGGGGGCTGAAACTAATAGGAGAGTTGAATCCCAATGCTCCATACTTCATAGAAATTTATCGAAGTGACTCATGATAAAGGTAGATCAGATATTTTGTTTTTTTTTTCATTGTAGTGTCAGTTTACAGGTTTAAAGCACTTTTTTTATACCATCTATGATTTTGTGGACAGTGTAATAAATCTACAATGAAATTTATTTATTAGCCCTAAGATCTCTCATGACTTTTGATTCTTCTTTGTTTAAGTTCCTCTTGGGAGGTCTAGCCATTTTTAATATCAATGCGTAATCTTGTTACCATGGACTATTAAACTCAAAATATGCATCCTTAAGGCTATAGAAATAGAGAAACACCCCTTAACAATGTTTTCCAACTTTTTCTTTGAAAAGACATTTATTGTTTTTGTAGAAAATCTAAAATAAAAACTACATACATTGTATTTCATATCAGCTGACATCTACCTATCAGCTAAGAATATAGAATTCAATACTAATCAGGTTGCACAGAATCACATTAAATGTCATGTCATCTTGGAAGACAGCTTCGTGTAACATAGTTAAATTTATGATGAAACACATTAGATTCAACTTAATCCACAATAACCTTAAATTAACACCGAGGAGATGAAACCCATTGAGATTCAATATGTGATGATGAATTTTAAACCTGCAAACCTATTAAAAATACTCTTATTTGATACTAATACAAATGACATGAATGACACAATAAACCTATGAAAAATATTAAACGCCATGGTTGTCTGCGTGCTATGTGGACCATGGTTGTCTAACTGGAATATTAATTGTCACCTTTGTCACCGTGCTACTTGAATCATGGATGACATATTTATCATAAATGAAGTATATCATTGTTGATATCAGCTACACCGCCTGGTCTTGGCCCACAAGAGCCCAAGGCAACGTCATCTCCACCAAACCAATAATAATTTAAAAAATAGAGATTTAACAAATTAAAAAAAAAATACACAACCTTTGTTTAAATTACATGTTTTTAGTAAAGTGACTACAAATTACTCTAAATAATAGCCCATATGGATTCATATATACCCCCTTGTAAGGGACATAAAAAAATGTTAAAACAAATTAAATTATTTAGTGCCTCTTAAAAGTTTTAGATAATTTTGGTCTCAACATGTACTTCTCACTTCTAAATTCAATAAAAAAATAGTTTTTTAAAATTTTATTAAAAAATTTATACTACTTATTTCTAAATGTGGGAAAAAAACTTGTTTAACATTTACAAAAAATTAAAAATTACTTTATACTATTATATTAAAAATTAAAAATTAAACATAAAAATAGATATTTTAATATTTTATATATTTTTTGGGGAGGCCGAGTGATAAAAAACATTGCTATTGACTTCTTCCCATGGCGTATGGGAAATTGTATCCCCATACACAAGTTTTCGGAGGGAGGGGGGTGATGCCTGCATCACTCATGTCCTCTTCCTTGACTTGTCCCCATATTACATCATGCTTAGCATCAGTTGTGGGACATCACAACCCACCAAAAAGATATAAGAAGCCAGGGTGTGATGGAGGGATGACTTACATCGTCTCCTTTCTCGACCATGTTACACATGGCATGGGACCAGGGGAGATGTACACATCAACCTAATCCTTTCCCACATTACAACAGTTCTGTGGGGATCTGATCCAATTCATACCGCTCCCTCCCTCTAACATGTGAACTATAGGATACTACAATGCCCAACATTAGCCCCCTCCCCCTTCATGTGCATTGCAGTTTCCCATAGGCTATGGGAGGTAGGTGCATTTCTCCGTACCACCCAAAATATTATTGTAAGATAGGGAAGAGAGAGGTGCAATGTGGGGGCGTTCCCCCCTCCCTCTTAAGTCTTGTGGAACAACACAACAACCAACTCTATGGTAGGGTATTTTTTAACTGCAAAAAATTTTCAATCAAATATGTGTGTGTGTGTGTGTGTGTGTGTGTGTGTGTGTGTGTGTGTTAATTGGATTAAAAATCACCTATTTATTTACATAGGATATGAATAAATTGATCAAATTTGTCAAAATTTACAAGTTTTAATAGTGGGCTGATGCACAATCATGCAATCCTTTAAAGACACTTTAGATGCCACATAATACTGGAAAAACCTGGAAATTTGGACTTTAGGTGACAATTAGGGGTACTTCCCTAACTTATTTGAAGATGAAGTAGAAATACAAAAGATAGGTAATTGAATCAGCTTTCATAATATATAGCATTTAAGCAGAGAAAATGTCTGTAAATTATTGTAAAATTAGTTTCCATGAAATTGGGTTTTCAAATTTTCAACACATCTTCACATATATGTTTGTGCAGGTGCAGCAATATATGAGGTAAATGATGTCAATTTGGGATAAAATCTTGTAGACATATAAAGGACATATGGGCCCAGTGCAACACTATTTATTCAGAATTTTTTCATGAATTATGTTTTTTATTATTAATTATTGAAGTCACAAAAGCTTGAAATGAAAACGTTATGTGCGGGTGCAACACTTTAGGGGAAAAAATTAATGAAATCCTTGATTTCTACATACAATATCATAGAGCTTGCTCTCATCTAGTGCACTATATAGTTTTCTTGGGAAATGGTGATGGAAATCAAAAGTTATATAAAAAACAATCGATGTCTCTATTTTCAAAAACTGATGTGTGCCATTTAGAAAAATAATTATAAATAAATAAAACATAGTTTCGAAGGAAAAAATTACATATTCAGAATCATAAGATCATACTATACAATATTCTAAATTTTCATAAAAATATATTGTGTCTGTCATAGCAAAACATGCCATCTAAACTAAGCATATTGATAGAGTTCTGAAAGACAAGCAATAGCCCTAGTTTATTTGACCTAGCCAATAGGTTTAGTAGTCCGAAGCTATATCCGAACATAATTCCAAACCTTATTCCTGTCGATTTTTTTAATTTAAAAAAAACACATATGCATTATAACTTATTCATATCACATATGTGATATGAATAAGCTATAACGCATATGTGTTTTTTCTTAACTAATTTGGTACGAGAGTAAAAAAGAGTAATGGCATCCTTATCCCATTGTCATCACCATCATCACCATTCCATTGCAAATGCTTGAAAATAAAATCAAAGAAAAGTGTCAACTAAAACTATCATCATCATCATCATTGTTCCTCATCATCGTCGTCATCATCATCATCCTCATCCTCATCCTCATCCTCATCCTCATCATCATCATCACCATCATTGTTCATCATCGTTGTCATCGTCATCGTCATTATAATCATCATCATCATCATCATCATCATCCTCATCATCATCATCGTCGTCATCCTCATCATCATCGTCGTCATCATCACCATCGTTGTTCATCATCATAGTCATCGTCATCATCCTCATCATCATCATCCTCCTCCTCATCATCATCACCCACATCCTCATCATCCTCATCATAGTCATCCTCCTCCTCCTCCTCCTCATCATCACCATCATTTTTCATCATCATCATCATCACCATCATCATCCTCATCATCATCACCATCATCATCCTCATCATCATCATGGTCATCATCATCAACATCATCATCATCATCATCATCACCCTCATCCTCATCATCATCATCATAGTCATCCTCCTCCTCCTCCTCATCACCATCATTGTTCATCATCATCGTCATCAGCATCATCATCATCATCATCATCATCATCATCCTCATCATCATCATCATCATCATCACCACCCTCGTCCTCATCATCATCAGCATTGTCATCATCATCATCATCATCATCATCACCCTCATCCTCATCATAGTCATCATCCTCCTCCTCCCCATCATCACCATCATTGTTCATCATCATCGTCATCATCGTCATCGTCGTCCTCATCATCATCGTCATCATCATCACCCTCATCCTCATCCTCATCATCATGGTCATCATCCTCCTCCTCCTCATCATCATCACCATCATTGTTCATCGTCATTGTCATCATCGTCATCATCGTCATCATCATCATCATCACCATCCTCATGATGAATCATCATCATCATCCTCATCATCATCATCATCATCATCACCATCCTCATCGTCATCATCATCATCATCACCATCATCATCCTCATCCTCATCATCATCATCATCATCACCATCCTCATCGTCATCATCATCATCATCACCATCATCATCCTCATCATCATCATCACCCTCATCCTCATCATCATGGTCATCATCATCATCATCATCACCCTCATACTCATCATCGCCATCATTGTTCATCATCATCACCACCATCATTGTTCATTATCATCATCGTCGTCATCGTCATCACCATCATCATCCTCATCATCATCATCATCATCACCATCCTCATCATTATCATCATCCTCATCATCCTCATCATCATCACCATCATAGTCCTCCTCCTCCTCCTCCTCATCATCATAATCATCATCCCATTCATCATCATCATCATCAACCATCACCACCCTCATCCTCCTCATCATCATCATGGTCATCATCATCATCGTCATCACCCTCATCCTCATCATCATCATTATAGCCATCCTCCTCCTCCTTCTCCTCATCATCACCACCATTGTTCATCACCATTGTCATCGACATCATCATCATCATCACCATCATTGTTCATCATCATCTTCATCATCATCATCATCATCATCATCATCATCATCACCCTCATCCTCATCCTCATCATCATAGTCATCCTCCTCCTCCTCTTCCTCATCATCATCATCCTCATCATCATAGTCATCATCCTCATTATCATCATTATCATCATCATCATCATCATCATCATCATCGTTATAATCACCATCATAGTCATCATTATCCTCATAATCATCGTTGTCATAGTCATACTATTCGTGATCATCATCATCATAGACACTACCATGCTCCAAGGATAGGCTTGTAGGTCTTAGCCATTGGTATGGGATCCATTGTAAGGTTATAGAAGTTTAACATATTTTAGTCCAAGTGTGATATGAATTTGATATCTAATATTTTAATATTTGATAAGCATAGATCAGTCAAGTTGCATATTTAGTGAGCACTAAATTGCATATGCCATATATCCCATATGCACTAAATCGCATATGCGATATATCGCATATGCGTTTTGGAGATCATGTAAAAAACTTATCCATTAATTAAAAAGCATTGTATCAATATCACATATGCGATAAATTGGAGGTGTGTTATATCTCATATGCGATATATGTTATATAAAAAAATGTTGGGTTGCGTGCTGTGGGCCAGGTTTACTGTAGAAAAAGACATAATTCTGCTGAACCCGTGCACAAAGAACTTTTCAACGTGCAATTTAATAATTACTTATATAATTCCATAGTTTTGTACAGGCTTGGGTGGATTTCAATGGGGAATGTACGTAATAGAGGTCGAAATTCAGCGAGGAAGGTGCTTACACCGAAAGAAGCTGAAAATAAAAAAGAAAAAAAAGAGGGAAGATTCAAGAAATCATCAGCATTCATTACATGAGCAAATAGTTCCCATTCCCCCTCAACAAATACCTGATGTAGAGGCTGAGGAAGATATTGCAACATTAAGGGAAGCTGGTTATATGGAAGTTGATATTATTGATCCATTAGTAAATGGACAATCTTGTGAAGAGTTCAATAATTATGTTACTCCCGATGAAAATGTGACTCGGCAACAACATGGCTGGTGGTTCAATCTCCTAATCGAAGTTGTTAGCCTGTAGTGGATGTAAACGTCACTTCATCATTTCAAACGGAAAGAAATTTTGCATCAAAACGAAAGAGAACTCCTAAACGCATACAAGTGGACGAGAGCGAATTGACTTCCATGGAAGGTAAGGTGGCTAAACACACTATCCTTCGTCATTGTTCTCAAATAATGAAACAATATTTTGATAACAAATCTGAAGCCGGTAAATGCCAATTGTTTTTAGCTTTGCTTAAATCTAGAAATATGGCAACTGTTAGAAGAAATTTAGGCATAAGAACAATGAATTATATCGAATCAAGTAATCACATTGTTAAATATCTTGTTGTTGCATTCACATCGATTGGTAAAA
Organism: Pseudotsuga menziesii; assembly: GCA_001517045.1. NCBI lineage: Eukaryota > Viridiplantae > Streptophyta > Pinopsida > Pinales > Pinaceae > Pseudotsuga > Pseudotsuga menziesii. The sequence continues at coordinate 23,396 of LPNX010395775.1, forward strand.
GAACTTGTTCACAGGACTATAATGTGGCTCGTCGTGTATTGGCTGAATCAATTGTATGTAGATCTAGTGGACAACGTCGTTTACTTAAATGCACATCACAAATTGTTCCTTTACATTCAAAGAGACTTAAAAAATATTCAGTAAGAAGAGACAACGTTGATGTAGAGGGACAAATTTAAGCATTATGGGCATTTAGCGGTAGGTTTCCCTACAAAGACATGAAGTTAGTCGAAGCAGTGAAGGGCCTAGTGCACACGTTTTGGCATGATAACACTAGGCCTTCTTCTAACACGAAGGATGTGTTAAAACATTGTAGGGGTTCTAGAAACAATGAACCTCATGTTAAATATTATCTTGACATGACACAAACTCAACTATTCAAGATGTTTAAAGTTTCCCACGTAGAGCTAAGGCTCTAGAAAAGATCTTTTGAAAAATGCAAGCCTTGGTATGTTAAAATCAATACCATCCAGAACACTTGTTGTTGTAGATACCACATAGAGTTTGACCTATATTACCATACATTTGCACATATACATCTTTTTTTGCATCCTAACCATGTGTAGGAATGCTCAAGTATAGTACCACCAATGTCATCCGAAGATTTTATCTAGAGCATAATGTATTCGAGAAAAGATGGGCAAACACATTACTTAAAACAATGTGTAGACGGTTCTTGCAACAATTGTGGTGGGCTATCATTATGGTCTGATTGCATCCATGAAAGTGAATATCAAGCATTCGGGAATGCAATTGTCGAGAAGAAGAACTATCAATATGAGACATATCAACTACATAATGGGAAAGAAAGTAGGAATATTAAATTGGTGACTTCACAGGTAAATTGTTGAATATTGACATATTAATATCCATGTACACATTTTTTTATGTGGTTTATTAACACTGTTTATTTTTTTACACTAGGTTTAAGTATGTGATTTTATTTCAGAGTTTCATGGAAAGATCCAACAGTACATTCAAAATGTTGATATGGCACGATGGAAAGATGAGCAATTCAAAATATGTCGGGACACCTTCCCTCTCTGAACAATACTATCAGTGGTTGACTTTGCAGAAAATTACACCCTACAACCAAAAAAAGAAATACCAAGTCAATACTATCACTCAGAGCAGGTGAGCATAATGGTGCATATCACGTATCGACATGGGCCAGATAGCGATGAAGAGAAACATGTGATATTGAAAGAAAGTCACTTCTACATAAGTGACGACCGGACCCATGACATACACTACGTGCAACATTGCTTTAAATTATTCTATGATCATGTGATAGCTATGGATATACCATTTTATCGCCATTTCATTTGGTCAAATGGTTGTGCTGGATAGTTCAAGAATGCATGTGTATTTGAATAGTTGTGTTTGTTGCACATAAAATACAAGGTTCCACATGTATGGAACTACTTTGAAACTGGTCATGGAAAAGGAGAGCACGATGGTGCTGGTGCATGCATTAAAAATTCCCTTCGAAGGGAAGAGATGAAGTTTAAAGGTGCTCGCCTTTGAGCCGTTGCATCTATAGTGAAATGGTGTGCATTTGTCATGGGAGAACAAGCAACAAGGAAACACCTAGTGCAAAAAATATTCTGGGAGGTGACAAATGTGGACCAATCACAAACACATTGGGTGAACACAGTGCATGGAACTTGACAGTTTCATTCAATTAGAATCTCAAACAACTCGACCCTACAACTTTGGACAAGAATGAAGGCTTGCTTTTGCAGTTCCTGTAGCATCGATGAATGGGATGATTGTGAGTATACAGATACCATTGATACATGGGATCGTGTGACACTTGGCACCAATTTCAATGGGGTTAATTAAATTGACCATTTGGAAGATGATCGGACACATATTTCTACAAACTATGATCACATATCGGATCTCATACAAGCAGGTACATCGGTAGTACCTAAATTAGAAAATGCATTTATGTATTGTTTACTCGACCTATGTAGAATTTAATTAATGTAGAAATTAGAAATGCAAGACCTTATTTAAAAAATGTATTATTAACTCAACCTATTTCCTTTCATAAGTCAAATATATGCAGTGGTTGCCCTAAAAAATAATGAATGGGGTTCTGACTATTGGTTGGCACATTGTTTAGAGGGTAAACAAACCATTCTCGAACCTGTTACAAATGATGAAAATATTGAATTCCCAACTGGCTCGGTGGACATGTACAAATTGGAAACCAACTGGGATTTCATGAACACCAATTTGCATGCTATCACTAGGGTTGACAAGTTATGACATGGAACTAGGGTTTAGTGAGAAATTTACAAGTTATGAGATGGAACTAGAAATGCGTGGACATGTACAAATTGGAAACCAACTAGGCTTTCATGAACACCAATTTGCATGCTATCACTAGGGTTGACAAGTTATGACATGGAACTAGGGTTTAGTGAACAATTTACAAGTTATGAAATGGAACTAAAAACACATGAACATGTACAAATTGGAAACCAACTAGTCTTTATTCAATACCCGCATTTATACCTATATTTTTCCACTAAAATTTAAATAAATTAAAAAATTCTTTCAACAAAAAAAAATACCTCCAACCAATAAAAATATTTTACTAACATTTTGAGTCTTTACAACTTAAACCTGAATTTCCTTTTTATCAACCTACACGATACTCAAAATATTCAAAGAACAATCCACCACAATCTCCAAATCTTTAACCAATACTCCACAAAAGTAAAGGAAAAACAGAAAGACAAATACATTAAAAAAAGACTTCTAATCTATATTGTTATTTTTAATTACTAAATATTTTAAAATAATAAAAAAAACCTTTCAATATACCTCTCAATATATTTAAAGCATATTTGAAATAAAAATATAAAGATTTGTTCATACTAAATACTTATATTTATTATTATTTTAATAAAACTTCAATACTAAAAAAAATGAAAATCAATAAAATATATTCTTATAATTATAATTTACATTATTATTTTTAACGTATACTTTAATTATAATAACTTAAAATTATAGATTTATAATTACTATATTTTAAGATAATAGAATTTTATTAAAAGTTAAATATTTTTAATAAAATATTTAAATATTTATAAAATTTTATTATCTTAAAATACTATATATATAGTCATTCACAAACTCTTTAGGGGGCCTACTCACTCTTATTATGGAGCTAATACGATAGGGACATCAAGTAAGAATTTTGTGTATGAATGTATAGCCACCCGAGGTTTTGACCTTGAAACCTTATGCTTACAACTTACAACACTCAACTACTTGAGCTATGCCACAGGACTTATATATATCTATAATCTAGATTTTGTTTGTCCTGTCTTATTTGGACCATGTATATCTTCTTATCATGTTGATAACTACTAAAAAAATGCCTCTAACGGAAATTTTGAACCTAGTTAAAGGTTTGAAGGAAGCCCATAAGAGCATGGGTTCATCTTAGGGTTACATACTCGTGTCCATAAAATCATAAGAGAGGGGTTTCCTTAGGTTTAATGTTATTTCACGAATCCAATGGAATCAATGGTTCATTGATGCAAGCCCCACTTATTAGTTTATGGCGAGTTGCAACTCTCTTCCTAATTCCATTTAGGGACATTTGTCCAATTTCTATCAAGGGGGCATAAAATCCAATTAGATTAGTAGAATTGAGTGTAGTAACTTCTTACAAGTTTGTATAGAAAATATTGACATGACCATAATATCCATATACTGAGTTGGCATAGTTTTCAAATATTTACCCTATGATGCAAAAAGTAACAATGCATGTTACTGAGCAAAACCCTAGTTCTGAAAATCATTGAATACAAAATATCTAGTCGAAGGAATAATCAAAGATAAGTGTCCCTTATTTTAATATGATATCACAATTCCAACATAATTGTTGGTTAGCTGATTTGAGTCTTCAATATTATTTTATGGCGAGTTTCAACTCGCTTCCTAAAAACATTTAGAGACACTTGGTGAATTTCTATGAGAGGCATAAAATTCAATATGAGCAACATAATTGAGTGGAATAACTTCCTACATGTTTTTTTTGCAATACCAACATGACCATGAAGTGCACACACTCTATTGGCATAGTTTTCAATAATTTATCCTCTGATGCAACATTGCATTTAATGTTACTCAATAAAACCATAGTTTCAAAAATCATCAAATAAAAGAATATCTAGTTAATGGAACATGGGAGAGGGGTATCCCTAGATGTGCTCTAATGTCACAATTCCAATGGAATCAAACATTCATCAATTTGAGTCTTGGTTACCAATTTATGGAAATATTCATCTCACTTCCTAAATCTGTTGAGGAATACATAGTGAATTTCTATCGATGGCATAAAATCCAACCCGAACAATACTATTGAGTATGGAAACCTCCTACTAGTTTGTTCAAATAAGAGGCACAATTTTTTAAAAAGTACCATATGATGCAAAAATGGCATTGATTGTTGTTCAACAAAACCCTAGTTCTGAAAATCATCAAATGAAACAATATCCAGTCCACATAATCATATAACAGGGGTGTCCCTACGTGTAATTTGTTGTCCTGATTCCAAGAGAGCCAATTTTTCATCGATCCAAGTCTCGGTTATCATTTTATGGTGAATTTTAACTCGCTTCCTAAAATCATTTAGGGACGCGGTGAATTTATACCTGGGGAATAAAGTCCAATCTAAGTAGAAAAAATGAGTTTCATAACCTCCTACAACTTTGTCTAGGAAAAAATTAGATGACCATGATGTCAACATGATTAGTAGCACAATTTAAAAAATATACCCTTTGATGCAAGAATTACATTGTATGTTATTGAGGAAAACCCTATTTTCGTAAATCATTGAATAAAACAATATCCACTCCATGGAATAACAAGAGAGGGGTGTCCGTAGGTAATCTATTTTCATGGGCCCAATGGAATTGATGGTTCATCAATACGAGTCTCAATTATCAATTTATGGTGAGTTTCAACTCGATTCATAAACCCATTAAGGGACACTTGGTGAATTTCTACCACAGGAATAAATCCAATCTGAATAGAAGAATCAAGTTATGTAACCTGTTGCGAGTTTGTGTAGGAAATATCGACATGACCATGATGTCCATGTCCACATGCTCCATTGACATAATTTTAAATTTTTTTCCGTGTGATGCAATAATTGAATTACATGTTACAGAGTAAACAACATCTAGTCCAAGAATCACAGGATACCGGTGTCCCTAGGTGTACACTTTGGATGAAGATATGTGGTAGCGGAACTCCTATCAGTGGTTGTATAAATTCATATGGGACAAGGCTTGACCAATACCGGGCTAGCGGAGGTCTTGGTGAATGGGTGGATTCCTAAGAGATAAAATGCCCGTCTTGAACATACAAGGTTTTGAATATGTGGTCCAATAAATAGATGAACATGGTGAAATTACTTCAAAATTAAAGTTGTACACTCGGGGCTAGTTTTGTAAAGTCTAGCTGCTATGGCAAGCTCTGAGTCTGAAATTTTTGGTTTTAGTGTGGAGCTCTATTCTATCTGTCTCTAGTTACCGAAACTATTTAGACACGTCATGAATACTTTAAGCGTGTAATATGAATGGATTTAATTTGCACAACAACCCATTAGCCTTTAAGTGCAAACTTGTCGAACTCATCAAAGTTGTAGGCCATCTTTTAGAGACACAAAAAACCTAACCTATAACTTTATTATTTATCTTAAAAATAAAAGTAAGGAGAAGTTTACTTATATTATTGGTATCTTATAGTTATTATACTATTTAATTTATAAATATCTTCTAATGTAATTTCCATTTACTTCTATTGCTTTGTGCTTTATTTTATGGTGATATTGGTCCGCACACACATTGATTTCCATTTTATTATACTTTGTTGCACTTTTTTATGATGCAATATTTACAAAATAACACATATATGCATGGCATGAAATTAATACTTATATTTAATATTGAATTTTTTTATAATAGAATACATAGAAGATGATATATTGATGATGACCTAGACTATGTTAAAGTGGATAAGATACAAGAGGTGATGATGATGATGGATTAAATGAAGATGTTGATGAATATGGTACCAAGGTTGATCAAGATGAAAAGAAAGATGATTATTATTATGATAACGATGTTGGTGGTGGTAGACAATGGCCTTGTTCATGATTATTTCGATGATTATTACTATCTCCATGCTACTCGATATGTATTATAGACTTTATGCTGATCCAAATTCGTACTACATTATGGATCGTATTGAATTGTATCATGGATTGTTGTTTACATATCACTATGATACCTTTATAATTTTGAATTGTATATACATGGAGATCATAAAACTTATTTCTTATTATATTGGTATTTTGGTCGTTTATATATTTGATTTGTTTTTTTGACTTTTCTATAATGATGTCCATGAGTAGTTATTGATCTGATTATATATTTGGCTTTCAGTTATTTTGATGAAAGATAACAATGATATTATTGGTATTAATTTTCTAATCTATATATACTTGAAGTTGATGATTTTTTTTATGGATATATAATAAAAATGATGATACTACTACTTTGGATGAATGTTGTCCATTTCCCTTAAATTTTATAAATGTTATGCTATAAATTTGAATTGGGATTTCTGCTTTTTATATTTCATTATGTTATGTGAGAAGTATGATACATATCATTATTTAATTCAAATTAATGAAATAAATATAAGAAAGGGGGTCATAATAAGGATTAAAAACTTGACACTATAAACAAGAAGCAAAATGTGGAATTAATCTGGAAGTAAATATCATCACAAAATTGGATGCAAACATAGGCAGTAATATGGAGCCAAACGTGATGCTAATGAGGAAGCAAAACTAGAATAACAACTAGGAGATCAACTAGAAGCCAAATCTAGGACAAATATAGAAGAAACATTGGAAGCAAAAATTGGTGCTAAATGAGAAGCTAGATGTGGTGTTATTGTACAAGAAAAACTAAAAAAAATGGAAGCAAAACTAAAAGCTAAAAAGGAAGAGAGACTAGAATCTGGCAAAGCCTAGAAAAACTAGGAATTAATGGAAATATATATGTGGCATCAAAGTGGAAGCACAAAATGAACCAAAAATAGGTGCTAACCAAATGTGGTGCTAATGTGGAGGCAAACATCAAAGCCAAATTCGGTGTTAAATTGGATGCCTAACCTATAACTAAAGTGAAATCCAAGTTACATGGCATTACAATAATATATTTAATGAAAGTAAAATGTGGCGTTATAGAGGACATTAAATGAGGTGCTCAAATAGGAGGAAACGCCATTTTTAGGCATTATTTTTGGCACTAAACTACTACACTAGGTGTTATTACTAGGACTATCCCTGGAGAAAAAGTAGGATTTATTCCTGGCACTAATCTTAGACCTTATATTGATGTTATTTTTGGTGTTACAATAGGAACTATTCCTAATGCTAAAGTTGGTGCAAGTTTTAGCATTTTATTGAAATGTTGGTTCCTGCAACGTTTAGTGCTAGATTGTCTAACTCAATTGGAAAATAATTACACTAAAAAGGGACTCTAAATCAAGCATGAATTGCATGTTTTATTGTAGTGTTTAAATTAATTCTAGTCATCTGATACCAACAACAGTAAAATTTCCCTTATAATTCCCATTGCAATTCCCATCACTTGCATAAATATGTCAAAACCTATAAACTAACATATATTTCCATTCTCTTTCCCCATTTTTCTTCAACCCAATATATTAACTTGCAAAAATTCCTTTCTCTCTCAATGGTACCTCACATACACTATTTCCATCAATTCACCTTATTCCTCTTTCAATCCCTCCAACTTCTAAATTCCTATCCTCATCCTTCTATCCATGACCTCACTTTGTGCATATCATTACAAACCCTCAAACCCCTCAAGTCATCATACCCCCCACCCTATATATTATCCCATTGTGACCTTGATTCATGCACATGATTAGAAAACCTCAACCCCTCAATCCATCCCAACTCCCCATTTACCTTTCATAACCAGACACATTTGGAAAAAAAAATGTTTTCTTGTATATGCAATCTTTGTGATACTAACAAAGTGGAGGATGAATATGTAGAAATTTTCGAGTTTTACTGTTTGCTGGTTTATGTCACATTTCGTGGTTTTCACTTACAGCCGGCTTTGCATTGGCTGTAGGTTACTTATGAAATATTTCTGAACAATTAAACACACAGTAAAAACACTAACAGGCTGAAAAACACATTTTCCAATCACACCATAAAATGATAGACTCAGAGATTTTTGGCCAATGGCCCTGGAAAAACCCCCACGGGGAAAACCAGTTAGAGAGAGAGAGATATTATTATTTCTTCAAGATAAAAATCAGACATTCATTTAGTCAAAAATCCAACTTATCTCAACCCAGAAAAATGACCAGCAAGCTGCCTAGATTTCTGTGCAAGAGCTGCCTTGGTTTCCGTGCAATTTCAGTCTTGAAAAACAGCCTGGAAATCACTGCTCTTCCTTCCTCGATTTCTGTGCATGAACAGCAACCTACTGTTCTCGATTTTTGTGCCAAAACAGACCCAAAAATCAGTCAAAGGTCGTACTGTACGGACTGCATTAAATGCAATCGTACGACCTTGAAATCTGTGCCCGAAGTTTAAAGCTGCTGCCTTGGGAAACATGCTGTACCTTTCCTCGAAACCTGTGTTGGACATTTACCTCGAAAACAGTGCCAAATCCGTACTGTACGATTTGCAATAAATGTGGTCGTACCTCTTCTCGAAATTCGTGCCAGCAATAAATGCAGGCTGTACCTTTCTCCTCGGGATCTGTACAACCTATTAAATGCTATTGTACTTCCTCCTTGAAATATGTGCTAGCATTTATGGCTCCTCGATAATCGTTCCCACCAAAATCTTCTCTAGTAGGCTGCCTCGAAAATCATGCCCACTCTCAGTCTCTTCAGCAATCTCTGCTCTCCTTCTCTCTTCTTCTCTCAAGAATGAAAAGTTAAGTCTTATGCCTCCCTCAACCCTTTTTGTCTAAACCCTAAGTGGGAATCTAATCCAACGGTGGAGAAAGATCCAATCCAATGGCTAAGATTCAATGAGAGTAAAAATCCCATTTATTTAAATCACTTAAATAAATTTACTCACCCACTTAAATTTATCAAAAAGTGACTTTAACTTTATAAAGTCTCATTAAATAGCTTTTAATGTGAGGGTCACCTTTTTCTCTTTTCTAAGTGACTTAGGCAAAAAGTCACTTAGGGAACAAATTCCTAGGTACAAAAACTAACACTCCCTCTTACCGAGGAAGGTGTTCTGCACCACTCCCAACTTATCTCTGAAGAAGACAAACTTCCCCCTCCCCAAAGACTTCATCAGAATGTCTGCTACCTACTCATCAGTGGATATATACTGTAGCTCAACTACCCCTCTCTAAACATAGTCACGGATGAAATGGTACCTGATCTCAATGTGCTTCGACCTGTCATGAAACATTGGATTCTCAGAGAGCTGAATGCAACTCTGATTGTCACAATAGATCACCGTAGGCCTAAGCTGCTGATCAAATAAATCTACCAATAACTTGCAAAGCCACAGTGCTTCACAAGTAGCCTAACTGGATGCCATATACTCAGCCTCAGCAGAACTCAGTGCAACGGACTTATGTTTTCGACTGAACCACGACACTGCTGCCGAGCCCAAACTGAAACAACAACCGGAAGTGCTCTTTCGATCCCTCACACAGCCTGCCCAGTGTGAATTTGTGAACCCAACCAAGCTAACTCCACCCGAACCCCTGTAGTCCAGACCATAATCCATCGTACCTGCAAGATATCTCAGTATGTTCTTTGCGGCAGTCCAGTGCACACTCCTAGGCTCAACCATGAACTGACTAAGAGTGTTGACCGCAAAACACAAGTCTGGCCTGGTGTTGACCAAATACATCAATGACCCAATGAGCTGACGATATAAAGTGGGATCCACCAACTTACCCTCGGAAGCATGAAGTTGCTTCCAATTGGTGATCATAGGCGTACACATCGGCCTGCAGTCCTCCATTCGAAATCTCTTCAGAATATCAACTGCATACTTCCCCTGTCTAAGGAAAATATGTCCAGGCTCCTGCCAAACCTCCATCCCTAGATAGTAATGCATCAGTCCAATGTCAGTCATCTCGTACTCCGATGCTAGATCTCTCTTGCAATGTGCAATGAGACGCTCAGCACCTGTGATAAATAGATCATCAACATATAGCAGAAGAATGAGAAGATCTCCTCCAACCACAATGAAGTATAGGTTGGGATCAACCTCACTCTTCTGGAATCCCATCGATGTCAAGTAAGTATCAATCCTGGAGTACCAAGCTCTAGGAGCTTGCTTCAGTCCGTACAAGGCTTTCCTCAGCCTGCACACATGAGAATCTCTCCCATGGATCTCAAATCCCTTTGGTTGCTCTAAATATACCTCCTCCTGCAGAATACCATTGAGAAATGCAGTCTTCACATCCATCTGGTGGATCTTCCAACTCATCTCTGCTGCTATAGATATAACTTCCCTGATAGAAGAATACCGAGCAACTGGAGCAAATGTCTCATCATAGTGAACTCCCTCAACCTGTGAGAACCCCCGCGCCACAAACCGAGCCTTGTACTTCTCCACACTGCCATCCGCAGCATGCTTTATCTTGTAAAGCCACTTGGAAGTCACAACTGACTTCCCCTCAGGTCTCGGCACTATCTCCCAAGCATCATTCTTCATGATGGAATGGTACTCTTCCATCATGGCATCTCTCCATACCTGATGTTGGGAAGCCTCCTCAAATGTGGATGGATCAAAGTCACGAAGACTCGCAACAAGGGCCATACCATCCCTTTCAGGTACCACACCAAGCTTATCTGGCTCCACCACTGTCCTGATCTGCTCTTGGGGCCTACCAAATTCCTCTGCCTCCTTCAAGGTCTCCTGAAGCCACTTAGGCTTCCTCTTCCTTGAAGACTGCTCCTCCAAAACTGGACTTGGGCTCTCCTCATCTAAGGAAGTCCCAATACCTGAAGGTCCAACACCACTAGGACCAGTACCTGATGAACCTATGACCTGAGGACTCAAACCTAAACCTGTCCCTGAAACTATCCCTGAAGTGCTAGCCACCTGAACCACTGAACCTGTAGAAGCTCTTCCTGTACCCTGTGATCTAGTCACTCCAGAAACCTGTGGACCTGAAAGCTGCATCGAAGAATCCTATACCAACTGAGGTGTGGGAGCTGGTGTCTCCCCCTGCTCTAACTTCCTAGACTTCCTGAAGGCTCTCTCCTCATCAAACTTCACTTCCCGTCGGACAACAACTTTCCTCTGACTAGGTAAGTAAAGCCAATAGGCCTTCAAAGTCTTGTCATATCCCACAAATATGCCTCTCTCTGCAGTGGGATCAAACTTCGTCCTCTTCTCAGAAGGGACGTGAGAGTAAGTCAACGAGCCAAATATGCGAAAGTGGGCCACCTCAGGCTTCTTGCCTGAATACATCTCCTCAGGAATCTTACTCTCCACTTCCCTATGAGGACTCCTGTTCTGTAGATAAACTGCAGTGCTACATGCCTCTGCCCATAGAAAGAAAGGTAACCCCTGATCATGAAGCATCACTCTAGCTGCCCCCACAATCGACCTGTTCTTTCTCTCTGCTACTCCATTCTGCTCAGGAGTGTAAGGAACTGTCAACTGTCTCTGAATGCCCTGCTGTCTGCAAAATCCATCGAACTCCTTGGAGGTATACTCACCCCCATTGTTCGATCTCAACATCCGGATCTTCCTCCCTGTCTGCTTCTCCACAAGGGCTTTGAACCCTTGGAAGACTCTCAACACAAGCTCGGACTTCTTTCTCCTCAATAAGTAGATCCAGGTCTTCCTGGAGTAGTCATCAATGAAGCTAATGTAGTACTCAAATCCTGTCAAAGACAAAGATGACATAGGACCACATATGTCAGAATGGATAAGATCTAGCACCCCTGCAGCTCTCGTGTCACTGCTCAAAAAAGCAGTCTTGGTGTACTTTCCCAAAGCACACCCCCTGCACACATCACTCTGCTCAATGCTGAACTCCGGTAATCCTGTAACCATGCTCCTCAATAATCTAAGAGCGGGGTGATGTAGGTGGGCCATCCTCCGATGCCAAAGCTCACATAGCTCACTGCTGCTGATGTGTGCTAGAGCGCATTGTGGCTGAAACAAGAGCTTGTACAGCTTTCCACATTTGACTCCAATGTCCATGGCACTGGACATACCTGTAGCTCTGGGATACACCTACACTCTCCCATCTGAAAAGCACACCCCAAGACCCCTGTCCTCAATGGTGGAAACTGACACAAGGTTCTTCTTCAGCCCAGGGACATACAACAAATCCCTCAGAGTCATGAGACTCATCGACTCCCTCTCAAATGTGATGGTCCCCCAACCAACAACTCTGACAACGGTGTTGTCTCCAAGGACAACCTCCACATCTCTACCTGTCTCGGATAGCTCCGAGAACATCTCTCGAGCTCTAGTCATGTGGCTCGAGGCTCCACTGTCAATATACCAAGTAGTGGAGGTGGATGGACTCCGCTGATGACCTGCCAACAATGAATGCTCACTATCCATATCCATGTCTATGCTGGTGGCTAAAGAGACTCTCTCTCTCTCCATCTGTCCAGCATATAGGGAAAACTCCCTCTGAAATGCATCACTAAACTCATCAACCTCTGCTGAGGCTGCTGTCTGTTGTCCCTGTCCCTTCTTCTTCTTCTTGCTTGGACACTGTGAAGCATAATGCCCAAATGCCTGACATGCATAACACTTGATTTTACTCAAGTATTTCTTCTGCCCACTCTGCTGCTGCTGTTGCTTGGCCCCACCCTTCTTGGGACCCTTCTTCTTCTTGCCCTTAGCTGCCAAAGCCACATTCTCGTCATCAACCCCACTGTGAGATGTACTACCCTGTACAAGACCTCTCATGGTCTCCTCCTACACAAAGTCATCCCAAAGTCTCTCCCAGTGAAGTAGGTTCTCTCTGCCCACTATGGCTTGTACAAATGCACCCCAGGGCTTTGAAGCCCCATTCAGTATGGTGCGAACAAGCTCTGTAGGGGATACCTTCTCCCCAACTGCTGCAAGTTCATCCCGAACTGCAGAAATCCTAGTAAGATATGCTGTGACTCCCTCACCCCCATTCATCTTTATACTTTTGAGTTTCTCTTTGAGAACCATCTTTCTGTTCTCATTGGAACTCTCATACAAACTGATCAAGGCTGACCACATCTCGTGTGCCCTATCCTTGCCTGAAATGTGAGGGATTAATCATGTGGTCTTTAACCGCATCTAGAATGATCCTCCTAGCTTTACAGTCCTGCTTGTTGAAAGCTAATAGAGCTTCCGCATCTGTTGATACGGGAATGACAATCGGATTAGCTGTAGTGTTCCTAACTACATCCGACCATAACTCATTCTCCTCTAGTAACAGTAAATTCTGGCCTTCCACGACACAAAATTTCCTGTCCCATCCAACCTATCCTCCAATCTAAGACTGGTAGGCATCTCTACACAAACCCAACAAAGTGTTGCTCACTGACAGAAGGTAAAATAATAAAATTTCTGAGTTCTGAAAATTTCTGTGTGTCTGCAAACTATCACTGTTTTCTGCCCCCAAGCTCTGATACCATGTAGAAATTTCTGAGTTTTATTGTTTGTTGGTTTATGTCACATTTCGTGGTTTTCACTTACAGCCGGTTTTGCATTGGCTGTAGGTTACTTATGAAATATTTCTGAACAATTAAACACACAGTAAAAACACTAACAGGCTGAAAAACACATTTTCCAATCACACCATAAAATGATAGACTCAGAGATTTTTGGCCAATGGCCCTGGAAAAACCCCCACGGGGAAAACCAGTTAGAGAGAGAGAGAGATATTATTATTTCTTCAAGATAAAAATCAGACATTCATTTAGTCAAAAATCCAACTTATCTCAACCCAGAAAAATGACCAGCAAGCTGCATAGATTTCTGTGCAAGAGCTGCCTCGGTTTTCGTGCAATTTCAGTCTTGAAAAATAGCCTGGAAATCACTGCTCTTCCTTCCTCGATTTCTGTGCATGAACAACAACCTGTTGTTCTCGATTTTTGTGCCAAAACAGACCCAAAAATCAGTCAAAGGTCGTACTGTACGGACTGCATTAAATGCAGCTGTACGACCTCGAAATCTGTGCCCAAAATTTAAAGCTTCTGCCTTGGGAAACGTGTTGTACCTTTCCTCGAAACCTGTGCTGGAGATTTACCTTGAAAACAGTGCCAAATCTGTATTGTACGATTTGCAATAAATGTGGTTGTACCTCTTCTCGAAATTTGTGCCAGCAATAAATGCAGGCCGTACCTTTCTCCTCGGGATCTGTGCAACCTATTAAATGCTGTTGTACTTCCTCCTCAAAATCTGTGCTAGCATTTATGGCTCCTTGATAATCGTGCCCACTAAAATATTCTCTAACAAGTTGCCTCGAAAATCGTGCCCACTCTCAGTCTCTTCAGCAATCTCTGCTCTCCTTCTCTCTTCTTCTCTCAAGAATGAAAAGTTAAGTCTTATGCCTCCCACAACCCTTTTTGTCTAAACCCTAAGTGGGAATCTAATCCAACAGTGGAGAAAGATCCAATCCAATGGCTAAGATTCAATGAGAGTAAAAATCTCATTTATTTAAATCACTTAAATAAATTTACTCACCCACTTAAATTTATCAAAAAGTGACTTTAACTTTATAAAGTCTCATTAAATAGCTTTTAATGTGACGGTCACATTTTCCCCTTTTCTAAGTGACTTAGGAAAAAAGTCACTTAGGGAACAAATTCCTAGGTACAAAAACTAACAGAATAACACATTCTCTTAATATGTCTTCTCTATATACACCTTAACTTTCAATTTCAAAATATTTATAATATTATTGATTTTCATAAGTTCTTGTTTGATAAAAATTAAAAGCCTCTAAAAACAAACTCTTTATAATTTTAAAAACATGTTAAAACAAATCAAATTATTTAGTGCCTCTTAAAAGTTTTAGATAATTTTGGTCTCAACGTGTAATTCTCACTTCTATATTCAATAACAAACATTAGAGGACATTTGGGTTCTAAAATGGGCCTTATAAAAAACTGTGCCATGGATGAGCTGGATTGAGTTGAATTTTTAAACCAATAGAATTTCAATATCTTGGTCAACCATTATGGTTGAGTTGGACACATAATGCTTATGTGTCATATTTTTATTTGACAATAGCTAGCTCCATCTCAACCTCACCTTTGTTAAGTTCTTGAAAAGATAACCTCGAAATAAGATAAATAAACTTTAACTAATAAATATAGAATATTTTATTTGATCACTACTTCCAACTCCTCTAAAACATAACCTTCTCATTAATTAAAATTGTAGTGGAAGCATTTTGAAATACTAAAAACATTTATTAATCATTTTTTTAAAAGAAAACTAAATAATATTTAATTTAAGTAGACTTATCTTGAAATACTAAATAAAAGATATTTAGTATTTTTAATATTATTAAATAATATTTAAAAAATAAATATATTTAATTATTACATCTCAAAATAAATAAAACATTTAAATACTAACAAAATAAAAAATAAAAACTATTTTTAATGTTACTAAAATATAATAAAATTTTATTTTACTTTTTTTTCTCTCTTACCTACCTACCGATTAAACCACAATTTTTTTTTATATTGATATAAAAAAATATGAATATACATAGTTTATTGTTTTTTATTTATTTTAGATGATGTAATATTTTTTATACGAATTAATATAAAATTTATATTAAAAATTAATAGTGATTTTTTTTTTTTTAATACTATTATAATTATATTTTTCATTATAAATGAATATATTTAAGTTTTACATTTATTAAATATATAAAAAGTAGTGGTCAACTCATTTAAAAAAAATAATAATATAAAATTCAAAAGTTTCTTATCATTTATTATTTGTGCACAAGAATCTAAATATTTCATTAATATTTTTAACCAATATCTCTTAACTCTACATTAACTCAATATAGTTGTCAACTACCATTAATGAGACGATTTAGGTTGACTTTCATTAGATTTAATCTGACATGGCATATTTGTAGTGTGATGTGGCTTTTTTTTTTTTTTTTCCTTAGGAGGCCCATTTTAGACCCCAAATTTCCACTAATGACAGTTTTTAACATTTTATTAAAGAAAATTATACTTCTTATTTGGGAAAAAACCTTTTTAACATTTAAAAAAGTGCCTTTATAGTATTATATTAAAAATAAAAAATTAAACATTAAAATAAATATTTTAATATTTTATATATTTTTTGGTGAGACGAGGTGATGCAAAACATTGCTCTTAACTCCTTCCCATGGCGTATGGGAAATTGTATCCCCATCCACAAGTTTTGGGAGGGAGAGGGGTGATGCCTGCATGACTCATGCCCCCTGCCCTGACTTGTCCCCATATTACATCATGCTTAGCATCAGTTGTTAGCTATCACAACCCACCCAAAATCTATAAGAATCCAGGATGGGTGGGATCACTTACATCATCTCCTTTCTCAACCATGTTACACATGGGAGGGGGCCATGGAAGATGTACACATCAACCTCATCCTTCCCCACATTACAACATTGACAGGGGGATGTCATCCAATTCATATCGTTCCCTCCCTCTATCATGTGAACTATAGGATACTACAATGCCCAACATTATCCCCCTCCCGCTGCATGTGCATTGTAGTTTCCTATAGGCTATGGGAGGGAGGTGCATTCCCCCCTACCACCCAAAATAGTATTGTAACATAGGGAATAGAGAGGTGCAATGTGGGGCATTTTCTCCCTCCCTCTTAAGCCTTGTGGAACATCGCAACACCCAACTCTATGGTAGGGTACTTTTTGAGTGCGAAATTTTTTCAATCAACTATATGGGTGTGTGTGTGCGCGCGCGCGTGCATGTGTGTGTTAATTGGAAAATAAATCACCTATTTATTTACATAGGATATGAATAAGTTGATCAAATTTGTCAAAATTTACAAGTTTTTATAGTATACTATGTGTTTCTTTATTCGATATTACCCGCATTTGTACCTATATATATGGGTTTTTCAATCCAAATAATTTTCTAGAATATTATGTATAGGTATGGTATTTGAATCCTTAAAAAATATCCTACTATATGGGTTTGCAATAACCCATAAGCCATAGGAAAAAGGGGGCAATGTTACATCTTGTGTCCCACATTGTCATGTTGAAATAGGCTACGACTCGGAGGTGGTGTGATATCCCACTTCACATCCCCTCCATATATCATAATAGATCATGGGTGCAAGAAGGATGATGATGCCTAGGGGCAATGTCACCCCATGTTACAATGTCGTGTAACATTTTGGGGAACCCAATAACTATGTTTTTCCACTAAAATATAAATAAATTAGAAAATTATTTAAAGAAAAGAGAATACTTCAACCAATAAAAATCCTGTACTAACATTTTGAGTCTTTACAACTTAAAGTTGACTTTCCTTGTAATCAACCTACACAATATTCAAACCATTCAAAGAACACTCCACCACGATCTCCAAATCTTTAACCAATACTCCACAAAAGTAAAGGAAAAACATAAAGACAAATACATTAAAAAAAAATTATAATCTACATTGTTATTTTTAATTAGTAAAGATTTTAAAATAATAATAAAAAACACTCAATATATTTAAAGCATATTTGAAATAAAAATAAAAATATTTGTTAATACTAAAATACTTATATTTATTATTATTTTAATAAAACATCAATACTTAAAAATGAAAATCAATAAAATATATTGTTATAATTATAATTTACATTATTATTTTTAACATATACTATATTTATTATAACATAGAATTATAGATTTATAATTACTATATTTTAAGATAGTAGAATTTTATAAAAAATTAAATATTTTTAATAAAATATTTAAATTTTCATAAAATTCTATTATCTTAATATATATAAAAAGTGTGGTTCACAAATTTTTTAGGGGGTTTACCTACTCAAATTACGGAGCTAGTTTGATAGGGACATCAAGTAAGTACTTTGCATATCAATGTATAGCCACCCGAGGATTTGTTTAGAAAATATTGACATGACCATGATATCCATACACTCAGTTGGCATAGTTTTAAAATATTTTACCCTATACTACAAAAAGTAACAATGCATGTTACTGAGAAAAACCCTAGTTCTGAAAATCATTGAATACAAAATATCTAGTCCAAGGAATCACGAGAGATGGGTGGCCCTTATTTTAATATAATCTCACAAGTCCAACATATTTGATGGTTTGTTGGTTTGAGTCATGTTATTATTTTATGGCAAGTTTCAACTCGCTTCCTAGATGCATTTAGGGACACTTGGTGAATTTCTATGCAAGGCATAAAATTCAATACGAGCAGCATAATTGAGTGGCATAACTTCATACATGTTTTTTTGGAATATGAACATGACCATAAAGTGAACACATTCTATTGGCATAGTTTTCAACAATTTATCCTCTGATGCAAAAATTGCATTTCATGTTACTCAATAAAACCATAGTTTAAAAAATCATCAAATAAAACAATATCTAGTGAATGGAAATATGCCAGAGAGGGGTATCCCTAAATGTAATCTAATGTCAAAATTCCAATGGAATCAAACATTCATCAATTTGAGTCTTGGTTATCAATTTATGGAAATATTCATTTCACTTCCTACATCTATTGAGGAACACTTAGTGAATTTCTATCAGTTGCAAGTGGCATAAAATCCAACCCAAACAATACTATTGAGTATAGAGACCCCCTACTAGTTTGTTCAAATAAGAGGCATAATTTTACAAACTTTACCATCTGATGCAAAACTGGCATTCAATGTTGCTCAACAAAACTCTAGTTCTGAAAATTATTAAATGAAACAATATCCAGTCCATGGAATCATATGGAAGGGGTGTCTCTACATGTGATTTGTTGTCACGATTCCAAGAGAACCAATGGTTCATCGATCCAAGTCTTGGTTATCATTTTATGGTGAATTTTAACTCGCTTCCTAAATCCATTTAGGGAAGAAGCAGTGAATTTCTACCTAGGGAATAAAGCCTAATCTGAGTAGAAAAAATGAGTTTCATAACCTCCTACAACTTTGTCTAGGAAACACTTATATGACCATGATGTCAACATGATTAGCAGCACAATTTAAAAAAATATACCCTGTGATTGAATAATTGCATTGTATGTTATTGAGGAAAACCCTATTTTCGTAACTCATTGAATAAAACAATATCCACTCCATGGAATAACAAGAGAGGGATGTCCCTAGGTGTAATCTATGTTCATGGGCCCAATGGAATTGTTGGTTCATCAACACGAGTCTCAATTATCAATTTATGGTGAGTTTCAACTGGATTCCTAAAACCATTAAGGGACACTTGGTGAATTTCTACCAGGGAAATAGATCCAATCTGAATAGAAGAATCGAGTTATATAACCTCTTGCGAGTTTGTGTAGGAAATATTGACATGACCATGATGTCCACATGCTCCATTCACATAATTTTGAAAAATTTACCATGTGATGCAACAATTGAATTACATGTTACAAACTAAGCAACATCTAGTCCATAGAATCATGGGATACTGGTGTCCCTAGGTGTAATCTGAATGAATTTAATTTGCACAATAACCCATTAGCCTTTAAGTGAAAAATTGTCCTGTAAGTTCCATGACTCATCAAAAGTGTAGGCCGTCTTTTAGAGACACAACAAACCTATAACCTTATTATTTATCTTAAAAATAAAAGTAAGGAGAAGATTACTTCTATTATTGGTATTTTATAGTTCTTATACTATTTAATTTGTAAATATCTTCCAATGTAATTGTCATTTACTTCTATTGTTTTGTGCTTTATTTTGTGGTGATATTGGTGCATGCACACATTGATTTCCATTTTATTATACTTTGTTGCACTTTTTTATGATGTAATATTTACAAAATAACACATATATGCATTATGGCATGAAATTAGTACTTAAAGTTAATATTGAATATGTTTTTACTAGAATATGTGGAAATTGAACCCAAGAGATAGAACAATAACACTCACAAAATTTCTAATCAAACATACAAAATTCACACCAAAGGAGACTGAAATTGGAGCATAACACTAATCTGTATTGAGTATGTGTACAATAGATAACCTTGTGATGTAATAGGCTGCTCAAATAAATAATTACATCATATTTTTGAATGCATAAGGATGATATTTGAAATAGTAAAAAAACAGGCTTACCAAAACTAGTCAAATCCCCCATAGGTGCATAAAGGAGTTTCCAAATCTATGGATATGCTCACGAATTTGCTAAGTCAAGTGGGAAAGATAAAGAGGAATGGAAATACAAATCATACATTCTTTTAATTGGAGAAAAAGAGGGAGGATGATGTGGGAAAAAAACAAGGCAGTTACACCTAGACTAGCTTTTCCTTTTTCCTTAAAACAACTATAAAGCAAGGCAATTTTCAAAAAAAGTAGATATGTGCTCTAAGGAATCGGGAATAAAGAAAATTTGCTAAAATTGGTTTCCAGTATGTTTCCCAAGCACTCCATGACTCAGTTTTAGCATGTGTTGACTTCTAGGACATGTAGAAGGGAACTAGCATAGAATGGAATCTAGGAATCTAGGTAATAAGACAAAAATGATTAATTAATGTCAAATGTAGGTAACTATGGGTTGATTATTATAACACCCCCCGTTAAGCCTGAATTTATGAGTAAATATTATAAACTATAGGGCCTAGCAACAAGGCTTAGTCACCCTTTACATACTGCTTGTCCATACAACCAAGGAAAGAGGCAAAAACCTAGTGGGAAAATCCTCCCTTAAACATGGACAGGAAAACAAAAATTTTGGAAATATTGTCATAAATCATGCTTCACAGCATGATCAGCAATCCCTAGCAGTGATTTGAGATTGCTGAAGGTCTTCTCACAAAAAAAACTTTGGTGAAGATGTCTGCTACTTGTTCTGAAGATGCACATAATAGTAGAACAGTGGTACCATCATGCACAAGCTGTTTGATGTAGTGCATATGGATCTCAATGTGCTTGGTTCACTGTCTCTGAACTGGATCATTGTATATTTGAATGGTGATTTGATTATCATAGTAGATAATAGTTGAAAACTCTGATTTGAAGCCACATTCTCCAAGTATGCCCTGCAACCACAAACATTGAGTTGTTGCATTTACAACTCCTCTATACTCTGCTTATGTAGATGAGAGTGCTATGGAACTCTGCTTCTTTCTTGACCAGTTGATTGGCCCTTCTATAAACATGAACACATATCTTGATGTAGACTTTCTATATGTGTTGTCACCTGCCCAATCACTGTCAGTAAATCCAATCAAATCAAGATCAGATTTTGCTTTGTAGAAGATCCCATGAGTTCTTGTTCCTTGAAAAAAGTTTAGGATCCTATTGGCTTCTCTCTAGTGGATCTCATGAGGCTGATATATGTATCTTGAAGCCACACTAACTACATAATATAAATCAGGTCGATTGAGTGTAAGATAAAGCAAACACCCAATCAACTTCCTATACAGTGTATTATTTACCATAGGAGAAGAACCTACTTCTTCAAGCTTAACTCCTGAAAGGAATGGATTCTTGCTTGGCTTGCAATATCTCATGTCGAACTTGATGAGAAAATCTGAAGCATACTTGGAATGATGTACTTTGATTCCATGTTGTAATTGAGCAATTTTGAGACCCAAGAATTGGCTCAATAATCCCAAATTTGTCATAGAAAATGCATGGTTCATTGCATCCTTCAAGGAGGCAATCTCATTCTTTGAACTTCCTGTAATCAGTAGGTCATCCACATACAAAACAATAATCATTAAGGAACCATGAATTAGCTTCAAATAGACATTAGTATCATACTTGCATCAAACAAAACTTAGTGACAATAGAAATCCATCAATCTTGGCATACCAAGCCCTGGGGGCTTGCTTGAGCCCATACAATGATTTCTTTAACCTGCATAATAAAGATGGATTAGAAACAAACCCTTCAGGTTGCTGCATGTAAATATCTTCAGTGATATCTCCATTTAGGAAAGCACACTTCACATCCATGTGATGTACTTCCCACTGCTTCGAAGTTGCAATGGCTAGAGCTAGCCTTATGGAGTCCATCTTTTCCACTGGTGCAAAGGTTTCATTGTAGTAAATACCATGTAATTGTGAGTATCCATTGGCTACCAATATTTCCTTATATTTCAAAGGTGAACCATCAACCAAAAACTTAGTGTTGAAGACCCACTTACATTGAACTAGCTTCCTCCTTGGGGGGAGATCAACCAGTTCCCAAGTGTTGTTCTTCTAGAGCGAGCTGAATTATTCTTTCATGGATGTTTTACATCTTGGATCATGTGCTACATATTCATATGTCTATGGATCTTATTCAATCATCATATAGCACTTCTCATCAAATAGAGGATCTTTCACACAAAGGGCACTCTCAAATAGAGATCTAGTCCTCCTAGTGTCATTGGCATTTCTAGCTAGTTCCCCAGCTGCATGAAATGGTATTTGCTGCCAATTTTGGTCTTGTAGGATTTTTAGGATCTGAAATCAAATAATCATTATCAGAAATATCAGAATCAGCAAACTCATTAGTCTCCTTACTTACAATCAATGGTTCTGGAGATGAAGAGGGCTCTCCAACTTCAACTGCTGCTAAAGGATCTTCTTCGAACTGAACACTTATTTCAATGAAATATTTTTTAGTGCTCAATTTTATCAGCTTGTACCATTTTGAATCTTTAGAATACCCAACAAATAGGCACTCTTGGCTTTGGGGTTGCAAAGCCTTCCTCTTTTCAGTTGGAATTCTAGCCCAAGCCTTTGAGCCAAAAATCCTAAAATGGGTCACATCTGGCTTGTGCCCACTCCAATATTTGAAAGGAGTAATACCATCAAGATGCTTATGAGGCACCCTATTCTGGATGTAGGATGTACATTTTATAGCCTCGGCCCAAAACTTTGGTGGCAAATTTTTAGCCTCCATCATAGAAGTTTCCATCTCCTTTAGTGATCTGTTCATCCTCTCAGCAACACCATTTTGTTGTGTTGTGTAAGGGATAGAATGCTGCATCTGGATACCTAGATCCTTGCAATACTATATGAAATAAAACTTGACATACTCAACACCATTGTCAGATCTGAGTATCCTGATTTTCCTCCCAGACTGGTTTTCAACCAAGGCTCTAAAGACTTTGAAGAGGTCAAAAACTTCAGACTTATGCTTTAGGAAGTGAACCCAACAATATCTGGAAAAGTCATCTATGAAGGTGAGTGCATACTTGGCTTGAATCATGGACATATGAGGGAATAGACCAACAATGTCACTGTGGATCAACTCAAGAGGTGCAAAGGTTATCTCATGACTATCTCTCTCATACTTGTGCTCTGGGTGTTTTCCTAGGATACAACCTTGACAGACTCCCTTAGAAAACTTGATCTTTGGTAACCCTATGACCATATCTTTTTCACTCAAATAAGAAAGATACTTGTAGTTAATATGGCCAAATATTTCATGCCAAAGCTTGCTAGATTCATTAGCATGAATCAGAAGAAAAGAGGGGTTTGAGTAGGGTAGAAAATGGGAAAAGTTGTATACCTTCGAAGTGTGATCAACAACACCTTTTGCTATGAATTTACCATTTGAAATATCAGTGATTTCAACATCATCAGGAGAGAAGATGACCTTCTTTGGAGACCCATTATGAGTCATCTAATACACTAACAAGAGATTAGAGGCAAGACTTGGAACATACAACACATTATTGAAATTACCATAGTCAAGATCAATCCTACCCTTCCCCAAACTGTCAGTGAGAGAGTCATCTCCCAAAACTATTGGTGGACCTTTCGACATGTCAAGAGAGGAGAATGTCTCCTTTGTCGAAACCATATGTCTAGAAGCTCCAAAATCTATGATGAATCTAGGTGAGCTTGATGTGCTAGCAACCAAGGCATGCACTCTCTCTCTGTCTTCTAAATTTGATCCTCCTTCCTTCTTCTTTGAGAAATCAAGAAGGGAGATGTTATTCTTCTACAGGAGTTGGGTCAACATGTCAATTTGCTTCTTCATACAAGAGCTCTCAGGATGGTATCCCTTACTGCAGTATGCGCACTTGCTCATTTCTCCATTCTTCTTCTTCTTCTGTGAGTTCTTCTTGGAACCTTGAGGCTTCTCTTGAGACTTTGACGTGTCTCTCTTTTGCTCAGGCGGATTTTTATATTTTTTCTTGATTTTTGAATTCATTCTTGAATCTCCAGAAACCAAAGCTTATTTTTGGAAGGTTTGATGGTGCCCATCATCACCAACTTATATTGCTCCTATGTAAGGGATTCCATGAACTTTGAAAGCTTAGGCATCTTCCAGGCTCGCGCTATCAACTTGGTGGCATGGAAGGTCAAAACAAACACTGACTATTTAGGATAAATCTTAGAGAGTATGGAAAAGACTAGTTTTTCTTCCTTCTTTTCGATCCCACACTGTTTTAGCTGCAAAACAAGGGCCTTAAACTTGGAAAAGTAGAGTTGCAATGATTCGAAGCTGCTAGGACTCAAGGAGATCAGGTCATTCTTGATTTGATGTCCTCTCATCTCATATGTATTTCCAAAAATATCTTCAAGCTTCTCCCAGACTTCATTAGGTGATGTCAATCCATCAAGATGGAAGAGGAGGTTTCTTGAAATGCTCAGACACAAAATACCGTAGGCCTCATCCCTCTTGTTGTGCCATTTAATTTTCTCTGCAGCTGCAATGGGCTCTACCTTAGTTGACATGGTCACCTGGTAGAGCCCTTTCTCTCTCAACAATATCTCCATCTCAACTTTCCACTCAAAGAAATTCAACGGATTCAAGATGATCTTCTGAGATTGGTCCATAGCTCAGTAGTTGTGCCCTCTAATCAGCAGAATGTGCTCCCGATCAGTGATGTTGAACATGAAATAACAATTTGGAAGGAGAGAAATCGATCTAAAAATGATCTGATACCATGTGGAAATTAAACCCAAGAGATAGAACAATAACACTCACAAAATTGCTAATCAAACATGCAAAATTCACACCGAAGGAGACTGAAATTGGAGCATAACACTAATCTGTATTGAGTAAGTGTACAATAGCCAACCTTGTGAAGTAATAGGATAATCAAATAAATAATTACATGAGAGGTTCAAATGCATAAGGATGCTATTCAAAATAGTCAAAAAACAGGCTTACCAAAACTAGTCAAATCCCCCATAGGTGCATAAAGCAGTATCCAAATCTATGAAGATGCTCACAAATTTGCTAATTCAAGTGGGAAAGATAAAGAGGGATGGAAAGAAAATTCATACATGCTTTTAATTTGAGAAAAAGAGGGAGGATGATGTGGGAAAAAAACAAGGAAGTTACACCTAGACTAGCTTTTCCTTTTTCCTTAAAACAACTATAAAGCAAGGAAAATTTCAGAAAAAACAGATATGCGCTTTAAGAAATCAGGAATAAATCAAACTTTCTAAAATTGGTTTCTAGGATGTTTCCCAAACGTTCCATGAGTCAGTTTTAGCATGTCTTGACTTCAAGGACATGTAGAAGGCAACTAGCATAGAATGGAATCCATGAATCTAGGTAATAAGACAAAAATGATTAATTAATGTCAAATGTAGGTAGCTATGGGTTGATTATTCTAACAGAATACGTAGACGATGATACATTGATGATGACCTAAACTATGTTGAGAGTGGATAAGATATAAGAGGTGATGATGATGATGATGGATTATATGAATATGGTACCAAGGTTGATCGAGATGACAAGGATGATGATTATTATTATGATAACAATGTTGGTGGTGGTATACAATGGCGTTATTCATGAGCATTTTGATGATTATTACTATCTCCATGCTACTGGATATGTATTCTAGACTTTATGATGATCCAAATTCGTACTACATTATGAATCGTATTGACTTTTATCATGGATTGTTGTTTACATATCACTATGATACCTTTATAATTTTGACTTGTATATACATGGAGATCATAAAACTTATTTCTTATTATATTGGTATTTTGGTGATTTTTATATTTGAGTTGTTCTCTTGACTTTTCTATAATGATCTCCATGACAAGTTATTGATCCGATTATATATTTGTCTTTCGCTTCTTTTGATGAAATATAACAATGATATTATTGGTATTAACTTTCTATTCTATATATATTTGAAGTGGAGTATTTTTTTATGGATATTTAATAAGTATGATGTTGTTACTACTTTGGATGAATGTTGTCCATTTCCCTTAAATTTCATAAATGTTATGCTATAAATTTGAATTGTGATATCTTCTTTTTATATATTATTATGTTATGTGAGAAATATGATACATATCATTATTTATTTAAAATTAATGAAGTAAATATAAAAAGGGGGTCATAACATGGATTCAAAACTTGACACTATAAACAATTATCAAAATGTGGCATTAATGTGGAAGTAAATATCATCACAAAATTGGATGCAAACATAGTCACTAAATATGGAGCCAAACGTGGTGTTAATGACGAAGGAAAACTGGAATAACAATTGGGAGATCAACTAGAAGCCAAATATAGCACAAATATAGAAGAAACATTGGAAGCAAAAATTGGTGCTAAATGAGAAGCCAAATGTGGTGCTATTGCAGAAGAAAAACTACAAAAAAATGGAGGCAAAACTAGAAGCTAAAAAGGAAGAGAGACTAGAATCCGACAAGGAAGAAACACTAGGAATTAATGGAAATATATATGTGGCATCAAAATGGAAGTAAAAAATGAAGAAAAAATAGTTGCTATCCAAATGTGGCGCTAATGTGGAGGCAAACATCAAAGCCAAATTGGGTGTTAAATTGGATGCCTAATGTAGAACTAAAGTGGAAGCCAAGTTACATGTCATTATAGTAATATCTTTAATGAAAGTAAAATGTGGCATTATAGATGACACTAAATAAGGTGTTCAAGTAGGAGGAAATACCATTTTTAGGCATTATTTTTGGCACTAAACTACTACAGTAGGTGTTATTCCTAGCACTATCCTTGGAGAAAAAGTAGGAGTTATTCATGGCACTAATCTTAGACCTTATATTGATCTTATTTATTTTCCTATAGTAGGCACTATTCCTCATGCTAAATTTGGTGCAATTGTTAGCATTTTATTGAAATGTTGTTTCCTGCAAGGTTTAGTGCCAGATTGTCTAACTCAATTGGAAAATAATTACACTAAAAAGGGATGATAAATCAAGCATGAATTGCATGTTTTATTATAGTGTTTAACTTACTTCTAGTCATTTGATACCAACAATGCTACAATTCCCCATATAATTCCCATTGCAATTCCCATCACTTGCATAAATATGTCAAAACCTATAAACTAACATATATTTCCATTCCTTTTCCTCATTTTGCTACAACCCAACATCTTAACTTGCACAAAGTCCTTTCTCTCTCAATGGTACCTCACATACACTATTTCCATCTATTCACCCTATTCCTCTTCCAAGCCCTCCAAATTCTAAATTCCTATCCTCTCCCTTCTGTCCATGAACTCACTTTGTGCATATCATTACAAACCCTCAAACCCCTCAAGTCATCATAACCCACACCCTATATCTTATCCCATTGTGACCTTGATTCACACACATGATTACAAAAACTCAACCCCTCAATCCATCCCAACTCCCCATTTATCTTTCACAACCACACAAATTTGAAAAAGAAAATCCGTTTCTTATATATGCAATCTTTGTGATACTAAGTAGTAGAGGTTGAATAACACATTCTCTTAAGATGTCTTATCTATATACATGATTCGTAGGATCTCAACTTAGTGCTTTAAAAGTTTGTTGTAAGAGAATGCGTGCAACAGGTTAATTAAAGGAACAACAGGAATGAAAAACAAGATTGATAAATAGATTCCAAGCATGAAAACACAGAAACAGAATTTGATAATGGAGTTCACCCCCTCCACTGGGCTACGTCTCCGGGTCCCTCTCCAATGGGTACTGATCCAATTAATATTTTTAAAATGGTACAAAATGGTTCTGGAAACAACTTCAGCAACTATAAACAGAATGTTGTACAAAATCTTTAAGACCTTTCTCTCGAAATTACAATCAGCATTCAAAGATAAAGAAAGCTAAAATATAACAGAGAATGTCGACTTCTACAACACAGCATTTGGACACTTCGCAGCAAAAATGATCTCTAAGCTTCTCATAATAGAGAAATGATACTCTGCGCTCCAAAACAATCCGACCCCTTCTCGGTGGCCCGCCTCCTCTATTTAAGAGTTCAGTGGGAGGGATAAGTAATCGATTCGATTCCCTCATCTCAGCTGTTATTTTTTTATTTTATTATTATTACTGTTACAACCATATGTTGAACCATGCAATTAGGCCAAAACGCTGTCAAGCGTTATGATACCACGACGTTCCATATTCCTGAAACATTGCAACCAACTCCATGCACATATGTTGACTCACAACACGTTGCAATGACCGTTACGCACATATGTTGCACCATACCATAGCATCACACGTAATGTAACCGTTTGATGTCACCACTAACTTCACTGTGTCACAGCTAAGTCTGTCACAGTAGTGTGGAAAGTCTGTCGCAGCTAAGTCTATCGTAGCTAAATCTGTGTCACAGCTAAGTCTGCCACAGTAGTGTAAAAATTCTGTCGCAGCTAAATCTGTGTCGCAGCTAAATTTGTGTCACAGCTAAATTTGTGTCGCAGCTAAATCTGTGTCACAGCTAAGTCTGTCACAGCTAAATCTGTGTCATAGCTCAATCTGTGTCACAGCTCAATATGTGTCATAGCTAAATCTGTGTCATATCTCAATCTATGTCACAGCTCAATCTGTGTCATAGCTCAATCTGTGTCATAGCTCAATCTGTGTCACAGCTCAATCGGTGTCACAGCTCAATCTGTGTCACAGCTAAATCTGTGTCATAGCTAAATCTGTGAGTTAAAACATATATTATGTTCTTTGAACCATAGATTAAATACCATTGTACCATATTGGATCAGTGTAAATTAAAGATGAATAATCCTCCGGATCATTCCTCCCCATTGGAGAGCTTTTGGACCACCAAAAGCCTGAATTATTCTACAAGTAAGTGAGGGTAAAGTTCCCTCACTTTACCAATCTCCATCCATCTTGCTTTGCTCAGATGCATTCCTTTCAGCCCCACTCGAAGGTACTCAGCGTTCCCCCTTCGTGAAGTCCTTACATTTCTATCTAGAATAACATCATTCTGCAACTCTCTCATATATTCAGGTGCCAAATCATCAACTGAAGGAATCTGTACGTTAGTTTCCTCATCCATGATCATAGGAGGCTCATATAATTTAAGATTCTCAACATTGATAACTGAGTAAATTTGCATGTATGGAGGTAAATTCAAGCGAAAAGAATTAGTAACAATCTTTTCCAAGATCTCAAAAGGACCATACCTGATAGGATTAAGCTTTTTACCTTCACCTTTCATTCTTTCTTTGGTGATATGTAACCAAACTCTGTCACCAACCTGAAATTGATGATCAACTCGATGCTTGTCATGCCTGGCTTTGTACTTTTCTTGGCTCTTCTCCAACTGTTCTTGAACTACCTGCTGCACTGCTTGGATTCTCTGAATGAACTTTAAAGCTTTATCTGCATCATGATGTCCATCCACTGCATCCTTGCCAAAAGAGAAGTCCATCGGTGTTTTTGGCAGATAACCAAAACAAGTTTCAAAAGGAGATTTTTTCATGGAAGAATGAACTACATGATTGTATGCATGCTGTATATACTGCAACTGTTCATCCCAAAGTTTAGGATGCTTACTACAATATCCTCTGAGCAGCTGGACCACTGTTCTGTTCACTACCTCTGTTTGCCCATCAGTTTGTGGATGAAAGGCTGTACTTTTCTTCAGTTTGGTATCCATAAGCTCCCATAAAGTTGACCAGAATTTTCCCAAGAACCGAGAATCTCGATCTGATATAATAGACATGGGTAGCCCAAAATGTACCCAAACATTTTGAAAGAATAAAAGAGTTGTTTGTTCAGCAGTGATCTGTTTGTTA
>LPNX010395775.1:64469-75996 GCA_001517045.1 Pseudotsuga menziesii
AATCTTGATATTGATCATATGCAACTTATTCAAATAAGTAATAGGGGGGTACTGATAGGGTACTTATTGCTATAAATAAGCTATTTATAGCTTTACAAAGCATCTATAATAGTAGGGGGATTTTTTAAAGTCAAAAAGTCCTTGCAAACGTTTAAAAACACTGCTAGATCTTAAGGAGTGTGCATGTTGGGGTTTTCTTGTCACCTGATTTCATTTCCGAGCTTAAAATCCCCTAACAAACAACAGAAATTACAAATTTTCTAGATTAAATTCACCGGATTTGGGCAGAAAATCAGCCTGAAAGTCAAAAAGTCCCCTGGATTAGACAGCTCAATATATAATTGCATACTGGAATTGCTTTGTGTGGAAGTGAGCTAAAGTCTGGACAACTGTGAGTTAATTAAAATTTGATAATATTACTTATTGTTAAAATTGCAATTTTCATGGTTGAAATTGTAATTTTGATTGTAAAAATGATAATACCATAAATTACTTAAATTACTTTATAATAGCAATTTTCATGGTTGAAATTGTAATTTTAATTGTAAAAATGATAATACCATAAATTACATAAATTACCTTAGAATAGCCCGATTATACAACTCTAAGAACTAAAAACTATCATTTCAATATTTTTAACCAATTTTAACCTAAAGTTTACTAAAAATACCAAATTTTAACATAAAGTTTAGCTAAAAATTCTGCCAGTGTAAATATACTCCATAGTGGGTACAGCCATAGAAATTCTGTTTGTGTATATATACTTCAGAGTGGGTACAGCCATAGAAATTCTGTTTGTGTATAGGTACTTTCCATAAACAACAACCAAAACGTCCAGTTATTCCTGTAACTGAAATTACAGTTTCTACCATTTTAAGATTTCAAGAATCACACTCATCTGAAATTACAGTTTGTACAATTTTAAATTTTCATTTCAAGAATCACAATGAAATTACAGTTTCTACAATTTTAAGATTTCAAGAGTCATTTTTCGTAAACTAAATAACAACTTTTAAAACTACCCAAATCTTCAAAAATACATTTTCAATCGTTATTATGTTGCCCCGCTGAAGGGCGTTTCGGTCGTCGGGTATACTGCTCCCTCCTTTAAATACACCTCCAATCAACATTAATGTCTATGCCGTTTGAACTTTGAATGCCTTAACGGCCAATCTCTACATTGGTCGTCGGGTATACTGCTCCCTCCTTTAAATACACCTCCAATCAACATTAATGTCTATGCCGTTTGAATGCCTCAACGGCCAATCTCTACATTGGCAGGTCTGTGGCTACAGTTTATGGGTTCGAGGAGAGGACAATGTCGCGACAGTCTATGGGTTCGAGGAGATGGAATTTGACGGGTAAATGACCGTCATTGGTCAATTTACCCGTCAAATACAGCTAAGATAGATTTTACCAAGACCGTCAAAATCTGGCTTAGTACACAGTAAACGTTTTAGATTTTGTTTGTTACCGGCAATTTTGACGGGTGTCCGTCATTTGAAATTCCAACCTTTTACTACCATTGGTTAGGTAATTATTCCCTTGTACTACTGCCCATTCTCAATTTCTATCGGTAGCGAGCAGTTTCTATCAGAGTCTGTCTTAGACATCCAATATCTCTCCCAAGCTGTTAATTGATTATTATTAATTAAAATTACACTTGCCGTTATGCTGAAAATCTCAGACAATTAATGAAATGCTGTGAATTTATATTATCAATTAATTAAAATTTCCATTGCAATGTTTGCATATGCTGAAAATTTTCAGTGATCTGGAAGGTATGACATTGCAGTGATCTGGAATGTATGAAATCCTTGAAAAAGAAACCTCTCCAAACATAAAGAAACCCTGTTTATTATGAAATCCCCAACAGAGAAACTCTTACACACCATCACATGTTGCTCCATGTTGTTTGAGATACCATACATATCAAACTACACATTAACCCAAATGAGGTGCTACTTCTGAGATGGTAATGAATCGCTAGCAAGACATTACTGAACATTAATGAATTCACTAACACATTGTTAGCGAGATTATTGCAGGTTCAGCAATTTTGTGAAGTCTCCTTGATATGGTATTTAATTGGTAGAAGTAAATATATTGTTTTGTTTAACGCTTCTCCCTGTCATTGAATAGAAGTAATAACGGGAATGAATAAACAAATAGGTTTCAAAACAGTCAATCTTCCTGGATATAGGAACGGCAACTAAATAAATCATCTATCAAGCCTAGTATAGATCAAACTTCTAGACTTTTAGATCAAATTAAAATAACATATTTTGAAAACATTATAAACTAGCAAACTAATCCTTGAAATAGAAAGCAAAAATAAAGCACACTACAAATACCATAAACAGATGAGCACAATATCTGCACTAATTCAATGTTAAACATATATATATCTCCTGAATAGGAAGTCTCGTAGAAAAAAAGACCCTCAAATATTCCAAGTCTCATATCCAGAATCTCATAATCTAACGGTATCGGAATGCTGGTGTGCTAAGATTGCGTTGAAAAGAATGAGAGACAGGATCCCTTTTCAATAAAAGGGAATTAGGGAGCGCCTGAGATTGACACGTCCCTCGCTGTGTGCGAGAGTGGACGCCGCTCTGGACAGGTGTCACGTGAAAGCTTGCAGGCGTGTCAGCCATGCATCGAGATAGACACAGAGACATCCACTAACGCGTGGGATAAGCGTTCACCAAATCGCCCCGTTTTTCCGGCCGATTTTTTATTAAAATCAGTCAAATGTTTGCTGTGAAATTGTTTATTTCGTTACTTTGGAATTCTACTAATTTTATTAACCCTTCCTACACTAAATCGGGCATTTTAAAACTACCCACGATTTAAATCCTGGAAAGTATGATTTTCACCAAAATTTATCTGCCGGATTCCGGCGAGTCGGGGGCGATTTGGTGAACGCTTATCCTGCTCCATCAACTAATACTATGAGCAGACGGTGGGGCATGCTCTTTACGTTTTATTGTACACTATTAACGAATTACAATTCAACCGCATTAAAAAAAAGCATATGAGGTACTGGAGAATGTCGGAGGACAAGAGATGTACTCTTTCACTCAAGGATTTGTTCGTTACTATCAGATTAGAATTTCAAAGGAGGACTAACACAAGACTACCTTCGTGACGGAGTGGGAATGTTTCCAGTATACGATAATGCCCTTTGGACTTCAGAATTGACCTATGATTTTTTCCAAAATCGTAGTTTCTTCTTTAAAGACTTTATACACATTTTTTTTGAAGTCTATTTCGATAACTGGAAAATATTTGGCCTTGTAAAAGACCATATAGAGAGACTCAGAATGATGCTGGTACGTTGTCGCCAATATCAATTTTTCCTGAATTTGAAGAAATGCATTTTTTGCGCACCTTTTAGAGCTCTGTTGGGCCATGTGGGCTGTCGCGACGAAATTTTGGTTGATCCATCCAAAGTTGCAATTATCCTCGATCTACCACCACCTACTACAATTAAACAATTAAGAGACACATTAGGGCACACTGGATACTTCAGGAAGTTTCTCAAAGGAGATGTGGAGATGACTCCTTCGATGGAAAAAATGTTGAAAAAAGATTCTAAGTTTCAATGGACAACAGATTGTCAAGAAATTCTAGACAAGCTGAAGAAAAAAATAGCTACTGTGCCAATACTTGTGTTTCCAGAATGGGAAAACAGTTCCATGTTCATGTCTGTGCATCGTCTATTGCGCTCGGCATGGTACTGATGCATCCTCGTGAAGTATCAATAGATCATCCCATTTCCTTCACTAGCAGGAATTTGTCAACCACAGATAAGAATGATACCACAACCAAGAGAGAAGGGCTAGCCATGGTATATGCGCTACACAAATTTAGACATTTTTTACTCGGAGGACATTTTAAAATATATATTGACCATCTGCATTGAAATACTTGGTCAATAAGCCAGTCTTGGGGGAGATCTGCCGCCAAGAATTTGATTTTGAGATACTTGTTAAACCTGGTTGGTTGAATTTTGGGGCCATCTTTCTGAATAACAAGATCGATCGATTGACTTCTTTCTAACGGTATTGGAATGCTGGAGCGCTAAGATTGCGTTGAAAAGAATGAGAGACAGGTTCCCTTTTAAATAAAAGGAAATTACGGAGCGCCTGAGAGTGACACGTCCCTCTCTGTGTGCGAGTGGACGCCGCTCTGGACAGGTGTCACGTGAAAGCTTGCAGGCGTGTCAGCCATGCATCAAGATAGACACAGAGACATCAACGAATACTATGAGTACATGGTGGGATATGGTCTTTACGTTTTATTCTACACTATTAACGAATTACAATTCAACCACATTAAAAAAGCATAGTAGATTTTTTCAAAGAGGAAGGAGAAGCGATTTCAAGAGCTCAGTTTGTTCAAACCATCTAACACGCGACCTTGGAAGATGTCGGAGAACAGGCTCGCGAAGAAGTCTTAGTGCTCCTAATTGTAGGTTAGTTTCAGTCACAAGGTAGGTACCGCGTCCATCAACATTATTTATTTGTTTTTTATTTTTTATTGTAATTGGCATGTGCTTGGAATTATATATATATATATATATATATATATATATATATCTTTTTGTGATATACCATCTCGAACTTGGTTAGCTGGAATGGTTGATTAACCAAGTTCGAATGTTGGAATGGTTGATTAAATAAATGCTTGAATAACCTCACTTTTCACATTTGATAGGCATGGTTTTTACTTTCCACGTGACTTTTTTCATAAAATACTACTTTTCCTCTTTTAATCCCATCCGAAGGTAATTAACTATTATTTAGTGAAATCACCTTTTATAATAGGGTTTAAGGACCTTTGGGTTAAATTCCGTAATTAACTATTATTTAGTGAAATCATCTTTTATAATAGGGTTTAAGGACTTTTGGGTTAAATTCCTAACCAAGGTTGACAAGTATCTCTAAAAACTTTGATTAATACTAGCTAGAGTAATATCTCTCCTTAGTGTATCTTTTATTTCTCCCACTTGTGGAATCATAGCTCCCCCATCTCTTCTTCCTCGTCCTTCACTTGCAAAATTGGTAGCGTACATCGAATCATTTACAATATTCATGGTTTTTTGTACCATATAAGTCTAGCGTCCAACCATTGCATTCATTACATACATAATTACAATATAGGGTTAAAAACAAGGTGTTACAACTATGTTAGAAAATTCTAGGATTGAACATTTAGTGATGCAATCCATAATCATGACCATAAAGAGAAATGACACCAAAGATAAAAAAGAGAGAGAACATTCTTTAATTCTCATGTTTTCATTTATCCATCATATCTACGCCATATCTCATTCATCTTCTCTCCATCTTCACTTAAAGTTGTTAAGGCAAGAGTATATGCGACAATAATGGGTTCATTGATTCATATATGCATTGGAGATGGTACAAAGGAATTGGTATACATCAGTGAAATTGTGACGAGGAACACTTGAGTGGGTGGAGTTAGGTACAAGCTTCACCCATGCATTTGAGTTTGCAAGTGAACACCCTACAATTGATCTTGCACTACAGATAATGAAGGAGAATATATTTGAAGAAATCCCTATCACATCCACAAATTTCCATCAATGAAACATGCTGAGTCGACCATTGGATGGAATGTTACAATGTCACGGGAGAACCGGATGATGATAATCCACTCGATATAAACATACCTGATTCAGAAGGTATGCACACAGTGGAAGGAGTTGCAATTTCCAGTGACCAATTCTTAAGTCCACTTAAGATTAAGAAAGTAAGTATCGGCTTGCCTTAAAATCCAAAGTTTTCCAATATTTGAGATTATTGGGATGATGAGTTTATGGGGAAGATCACCGACTTGTTGCATGAATTTAAGGATCTATTCCCTACGAAATTTTCATAAATGAAAGGAATAATCAACGACCTCGATGAAATGAAGAGACCTTTGAGGCCCAATGCAAAACCGGTCAAGCATCGACCATACAGATTAAATATGCGATACAAAGAAAAGGTTAAGGCTGAATTAGACCAAATGCTAGAGGCATGCGTTATAGAACATGTCGAAAAATCAGAATGGATTAGCCCAATTATAGTACATGACAAGAAAACCTCAGGTGAAGTAAGAACTTGTGTTTACCTGAGAAAATTGAATGATGCTTATTTGCATGATCTGTTTCCAACTCCATTTACATATGAGGTACTGGAGAATGCTGTAGGATAAGAGATGTACTCTTTCACTCATGGATTTGTTGGTTACCATCAGATTAGAATTTCAAAGGAGGACTAACACAAGACTACCTTCGTGACAGAGTGGGAATGTTCCAGTATACGGTAATGCCCTTTGGACTTAAGAATGCACCTATGATTTTTTCTAGAATCGTAGTTTCTTCTTTAAAGACTTTATACACATTTTTTTTGAAGTCTACTTCGATAACTGGAAAGTATTTGGCCTTGTAAAATACCATATAGAGAGACTGAGAATGATGCTGGTATGGTGTCGCCAATATCAAATTTTCTTGAATTTGAAGAAATGTTATTTTTGCGAACCTTTTGGAGCTCTGTTGGGCCATGTGGGCTGTTGCGATGAAATTTTGGTTGATCCATCCAAAGTTGTGATCATCCTTATTCTACCACCACCTACTACAATTAAACAATTAAGAGAAACATTAGGACACACTGGATTCTATAGAAAGTTTCTCAAAGGATATGCGGAGGTGACTCCTTCGATGGAAAAAATGTTGGAAAAAGATACTAAGTTTCAATGGAAAACAGATTGTCAAGAAATTCTAGACAAGCTGAAGAAAAAATGGCTACTGTGCCAATACTTGTGTTTCTAGAATGGGAAAAAAAGTTCCATGTTCATGTCGATGCATCGTCTATTGTGCTCGATGTGGTACTGATGCATCCTGGTGTAAGTTCAATTGATCATCCCATTTCCTTCGCTAGCAGGAATTTGTTAACCGTAGATAAGAATGCTACCACGACGGAGAGAGAAGGGCTAGCCATGGTATATGCGCTACAAAAATTGAGACACTTTTACTAGGAGGACATTTTAAAATATATATTGACCATCTGCAATGAAATACTTGGTCAATAAGCCAGTGTTGGGGGGAAAATATCTGCTGGTGGGTTCTCCTCTCCCAAGAATTTGATTTTGAGATAATTGTTAAACCTGGTCGGTTGAATTTGGGGCCATAGCATCTTTCAAGGATTGAAAGTTGAGAAGAACCTACTAGTCTGGAATATAATATTCCCAATGCAAATTGTTTGTGATAACCATGTTTGATGATCAGTATAAATATAGCATACATTTTCTTAGTACGGGTTATGCGCCAACTAAACTTACCACTGCACACAAGAAGCAGTTGGTGGCGTGAGCTATAGACTTCCAGTTGATCGTTGGGCACTTGCATAAAATGGGTTTGGATGAGATACTTTGGTGTTGCGTTTTTGAGCTCAAGCGCCCGATGATATTAAATGAAGCACATGTTGGTGTCATAAGAGGCCACTATCCAGGAAAATCTATGGTGCATAAAATTTTGCAAGCAGGATTATGTTGGCCCGCCATGCATGCGGACGCTCGGGATTATTGTCGTAGATGCAATGTCTATCAAAGAACTGAAAAGATGTCCCAAATAGATGAAATTCCATTGGTACTGCAGATAATATTATAGGCATTTGATAAATGGGTTGTTGATTTTATAGGACCTATCAGTCTGGCAGGAAAGTGCACGAGAGCACGATATATTATTACTGCAATTGATTATTTAACCAGATGGGTAGAAGTAGCATCAGTAAAGGACTGTCCTGCTGCAAATTTTATGAAGTTTCTATTTGAAAATGTTGTGACAAGGTTTGGGTGCCCAAAGATTTTAATTGGCGATTAAGGTAATCATTTTGTTAATCAATTGATTAAATAACTAAATGAGGAATTTTAGATACAACATATAAGGACAACACCATATCACCCTCAAGCAAATGGAGCTGCCAAAGAATTCAACAAGATTTAGGAAAATGCATTGGCAAAGGTTTGCAATGTGTGAAGAGATGACTTGGACCAAAATATTTCTGCAGTATTATGGGCACATCCCATGACGTGTAAGAAGTTGATAGGTCAGACTCTATTTCAGTTGGTGTATGGGAAAGAAGCTGTCATTCCTATTGTTAGAATATAATCCGTTAGGGATTATAATATTGTAAATAAATAAAATAGGAATAGTTGGAAGCCGAAAAGGCTGGACGGAAGGTTAAACAAACCGTCACATGAATGTATAAATGAATGCTTAGCCATGAATAGAATAATCAATCGGGAGTTATACCTAACAACTGGTATCAGAGCAGGTTGTCTGCCATAACTCCTGCTGCATTTCTGCGCCCTCCTGGCTGCCAGACTGCCTGCCAGTCTGCCCCTGCGCGCATTCATTATGTGCGTTTATTTTCTTAATGAAGAGCCTAACCCTAAGTTTTATCCACGATCTCCATTCCGTTTTCGTTGTTGCTATCTGTGAGTATATCTCTGGTAAACCCTAATTCTTTCACGCTGTAAGTTTATGTTGCGGTGATCTATGCTGCAAAATATGCGTCGAGTATTCTTGCAGTAAGTTTATGCTGCGTGTTGATTTGGAGAATGTGGTATCAAAGCATTGAATATCATCTGTAGTTTATGCTACGTGTTGATGGCTGTATATGATGTGTTGAAGGCTGTATATGATGCGTTGAGAAGTTGATATTGTGATATTGTGATATATTTTGAGGAGCTGCGTTGATATTGTGATATATTTTCAGGAGCTGCGTTGATATTGTGATATATTTTGAGAAGCTTCGTTGAAACTACATAAAACGTAGATTTACCCTAGATTTTGGGTGAAGTTTGAAGTGAAGATTCACGCCCTCAACTACGTGGAGTCTGTAAACGTTTTCATGTTGCTGGTATATATATGAAAATGGATTGTGCAGTGAAGATTCGAGCCTTGTAACGGTGTATGCTGGTGATTATTTTTGAAGACTGCGACCTACCTGGAGGAGACTGCGTGGAGGAGACCGCGTGAAGCTTGAGACTGAAGACTGCGTTGATCTATATATCGACTGCGTTGTGATATATGATGGTATGTGATATGTGATATATGATTTCCTGAGAGGAGCTGTAAGTTTATGCTGCGAATGGTGAATGAGTTGGAGACTGGTGCACGTTGAAGAATGCGTTGAGCTGCCTGCGTTTTGAAGAAGCCCACCGAGCTGAACCCTAATTTTTGCTGCGATATAGTGAGAAGACTGCGTGGAGGAAGGAAACCCTAACCTCCAGACTGTTGCGTGCCTTGCTGGTGCACTTCTTATTGTGTTGTTTATTGCTAAAAACTTGTTTCTTCGGGGCCTCTGTATTGGTTTTATCATTTTCCTGGCATTAATATGGATTTTGCAAGAAAAAAAAAACCAGTTTCCATATTCTTCGATACGTTATACTATTCATAGGTGTGATGAACAGTTTGTTTTCAGTTTATGATATCTAAGATGACCTTATATCGAGAAGAGTCAACTCAAGTGACGCAGAAAAATTTGCTGAACTATGCCCTTGCAATGGCATGGCCTGGAGAGTCATATGCTATCGATCATGAGGCGTCCAGAAGTTAAAAGTTAGATTCACAATAATTTAGCTATTGTGCTATGAACAAGCTTAAGGGTTTGGGGATCGACGTGAAACCTCTATCTCCTCATATAAAGACACACCATAAATGAGAAGCTGAGATATACTTTGCAGCTGCTTCAAAGTTCATAGTCAGATTTCTTTCTTAATCTGTTAGACTGCGTGTTGATTTGAAGCTGCTATTTGAGATTGTGGCGCCCACCGTGGTATTGTGACTGATATATACGTTGAAGCTGATGCCTGAAGACTGAGCCTGCGTTGAAAACTGAAAGCTGCCTGAAAGATGACTGAGAATTGTACGTGGAGAATTGAAAACTGAAAGCTGCCTGCCCCGAATTAGACTGCTGAAAACCTATTGAAGACTGCCTGACTGATCTATGGTTTATCTATGCTTTGAGAAATAATACTACGTGCCTGGTGCTGCGATTTGAAGACTTGAAGACTGCTCTTTTCTGCTGAATAATAATGTATGCTGTATATCATGCTCACTGATATATTTTGTATCTCCTGATTTCTTCTCCCTAGAATTGCTTTCAATTTGTAACTGTGCTTGAAAATAAAGCTGTAACCACTGCATGAGAAGATTGTTAATTGTGGCATAGACTGTATTGTAAAAAGTGTAGAGACTCAGACCTGAATTGTGTAGAATAGTGCACAGAATTTATATATTGAAATGATATAGAAATTAAATATAGAGCAGCTGCAAGATTGTTTTGATAGGGCTGATAGGCTGCAGAATCATATTGTAATATGTAAAGGAGCAGGAATCTAAACCTGCATCCCATATTTTTTCTAAATCATTCTGCAAGTTATAGTTTCCAGATTAGAGATGCACTCTTTGGCATCTAGTATTGGTGTTGCCCTAGCTGGCAAAGACCAATCCAAAGACCCTTCCAAGGGAGACTGCAGCAAGAGAGGCAAAGGGGGCAGAAACAACTCCAGAAAAATATCAAAGTGCAAGCGTTGCGGAAAGACTGGGCACACATCAGATCAGTGTTGGGCTTCATGGGACTCCATCAAAGACAAGCACCACCAGAAGAAAGATGATAATAAGCATCAAGATGCTAGTAAATCTTCTGATTCTGCTCATTGTATTGTTGCACATTGTAATCTTGGATTTAATGAAATGACTTCTCTTTCATCTTACAAAGATTGTTGGCTGCTTGATACTGGTGCAACATCACATATGACATTTAGAAAAGACTGTTTTGAAGAATTGAATGAAACAATAGATGGCATAGTTTACTTTGCAGATAAGTCTAGTATTAAACCAAAGGGAATGGGCACCATTCGACTGAAGATGCCTGGATTCCCCGATTTCTTGTTGAAGAACGTTCTCTATCTTCCAGAGTTGCAGAGAAGCCTGCTGTCCATGGTGGAAATTCGACAGCAAGGCCATTCCATCCACATATTTGATGGAATCGTTGAAATAAGAAAGTCCTCTGACAACCAAGTCATCATGACTGGATACGAAGATGGAAAGTTGCCGAAGCTCAAGGGTTCATCAGCAAGATTTCAGAACTATGCCTACCTCTCTAAGCATGGAGAAGGTAATATGTCATCTAGCTCATTGTGGCATGCAAGATTTGGTCATCTAAATTATAACAGTCTTCGCTTGTTGAAAAAGAATGGTGTATTTGGCTTGCCCACCATTCCTAAAGAGAAGAATAAATGTGATGCATGTATACTAGGGAAACATAGTAAGCTGCCATTCCATGAATCTAATTTCAAAGCAAGTAGGAAATTAGAACTAGTGCATTCTGATTTGTGTGGCCCAGTGCCAACTCCTTCAGCAAATGGGAATAAGTACTTTATGACATTTGTTGATGACTACTCACGAATGTGCTGGATTTACTGTTTAAAGACAAAGTCAGAAGCA
>LPNX010395775.1:78133-111710 GCA_001517045.1 Pseudotsuga menziesii
CTATGGATTACATTGTACCGAGCTTAAGAGTTGTTCCAATCACTGAAATGACAGATGTTGATGTTGTGGAACACATGTTACTTAAACTAGCACAGTTGGAGGAAGAACGTTTTGTTTGCAGGATTTCACCAAAATGTAGAAAAAAATGACATAAGGTATGGCATGATCGACACATTATGACAAAAAAAATTTCAAGCATCCAAGAAAGTTGAAAACACACTGGTTAGGACCATATGTTTTCAAAGAGACGACTAATGGAGGAGAAGTGAAGCTAGAAAAATTAGATGGGATAGATGTTAGGGGACTCTTAAATGGGAATTGAATAAAAACATATTTTGATAGCTACGACTTGGTCGCATAAAAAATATAGAGAGAGAAAAGGGGAAAAATGAATGAGACGAAATTTATGATCACAGACTGTTAGTCTACCGCAGTAAGAAGTGAAGTTTCGCAAACTTGAGGTTTGGCGAAGAAAACAAAAGGATAGTGCAAAGACACTTAGTGAGTCGCATAAGAAAGGGACTCTTCTAAATGAAAAAATCATACTACCTTGATGGGACCTAGATCGCCAATGGTTGGCAACATGGTTTATAATCACATAAGAAGAAGTGGGAGCCATTACCAATAAATGGCCAAAAGAATGGAATTTACCTGTGCCAGAAGCACAAATAGTAGATGGGGATTTGAATTAGGATAAATCACCACCAAAGAAGAAGCAAGGAAAATAAGGGAAACCACAAGAAGATGAGGAAAACCCTTAGATAGACTAGAGTGATTCAATCTTGACTCCCACATATCCATCAGTGGGAAAACAGAGAAATCAAGAAGAAGCAAAGAAAGGGAAGTCTAAGCATAAGAAAAGGAAGGTTGATAACTAGGATAATATCTTCGATATGGATGCAGAAGACTTGGCATCATTAAGAGAAGCACTCAGAGAAGTTGTGCAAGCAAGTTTTTAAGATATTGGCATGCGATAGACTGAGTTAACAACTGGTATTACAGAGAGGTTAATGGTACTCTGTAAAATTGTCGAAGAAGTTAGAGTCGTAGTGGATTATTTGCCTCAGGTAGCTAAGTCACAGGATGAAACCTACCCTTTTGAAGCACCAAAACCTGAGGAAGCAAGACTGGTTCCACCAATCAAGATATAGGTCGAAGCAGAAACATTGGATCTTGGAATCCTAGAATTTAATGATGTGGCCAAAAGCATAGGCCAGGTAACTATATAATTTTCATAGATGAGACTTCCTAAGGTATATGCATTAAAGAAATCTATAGTCGTAGAGATCAATGTAAGATGTCATGTCCCCATCCCTCATAATGACATTGGAGAGGATGCGATCGACACACTGCTACTGTCAAGCTGAGCAATCTAGCCCCATGACCATAAACATAAAAATGGAATGCATTAATATAAAAACACACACAGATGCATAATGCAATCTATAGCGGAAGAAAACACATTTATTTCATTCATGCATTCACTATGTTCATTTCATTTCATCAACAATTCATTGAAGAGATTAAATACAACATAATACTTATCTGGAAAAGAAGTTGGCCCGCAACTAGCTACATCGCTACAACGTTCCACCCAACCATAGGCCAGTGTTCTCATCAATATCTCAACATCACTTCCACCCCTGAGCTGGGCATGATTCCACAAGGCACTAGGGAACAACAGGCTCACACATACCCAAAACCATACAACCACAGTCAAGCCAACATACAGTTGGGTTTCACAGATTGTTTAGCTAAGCCAATGAACAACTGGGTTTCATAGGCTATTATGGAAAAATCCAATAGCATGGGATTCCTTGGCTTACTCATCCAAGCCAAGCTCTTCATCCAACACACATCCCATGAATTAATAGATGGTTCCTTGGACTTGTCCATCCAAACCAACCTACTAATCAAGCACATGAATCCATCTAATAGATGGGTTTCTTGGACTTATTTTGCCAAGTCATCACAAGGATGCCCACAACAACAAAATGCACATGTTGGGTATCAAGGAAACGTTGTTCAACCAAAAACGATTTGGTGAATGAGGAAAATCATCCCCTTGGATGAGCAACCTGAATTCAGCAATGATTCAATGGATTCACATTGGAAAAAATGACCCTCTCAAATCCCTATCTCTTGGATTCGAACTCATAAATGATTATGGGATTCACGTGGCCAAATGACCTCAACAACCACCCAAAATTCATGGGTCTCCTCTTCCATTCGCTTTGAAACCACAATAACGAAGTTCCCTACTATGGAAATCAACACTAAAACATCTAGCAAAGGTACCAACAACTGAATGTTCACCAAACCACTTCCCATCCATAGGGAAAAACACATGAAACTGCAAAAACGTGAATGGGGAACACATGACAGCTACAAGTACGTAAGGGAGAGAAAAGTATGGATGCCTAAAGGAATCACACACCCACAACAATACAAACATGAGGGAAAGAGCGCTCTATAAGCTTCCCACTGCATGAGGAAAAACCCCCTGCATGAGTGAGGAAATTGTTGTTTGCCTGCATGGGGAATGTGGATTCTCTCCTTCACGTGAGGGAAAAAGGGTTGAATCCTCTCTTGGGAATGCATGCGATTCAATATTGATGACCCTTCCAGAATTGATGGTTTCCCACACCTCCCAATCCCTAAGGAAATATCTCCCTTCACCAGGCTTAGATAATTGGGCATAAAAGACAAAAAAGGGTAGTTGACCACTCTATGGGTTTTCCCTTAGACATTTGGATTTTCCACATAGGCTCTAAGGTTGAATATTTCCCCCTCCCTATTCCTTGTGAAATCATTCCCCCATCTCTTTAACGTTGTAGCACGTAGCTAGTTGTGGTATTTTTATTAATTTGCATTTTACATGATGTCTCAAACACATTGTGCCTCGCTAGCACATAGACCATCAGCATCAATTTTAATCGCTAAAAAATAAAACACTAAACCCATGGTGGGGCCTTTGCCTTGAGCTCCACACCATGATTTAATACAATATTTACATCATATGCAATTTAATATCATGGGGTCAAAACTGGGGTGTTACATTCCCGTCCCCCTTCAATAGCATTGTCCTCTGTGCTTTACAAAATTTAACAAAACTCTACATTGGAACCGCCCTCAGTTCTCTGCAAAATTGCACAAAATGGCTGTACCAATCGTATGGAATCCTCCAGCTCCTATGTAGCCTCTTCAGGACTGT
This sequence comes from Pseudotsuga menziesii, assembly GCA_001517045.1. Classification (NCBI taxonomy): domain Eukaryota; kingdom Viridiplantae; phylum Streptophyta; class Pinopsida; order Pinales; family Pinaceae; genus Pseudotsuga; species Pseudotsuga menziesii. The sequence goes on from LPNX010395775.1 coordinate 81,348, forward strand.
AGTGCTTCCTCAGCACCTTTATCTATCTAATGGCATGATATGGAACTCTTCCAAGTCGTTGTTTGCATGCATCAGCACACACCACATGATCTTTTTCTGGTCTTGGAGAATCCTTCTCCTTAGCTTGTAACATTTCCAGTGTCTTTGGCAACCTACAATACCTATGCTCAAGCCCCAAGCAATGAGCCAATTCCCATGTTAGTATTCACAATATTTTCCAAAATCATAGATGAATAATATGGATGTGTATATTGATATAAAATCAACAAAAAGTTGCCAAGTGAACCAAATACTCATCTACATAAGTCTCTTCTCTTGGTTCCACAGGTGTCCAAGTGGGATTGATACAACCATGGCACTCACAACCTTGTGCTCACCTCTTCTAGTTCTCACCACTTCTCAGGTATAGCACCTCTTCTACTGCTCACTACTGCTCAGGTGCTTCCTTTCCAGGAACCATAACGGATTAATTCACATGTCAGATTCATTTTTGTAGGAATTATTTCTTAACAATATTTTCAAAATCTTAACTGAATCATTATGTACATGTGTAATTACAGATAATCAACCAGGATTTTCTAATTAATCCAATACTTATCTGTATAGCATCTCTCAATCGAGATCCAATCAGCCCTACTTCAAATCCCAACACCTCCTTGGGTGCTTAATGACAACTCTAGCTTAAGGTCCTGTTGAGGCCTGGAAAATCACAGGCAACAACAGCACGGGATTCTCCCCAGTCAACGTTCCCAAATAGCCTGTGACTGTTTGGTGTAGGGAGTCCGTCTGGTTTGTGGTCCGGCTAGCATAGGTCAAGTAACAAAAATAAAGGTTTTACTGGTTGTGGCCCGGTCCACTGTATATATTTTTTTATTTTTTTATTTAAAGTATGATATGCAAGTGCCTATTTAACATGCAGACTTGATAAAGAATGCAAGGAGTATTCACAATGAGATGCGTAGGTTCTAACATCTCGTCTTAAAACTCACAAGCACCTAAATCACACACACAGTAATAAAGTAAATCTAACTATCTACCTATCCCCAGGGAGCCAAATTGTAACCTATTGATGAGTAATGTATATTGTGCATGCATTATAAAGAGAAATTACAGATAGCTGATATTTCTTCCAAAAAAAAAAACACATGAACAATTAAAGATATTTAAACAACCATATAGCCAATTTCTTATGAACAACATTCATTACTCATGGTGGTAATTTCACAAAATAAACCAGAAATCATTCAAACAAGAACATAGGTCCTATGAGTCAAAACGATCTCATAGTTAGTGGACAAAGAGTTGAAAATGAAATAGTCCCTTTTCAACCAATCCGTAGCATAACATTTTAACATCCCAACAAACTTTCTCCGAGAGGCAAACAATAATTCTTTATTGCAAAAGGAAATAGTTCTTCTTACAATATCTCTTCACTAATCTAACTGGGAAAAAGTCCCCTTTTCCTCTAAGTCCTCTATATTTATACAAAAGAATAAGACTGTTGGGTTGCCCACAAATAACTCTTGGGCTTCCCTAACTCTTCGCCTCCCAAAATTTACTTTCATTAAGTGTTTACAAAAATTACAATATATTGCAAAAGTGAACAAATGTTCATGAGGATGGCCCCACTTTATTATTTAGAAATTTCTTCCATGCAGAAGCCTTTGAGGCGATGCTTTCAAATTCAGAAGGTTCCAGAAATCGAATATTTATCTCGAATTTTGCAGCCTGGTTCCTGATGGCTTTGATTCTGGTTGCACTCAAGCGAAGATGATCTTCTAACAGCTGCACACTAACCGCAGAATGATCTACCTCATTCCTTAAGGTCTCTTCATCTAAAGCCTTAATGCGCTGTATTCTTCTTTCAACCTCTTGGTACCTTTTCTGCTAAATTTCCACAAACAGGCTGTGGTTCGGAAAAGCATCCATTCTTTGTTCAGCCTCTACCTAGCATCGGTTATAAGTAATCAGAAGTATTCTAAAGAATTCTATACATGTCCCTCTTGTTTTCCTAACATCCTTCTTAAACTCCTCAGCTATGTTGATGGCAAATTCCAACAAGTCGTAATCTTGCCTAAGGGCTTGTTGATCCTTTAAGGGTAACTCTGCGAAAGATTCTTCATTAGTTTCTAATATTTCCATCCTTCCGGTCAGGACTTCCAGGATGTCCTAAGATCTGTCAACAAAATATGAGGAGGTATCCGAAATCTCCTCGAACCAGCTATCTACCTACAAAACCATGCATCTTTCCTCTTCTATGTCCACCTGCAGCTGAAGCATCTTGGCTCTTTGTGATAGAACATGTTCTTTGCTCTATGTTGACATAGATGTTTTCTTCCTCAAAGCTTATGTCAGGAACCTCTTGGTGCGTAATCAATCTATATATTTCTCCCCACTGATATTCCATCTCTACACCAATTATGCATTTGGCGTCGTCATAAATATATTCGACTCTGGTGGTGACTTCGACGTCGGGTTATTCTTCGACTGCAGGAGCCTTCTTCTTTTGACGCTTAGACATTTTAAGTTTCGAGGAATTTCCCTGTCATGTACAGAAAGGTACTTTAGGTTCTTCTAGGTCATTTCAGACAACTTTCAAAGATTAAGAAAACAATATAAAGATTTTACCTCGTCTGTGTTAGACATGACTGCAGTTAATACAAATAAGCAAAGCATGTTCAAACTAAACGCTCTTGTCTAAAACTAAAACCGGCTTAGTCCAACAAAGTTCGTATTAAGCAAACACGATATTTGTCAACCTGAAAATAGTCCTGAACCCTACACCAGGCAGAAACAAAAAAGCGCCTAATCTATCACTCAAAAGGGACGCTAGAGGTGACAGTCTACCAGAAAACTGTAAATTCTCACTCTAGATTAGTCAGGGGTTTGGATTCGAAGCTGAACAAGGTTATCCCAGGTGGCAGGAGGAACATCAAACTGGTCCCAGTTTGTGAAGACGGGATTGGCTGAACAATGTAGCCAATCATCACGGCCTTAGAAGAAAACCATGAAAGTTCCCCAGGCGGCAAAACTCAAAATGGGGCAAATTGGTGCAAACAACGTAACGACCGTCTGCACCGGTTTCCCCAATCATCGAGTGCAGGGTAAAATACCATAACAGCCATGGAAGAAAACACTTCGTAGACTACAAAGAACTCCCCTACTAACAGTCCCACCACTCACCTCAACATATATACATGTCACAACGGGAAACTAAGTAAAAATCCTAACCACGGAAACAAGAAAATAACACGTCCAATCGAACAGAATGGGATAACAAGTACAAGGGCCTATCTGGCACTGTTGCGCGACTGGTGGGAGGAAAACCATTGAGCTTCCATGGCAGAGCCACCTAGGAGTGAGGGTATCGACAGCGAGGGTCCTGGTTAGCTCGAGCGAAAATGACAGCACAAAGAAAGTCCAAAAATAACAATAAAATAATAAACTACCTGACCCATTATATATATATATATATATCCTTGGTCAACTATACTCGGCGGGAAAAGATCATCGGGCGGTAAAAACAAGGGATCGGAGAGCATATCAACATTGCCTCCTGTAACATCGGGCGATGAAACATTTGGGAGAACCACCGAGGCATCGGGGAGTAACCAAATGATATTCGCATCATAGCTCACAAGATTAAAGCATTGGAACAATAGAAGGATGAAGAGCCGCAATGATGGAAACACAAAAGACATCAAGTTCCGCAAACTGGAAAAATCGGAGAAAAACCCAACATAACTTTAACCAAGAAACCTTGGTTCTGTGGAAAATAAAACCAAACCATGCCGGAAAGACAATGCTTTTCAAAGCCGCAATGGCGGATGCCGAAAACTCAAGGATCAGCGAAACAAAACAGCGGAGTCGAAAAAGTTAATGTAATCCTCAGAGAACTTCGTAATGTGCTATCCGCAACTACGGAAAATGTAGAAACAATGTGTCCCGATGGGATCCCAACAAACAGCCAATTTAGACAAATAAGTGAATAAAGGCATCGGAGAAAACAATCGGACCTGATTTCTTATTACTTCTCCACAATGGCAAGCGTGCAGGTGACTAAACTTTGACTTAAACATCCAAAATGCTTCCGATGGTAAAACTCAAACAAATAATAAAACATTGCTGGAATAAAAAAATATTCTTTCTGCAGAACATCAAACAAACTCAAAAGTCAAGCTAAAATAAGTTAAAGGAGGGTCCCAAATTTTTTTGAAGTTTGGGAAATTGTTGCAGCTGCAACAATTGGCGACTACCTGGTGAACCCCAGATTTCTGACTTAACTTCTTCCTAGTAAAAGACTGTTTGATCGTCTAGCTCAAAAGTTGAATTCTTCTAGATGCTTGCATTCCTAAGCTGGCAAACCCATGCATTTAAATCATCGAGAAGCAGTTCGTTCTTTGGGAATGGGAACACTCAAAATATTTGAAATTTCGGATAACTCTTTTGAGGATTAATGAATGAGATTTATTTTGCCTTTGTCTTTACATAGTTTCTAGCTTGGACACCACAGGATCGTAACATATGGTAAACAATACTATTCCTTTGTTCCTCATTCCCATGCCATTTGCACTTTTGTGCCATTTGAACTTTTGTTCTTTTGAGTCCCCCATCTACCTCTCTTTCTGAATTTTATTCAGGTTCTTCTATGCATAGTGTCCTTTTGTGTGAGAGAAGAATTTACTTTTCATCTCACGGATGGAGAAGAAGTTTTGGCAAATTGAAATTCATGTTTCTGATACTTAGCTTTGATATGTATTGCTTCTTTAAGGAGTTTTGACTCTTGACAGCCTTTAGGATTTCTGAAATCATGGCATGGGATCATTTATATATAGTAAACTGTTTACCTTGCTTCCTCTCCGTAGGCCCTTTGCCATTACTCCCTAGGACATCCGAGATGTGAAATGGATGGAGCCTTGAAATAGTATTCCAGACCTCTTAATTCTGAGTTATTTACAGGGGTTATGTAGGCTTCAATGAATGCATGGCCAATTAGGAAAACTTCCTACTAGAAGACATTCTATTATTTCAAACGCATAGTCTTTTCCTCAAGATTTCAGCTAATTAAGAACCCTGATGTTTCCCATGCAACCAAAAGTTTGACTCTTTATTCAAACCAACATAACTAGAAACAAAGCGTTAAGTCAAACAAAACAACATCAATTTATTTATGTACAAAAACATTAAAGAAAAAGAAAAATGTGTGCCCACCCCTAAAAATCCTTCAATCTAATGAGTCAATGGGCTAGGCTATATTGCAGACAAAAAATACCTATCCATGGTCTAATTGTACTATTTTTGAAATCGAAACCATGTCTTCTGATTGACAGTCATCCTTATCAGCCCGAGGAAATCGAAGGAGATCAGGCTGAGTGTCAATCATACAATTGGATTTTTCTGAGGCATGATATCTTAGTTCAAGCTCCGTTAGATAATTCCCCAGAACAGAATTAGCATATTCGTTTCCTTCTCCCAAATTAGTGACAGTGTGTTTCATGTAAGGTTATCTTGAAATTTTGATTTGATTTGGGGTACCCTTAATAGGTAACCATAAATGAGACCAGTATGAATAAAAATACCCCTTTAGCTTGGCAGACCAATCTCGATTCAGAATAAGCCCATAACCATCCGGTATGTCAGCCACCATAATATCAATAAATTGACATATCTTGTTATTTGCAGATAAACGAATGAGAACATTCTTCATTTCCCGCACTACTTTGACAATTGTTCTGTCTAGTTGAACTACTTCCCAGGCTGTGGGATTTGGCTGCCCATTAATCATTTTACAAACTACAAGTGGCATAACATTTACCGATGATCCAGAATCTACCAAGAAATTATGCACCTTATGATTCAGCACTTCTAGAGTCAAGAGGAAAGGTGGGGTTTTAGTTTTTTCTTCCCAAATTTGTTCGACGTCTTCCTCCTCCGGTTGATTTCCAGTGGGCAGTTCCTTTTCTGGTTCCTCAGTTTTTTTAGTGTTTTCTTTGTAATCATCTACTTGTCCTTCCATAAGCTTGGCATGCTCGTTGATTTGTTCTGTCTCCTAGTTGGCAATGGTAACTTTGGGTACTTTATCTTCAATATTGTCATTTGACGGTTTTTTGACCTTCTTTTGCAACTTCTTAATCTTGGAGATTGTTGTATTGTCTTTAATTATCAATTCCATGTCCTTTGTCATTATTGGTATGTTCTCAGGGTTAGGAGTACCCTTGTCCGTATCAAATAGCCAGAAAAAATCCCATAAAAACATGGTATCATTATCTTGTCTTTCTATGGTCTGAAAACTCTTTTTCTCTTCACCACTGTCCTTAGTCAATTTAGAGTCCAAAAGATGATTCATTACCAATGTCATCGAATTTAGCCATTGAGGACAATTCTTTTTAGAATGGAGTTGTTGGTGAAAAGTGCAGAAATTGTCCATCCCTACCTCTGTCAGATTCATTGATGCTGAATTATGTGGAGGAGTTTTGAATTGGTTGTTATTCTTCTTTTTGTAGTAGGGCTTATAAGTTTTCTAGACTTCCCTTTCTTTCTCCAAATCTATTATTTTGTTGGAGAGTTTTTGCATCATTTTTAACATTCCCTCAAAATCATGTGATTGCTCCTCTTTAGGTTTAGACAACAATAAGGCTCTTCTCCCGACATTTTTTTCTCCAGGTAGCTCAGGATAGTCTTCTATACTTTCCTTTTCAGCCTCTACTCTTTCTGCCTCTTCATAATTCTCCACTAATGTAGGTTTAACTTGAGCTTTTGTGAACATAGCTAAGTCAGGGCCTAGAGCTGAGGTATAGTACTCAATCAGAACCTTATCAGATGGCTTATCAGTTGCGGAGAAGTTCTTGAGGTAAGTTGAAAACCTTTGAGTGAAATGATGTACCTTCTCATTCTTTTCTCTTTTTAAAGCGCCCAGACCTTTCATTAGTGATGCATGTGTCTTTTGGGATGGATATTTACTTCTAAAAATACTTTCAAAGGTGTCCCAATCGGGGATAGAGTTTGCAGGAAAACCAAAGTACCAGGATGCTACTGCTCCTTTAAGGGTATGCAAGAACAATCTACATACAACATCCTCATATTCTCTAGCCCTTAACCCTTCTATTGCCAAATAGAAACTTTGCAAGTGGTCTTCTAACCTTCTCATCAGGATCAAACTTAGGCAACAACTTCTCAAAATCTTAATGTAGGTTATGTAATGGAGCTGTGAGGTTCAAGGGTGATCTGGCTTTCCAAGCTGGCGGTGGGTTGGGCTGATTTACATTTATACCTGCAATGAGTGAAAAATGAGGAGGTGGAAGAAAAAGAGTTTGAAAAGGAGAACAGTAAGGTATACCCGGGCCTATTTGCTTCCAAGGTTAACCCACTCCCCATAAGGTCGTTTCTACAAGTTCCTCCAAACCCTAAACAACATTGATTTTTTCGATATAGGACAGTCTTTCCCCTCATATTTTCTTAAGTATCTAGGTCAGGTCACAAAAATGCTTCCAAAAATATCACTGGTGGGGTAATCTTGGAAAGAAAGGGTTTCCTCAGCAAGCCATGCATTGGCGGCTCTCCTTCTAGCGCCAGAAACTGTTGAGGCCTGGAAAATCGTAGGCAACAATAGCAAGGGATTCTCCCCAGTTTGGTGTAGGGAATCCGTCCAGTTTGCGGTTCGGCTACCATAGGTCAAGTAACAAAAATAAAGGTTCTACCGGCTGCGGCCTGATCCACCGTATATATTTTTGTATTTTTTGACTTAAAGTATGATATGCAAGTGCCTATTTAACATGCAGGCTTGATAAAGAATGCAAGGAGTATTCACAATGTGATGCGCAGGTTCTTACCTCTCGTCTTAAAACTCACAAGAATCTAAATCACACACACAGTAATAAAGTAAATCTAACTATCTACCTATCCCCAGGGAGCCAAATTGTAACTTATTAATGAGTAATGTATATTGTGCATGCATTATAAAGAGAAATTACAGATAGCTGATATTTCTTCCCAAAAAAAACACATGAACAATTAAAGATATTTAAACAACCAGATAGCCAATTGCTTATGAACAACATTCATTACTCATGGTGGTAATTTCACAAAATAAACCAGAAATCATTCAAACAAGAACATAGGTCCTATGAGTCAGAATGATCTCACAGTTAGTGGACAAGGAGTTGAAAACGAAATAGTCCCTCTTCAACCAATCCGTAGCATAACATTTGAACATCCCACCAAAATTTCTCCGACAGGAAAATAGTAATTCTTTATTGCAAAAGGAAATAGTTCTTCTTACAATATCTCTTCACTAATCTAACTAGGAAAAAGTCCCCTTTTCCTCTAAGTCCTCTATATTTATACAAAAGAATAAGACTATTGGGTTGCCCACAAATAACTCTTGGGCTTCCCCAACTCTTCGCCTCCCAAAATTTACTTTCATTAAGTGTTTACAAAAATTACACTGATATTGCAAAAGTGAACAAATGTTCATGAGGAGGGCCCCGCTTGATTATTTAGAAATTTCTTCCATGCGAAAGCCTTTGAGGCGATGCTTTCAAATTCAAAAGTTTCCAAAAATCGAATATTTATCTCGAATTTTGCAGCGTGGTTCCTGATGGCTTCGATTTTGGTTGCACTCAGGAAACGTTGATCTTCTAACAGCTGCAAACTAACCGTGGAATGATCTACCTCATTCCTTAAGGTCTGTTCATCTAAAGCCTTAATGTGTTGTATTCTTCTTTCATCCTCTTGGTACCTTTTCTGCAAAATTTCCACAAATAGGCTGTGGTACGGAAAAGCATCCATTCTTTCTTCAGCCTCTACCTGGCATCGGTTATAAGTAATCAGAAGTCTTCTAAAGAATTCTATACATGCCCCTCTTGTTTTCCTAACAACCTTCTTAAACTCCTTGGCTATGTCGATGGCAAATTCCAACAAGTCGTAATCTTTCCTAAGGGCTTGTTGATCCTTTCAGGGTAACTCTGCAGGAGCTTCTTCATTAGTTTCTAATATTGCCATCCTTCTGGTCAGGACTTCTAGGATGTCCTGAGATTTGTCAACAAAATATGCGGAGCTCTCCAAAATATCCTCCAACTGGCTATCTACCTGCAAAAGCCTGCATCTTTCCTCTTCTATGGCCACCTGCAGCTGAAGCATCTTGGCTCTCTGTGCTAGAATGTGTTCTTTGAAAGGTTGGAGACTAACTTGTTGTTCTCTGGCTTCCTCTAAAGCTGTTGTCAACAAGGTAATCTGCTCTTTAGGTTTTTTCTCCTGCCCTTGAGATTACCTCTCATTTGTTTCCAAGGTAGTCTTCTGCAACTCTAGATCCTCTATCCTTCCTAGCAGTTGTTCTTTCTCTACCCTCAACTCTTGATATTCCTGTTGTACTTTCTCCAGACACTCTTGGGAAGTCTCCATAGATCCTCTCTCTATTTGGAGAACCTGAAGTTCAGCCTTTGAAGACTTGATTTACTTTTACATGTCTTCAAATTTTCTCTTTAACTTATTATTCTCTTCGCTTTCCTTTCTCAGGGTATCTTTTAGTTGAGAAGAAGACTTCTTTAACTGCTCCAGATCCGTCATTATTTTATCTACATTGTCCTCTGAAGCATGGATCAATGAAGCCCCTGCTCTGATAGTGAACCTGGGGTCTCTGTCTATCTCGTATACAATGGTTGTATCATTTATCATCTTACCAGACAGCCCCTCGGTTTCAACCTTCCTCTCGGTTCTCTTTACTATCCTTTTCTTTTCTTTATCATAAAAGACAGTATTAAAATCAGGTACCTCTTCCCCTTTCTTTTGTTCAAAGGGGATTAGTCTAAGGGTGGGGACCATAGACTGTCCTAGTGTGCTGGTAGTGGGTACTTCAGGATCTTGAATGTTGAGGTTCTCCAAGTCCTGGGCCTAACTATCTACTGCGTCAAAAGCTTATTGTTCTGTCATTGTTTGGGTCAGCTTCATCTTCTCTGCCTCCTGCTTCTTCAGCTCCTCATCTAACTTCCTTTTTCTTTCTTCTTCTTCGATCTTGGTAGCTTCTTTTGCCTTTATGGCTGCCTCTTGTGCAGCTCTTCTTTTCTCCTCCTCCTCTCCCTTTAGCCATCCTTCTGCTTCTTGGGCTAATCTCTGAGCTTCTTCATTTCTTTTCCTTCTTTCCTCTTCCTCGGCCTTTGCCTGCTCGTCCTGTCCCTTTCCACCTTTGGTGGTGATTTTATTTTTAAATCTTTTCCTTAAGGCCGTCATGTTTAGTGCACTGCGAAAAATGGAATCTTATTTGTCCCAGTGGCTGGTGTACTCAAAATGGACATTAGCCTCTTTGCAGTGCTCTGCAACCTTATTACGAGAGTCATTCCTGTGGAAAGGCATTTCCCCAAAATGGAACTTCTCCAACTCCTCCACGAATTCATCGGCCTTCTTTACTCTAGTAAATTTGTAACTCCCTAATCTGAAAGGCAAAGGTGGGTATGCTTCCTTCTTATGTTCAAATAAAAAAATTCCTATGCCATCTAGAAATACTTGCCTAACTGCCTCTTTGTGAATTACATAGTCTGTGGCATACTTAGGCAATAGTGAGGGTGCTCTAGAGCCTCCAAACATTTTGAAATAGAGCCCATCCTCAGTGAAGTAATAATCAGCATACTCTTCAATCACCTACAATGCCTCCTCTGACATGCAGTCACATTATTTTAAGAAAATAAGGGTATACAACAGCATAATGAAATGCTCACACACGTCCCTGTAGTGATTGTGGTATTTATGGGCCCATAATGGCTTGTATGCTGAGTAAATGGGTGATCTTTCCCTGTCCCAGATGCATCTCAGGTTAGGGAAGGGTTGATTGCATAGCATGCAATCAATCAGTATGGAGCTCATATAGAACTCTGATTTCTTTTGGGACACCCCTCCTAATGCTGATGCCATGCAGGCCGAGAGGATATTGGACACAATATTATCCCAATTGAAAATGGTCCCCTATGTTGCAACATAAAAAATTATTGGCACCCACTCCAATTTGAAGCTTTTTCCATGGGATCTCCCAAAAATCCTATTAAGCATCAAGGCAATGAACCTGTAAGGGGTTCTTAGGCTTGTGGTGTCATATTCTCGAGTTGGCCTGGTTCTAATGTTTTTTCCAGGCATGATCATCCTCTTGAGTGTCTCAATGAGATCCATCCTGATGCTTTTCAGCCAATCTTCATTTAGAAATGTTTGTTCTTCTGGAAAGTGGTAGGCCAGGGCTATAGGCAGCATAACCTTGTTTATCAACATTCTCCAGAATCATGGTGGTCACATCTACCTTGGGCAGAATCCACCCAATCACTTCAGAGCATGGAAAGAGTTCACGTCTCGTAGCAATCTTCATTAATGAAGACCTCTCTATGTTGACATAAATGTTTTCTTCCTCAAAGCCTATGTCAGGCACCTCTCGGTGCGTAATCATTCTGTATATTTCTCCCCACTGATATTCCGACTCTACACCAATTATGCATTTGGTGTCTTCATGAATATATTCCACTTTGGTGATGACTTCGACGTCGGGTTCTTCTTCCACTGCGGGAGCCTTCTTCTTTTGATGCTTAGACATTTTAAGTTCCGAGGAATTTCCCTATCATGTACATAAAGGTAATTTAGGTTCTTCTAGGTCGTTTCAGACAAATTTCAAAGATTAAGACAACAATATAAAGATTTTACCTCGTTTTCATTAGACATGACTGTAGTTAATACAAATAAGCAAAACATGTTCAAACTAAACGCTCTTGTCTAAAACTGAAACCGACTTAGTCCAGCAAAGTTCAGATTGAGAAAACATGGTATTCGTCAACCCGAAAACAGTCCTGAACCCTACACCGGGCAGAAATAGAAAAGCGCCTAATCTATCACTCAAAAGGGACGCTACAGGTGACAATCTCCCAGAAGACTGTAAATTCTCACTCTAGATTAGTCAGGGGTTTTGATTCGAAGCTGAACAAGGTTATCCCAGGCGGGAGGAGGAACGTCAAACTAGTCCCAGTTTGTGAAGAAGGGAGTGGCTGAATAGTGTAGCCAATCATCACGGCCTTAGAAGAAAACCATGAAAGTTCCCCGAGCGGCAAAACACAAAATGGGGCAAATTGGTGCAAACACTGTAACGGCCATCTGCACCGGTTTCCCCAATCATCGAGTGCAGGGTAAAAGACCATAATGTCTAAGGAAGAAAACACTCCGTATACTACAAAGAACTCCCCTACTAACGGTCCCACCACTCACCTCAACATATATACATGTCACGACAGGAAACTAAGTAAAAATCCTAACCGTGGAAACAAGAAAATAGATCGTCCAATCGAACGAAATGGGATAATGAGTACAAGGGCCTATCTGGCACTGCTGCATGACTGGCGAGAGGAAAACCATTGAGCTTCCATGGCGGAGCCACCTAGGAGCGAGGATACTGACAGCAAGGGTCTTGTTTAGCTCGAGCGAAAACGACAGTGCAGAGAAAGTCCAAAAATAACAATAAAATAATAAACTACCCGATCCATTATATATATATCCTCGGTCAACTATACTCAGTGGGAAAATATCATCGGGCCGTAAAAACAAGGGATTAGAGAGCATATCAACATTGCCTCCCGTAACATCGGGTGATGAAACCGTTGGGAGAACCGCCGAGGCATCGAGGAGAAACCAAACGATATTCGCATCAAAGCTCACAAGATTAAAGCATCGGAACGATATAAGGATGAAGAGCTGCAACGGCGGAAACACAAAAGACATCAAGTTCTGCAAATTGGAAAAATTGGAGAAAAACCCAACATAACTTTAACCAAGAAACCTCGGTTTCGGGGAAAAGAAAATCAAACCATGCCGAAAAGACAACGCTTTTCAAAGCCGCAACGGCGGATGCCAAAAACTCAAGGATCAACGAAACAAAACAGCAGGGTCGAAAAACTTAATGTAATCCTTGGAGAACTTCGTAATGTGCTATCCACAACCACGGAAAACGTAGAAACAATGTGTCCCGACGGGATCCCAACAAATAGTTGATCTAGATAAATAAGTGAATAAAGGCATTAGAGAAACAATCGGACCTGATTTCTTATTACTTCTCTGCAACGGCGGGCGCGCAGGTGACCAAACTTCGACTTAAACATCCAAAATTCTTCCGATGGTAAAACTCAAACAAATAATAAAACATTGCTGGCATAAAAAATAGTCTTTCTGCAAAAAATCAAAGAAACTCAAAAGTCAAGCCAAAATAAGTTAAAGGAGGGTCCTGAAATTTTTTGAATTTTGGGAAATTGTTGCAACTGCAACAAGTCCCAACACCTCCTCCAAGTGCTTACCAATGCTCAGGTGCTTCCTTTCCAGACATCATAATACCTAGGGTTTATTCTCTTCATGGAGCCTCCACTCTCATGATAGTCCCCTTACGGCGTGAATGCGTGTAAAAAGAAGTCTAACTAGATTTCTTACACCCTGGGAATCCCGAGTGATGCATACTGGCACCTAGCTAGAAGGGGGGAGAAGCTATGTACCCAAGTACATCCTTCCATAGGATCCATATACTCCTTGTACATGTTTTCATCATCCCACCTGCGTTACATATAGACATGCAGTTTTACATCAGATGTCATTATAAAATTTCAATCATAGGTTTCCAAACCTATTCAAAACACATCCCTTCGAGAAGCTATGTACACCCTGTACATCCTTCCGAGGAACCATGTACATCCAGTACATATTTTCATCATCTTACCCACATTTCATACAAGCATGCAATTTATATAAGATGTCATCATAAAAATAATTGCAATCATAGGTTTTCAAACCTATTCCAAGAACATCCCTTTGAGAAGCTATGTACACCCTGTACATCCCTCTAAGGATCCATGTACACCTGATACATCCTTCCAAGGAGCTATGTATCCCATACACATCCTTCCAAGAAGCTATGTACTCCAAGGGCGTACTTTCATCAGCTCGCCTTCGTTACATACAAGCATACAGTTCACATGAGATGACATCATAAAAATTTAATCATAGATTTTCAAATCTATTTCATGCATACATGATTTCCCAAATATCAAACGATTAATAACGTTGATAGTTAAATATAAATATGAGTTCTCAATTCTACTTCTTATAGAAAAATGATATTTTTGCTCCTCATATTGTTTGCCTTTTCCAAGTGGGGTGTACTCATCCCTTACTTATGCATGCTGCCCAAAACTCGGACATCCACATACAACATGTCATCCTGACACCATTTTAAATCAGGCAAACAATCACAGTTAGAATGAAAAATGCAATACAAGAATATTTATGGTTAGCATCATTCAAAACTATCACAGGAGATCACAGTCTCCCATAATCAATAGGAAAACTTGCAATCTGAAGTTTCAAAACCTGTTCTCAGTCATGAGATCATTCTGATGGCACTTGGTAGCTTTCTTCCCTGGGTTTCATTGGGCACCACCATACTATTCTACTCAGGTCATTCTACCTAAGTCTTCAGGAATTCCTCGTATGTATGCCCATACACAGAAGAGCCATTTCCTCATGGAACTACAAGTTCACATGTAGGCTTCCTTAGTATATACATAGACTCAACTTTTCCTACAAAATCTTCTACAGTGAACTTCCTGCAATACCTTGTAAGTCCCACAAAATATCTTACATCTGTTAACTTTCTTGGAGCAGGCCAACTCATCATGGCCTCAATCTTTTCAGTGTCTCCAGATATTCATCTATCTACAATAGTGTGACCAAAATGATGAATTATATCTTCATAGAAGTCATAGTTGCTCAACCATGCATACAATTTATGCTTCTTGAGCAACTCAAAGTCAGCCTCAAATGTTCCACATGTTCTTCCTCATTCTTAAAATAAATAAGAATTCCATCAAAGAAAACAAGAACAGACCTATCCAGATACTTACTTAAAACATTATTAATGAGGCACATGTATGTAGCTGGTGCATTTGTGAAACCAAATGGTACCACTACAACTCATAAGAACTGTACCTTGCTCCGAAGGTTGTCATATGAACATCCTCATCCTTGACTCTTACCTGATGGTCACTAGACCCCAAGTCAATCTTGGAAAATACCTTTGATCCACTCACTTGATCAAAGAGGTCATCAATCTTAGGAAAATGATACTTGTTCTTCATAATGACCTTGTTCAACGATTTGAACCAATACACAATCAGAGTGTATCATCTTTCTCCTTCTTAGACCAATCTGGTGCTTCCCACAGGGACATGCTTGGCCTGTTATACTTATTTTTTGATAACTCTTGCATCTGCATCATCAGCTCTAGTAGTTAGGTGTACTCATCCTGTAGGGTGTCTTGGACACTGGTGCCTTACTTGGAAGAAGTTCAATCGTGGGATCAACGTCCCTGTTTGGAGGAAACCTTGGAACTTCATTAGGAAAACATCCCTGAATTCCTGCAACACATGAAGGTCCTCCAATATATGAGCTTCATTCTCTGCTTCCTCCAAAACATGAGTTGCATACACTCTGCAACTTTTCCTTAGAAATTCTTTAGCTGCATTGCTGAAAACTTCCTCCCATAGATCAATTATGGAATTCCTTTCAAAACCTTTAATTTGCTTCTTCATACAACAATCAAGAATTTTTCTCTGTGCTTCCAACCAATCCATTCCAATGAGGACATCATAGGATCTAGCTGGCAGAACATTCAAATCTGCATAGGCGACTAACCCATCCATGGCCAATGGAAATTTCATTACCACCCCACTGACCTTCTTCTGCTTCCAATGGCTAGTTGAACTAACCATGATATTCTATAATTTGACTTCTTCAATGTGCACATCTCACAATTCCAGGGGTGATATAGCTGTGAGAAGATCTAGGGTCAATTAAACAAAAACAGTCTACTCAGCAACACTATTATCAAAGTATGAAAGTGTCTTCCCTTGCTTCTTCATTTAGCTATGGGGAAACCTTACATGGTTCATTCACATGTTATTCCTTCATATATATGCAATTCATCAACGTTAAAAACATTGAATTTCTTATCTCCCACTGACTTTCTCAACAACACATTCTTTTGTTGGTCTGAACCCTCCTAGGTTTTCATGAGGCATTTAGCTATTCCTTTTTTTGTACCATATTCTCTAATATGAGGCTATGTTCTACTCACAAGAATGATCATATTACCCTATAAATGGTTCAATTATTCCTTTTCTCAAGGAATCCATCCTATGTGCTTCAATACCATCGTCATATGGTGTCCCTTCATCTATAACATAACGATGTTCCACTTTGATAATTTCTTCAAAACAACCCAAGTGACTCCCTCTCTATTAAAATACAATCTTGATTCTGCTTTATAGAGATGTCCTTGTACATTTCTTTTTCTTCCTTCATCTTCTTATCATATTCAAATGACTGTCTCAAGGGGACGACGGGGTTCAATGGGGCTTTCCCCCTTGTGGCTGAAAAATCCTTGTTTTGACAAAAAATTTGGTTTTCCTCTGATCGGTGAAACTCAGCTGACGTATCAGCTCCATTTCCCTTTCTCTTTTGATGTTTCAGCTCATCTTACCTTTCTCCTTCCTCTGTAGCGGAAAAATTTCCAAGTTTCGCCTAATGCGTCAGCTCGATTTTCCCTTTTTCACCGTTGTTCGTCGACTCCTTCTCCCTTTTCTCCGCCGTCGCTTGTCAGAATTTTTTTTTGACTCCCATCCACCGTTGCGAAAGAATTCTTTACTTCCACCTGCTACGTCGGAATAATTTTCATCTCCCATCCACCGTAGCGGAAGACTTCTTGACTTCCAATCGCCGCATCGAAAGTATTTCCGTCTCCTATCTGCCGCTTGTCAGCTTGAATCACCCAATTCTCATCGGCTCAACTTACCCAACGTTCATCGTCTCCTTCCTTAGCTTCTATCCACCATTGTGAAAGAAATTTTGTCTCGCTCAACCAATTTCCCTTACTTAGAAAAATTTTCAAAAATCATCGTCGGCGCGACTCACTCGATGCTCATCGGATTGCATCTCGCTGAGCCTTCTACTGTAGTGGCTCTTCCCTCATCTTCCATCTGCCACTCATCAACTCAACCCAACTGACACTCATCGGCTCAAACCTGAATTCCTATCCGTTGTTGTGGCTCGATCCTAAACTTCCATCCACCATTGCGGATCAAACAACAAAAACCGTCCACAAGCAAACTTACCCAAAATGCCGTTGATTTCAACACTTAGAAATTTTTTGAATATTTTTCTTCCTCTGCCTTGTTTTCAGCTCCATCTTCTTTTCCCCACCGATGTATCGGCACACATCTCGTCGATCCTTCCTTCATTGTGAAAACATTCTCAAATTTCTCCCGTCGTTGTGCGTAGGTTCAATTTTCCTTACCCTGCCGATATGCATTGTATTTGTTCTCCTTTCCCAGCCAACACATTAGCGACTTTGCTTCGGTAGCTGATATGACGATAAAAGCCACAATGTACTTAGAANTTCCCCTGCCGATATGCATTGTATTTGTTCTCCTTTCCCAGCCAACACATTAGCGACTTTGCTTCGGTAGCTGATATGACGATAAAAGCCACAATGTACTTAGAAAAATTTTCAAAATTTTCTCTTGTCTTTTACGACTGTTGGTGAATTCTAGGTGGTCCTCATCCACTCTGTCAACAAAAACAGGCAATCATAGCTACCGAATTGGCTTTCCTTTGGCTAACCAGCCATCATGCGGCTCATTATCATCCAACTTAGCTGCTTTAGCACATCGCCTTCCTTCAGACAACGCAACCTCCACTGTGGCTCTCTTCCTCTAACCCAGCCGACAATGTCAGCTCAATCTTCACTTGTCCGCCACTGCTGCGGACCCTCTTAGACCAACCCAGCCACCATTGCGGCTCAAGTATCACCTTTCATGAACCACTGTAGCTCAAATTCAGTGTTCGTAGCAGACACTGTCGCAGCTACTTCTTTCATCCTAGCCGACAAAGGAGATTTTTTCTCCAACACTTAAAAAAAAATTTGGAATTAAAAAAATAAATTATGCTATCTCTTCTTTCTAGTGTACACAGAGGTTGATTCTGCCTCTGTCAACTGTTCAAATTGGCCCAGTGAGGCCTAATGTTGCAACAAAGCTTTGATACCACACTGTCATGTCTCCACCCCTCATATTGACGTTGGAGAGGACATGACCGACACACTGCTACTGTCAAGCTGAGAAACCTAGCCCCATGACCATAAACATAGAAATAGAATGCATTAATATAAAAACACACACAGATGTATAATGCAATATATAGCGGAATAAAACACATTTATTTGATTCATGCATTCATCATGTTCATTTCAATTCATAAACAATTCATTAAAGAGATTAAATACAACATAATACTTATTTGGAAAAGAAGTTGGCCTTTAACTAGATACATCGCTGCAACGTTCCACCCCACCATAGGTCAGTGTGCTCATCAATCTCTCAGCATCACTTCCACCCCTAATATGGGCATGATTCCAAAAGGAACTAGTGAATAACAATCTCACACGTAGACAAAACCATATACCCACAGTCAAGCCAACATACAGTTAGGTTTCACATACTGTTTAGCTAAGCCAATGAACAACTGGGTTTCACATGCTATTAGGGCAACAAGCCAATAGAATGGGGTTCCTTGGCTTACTCAACCAAGCCAAACTCTTCATCCAACACAAAGCCAACCAATTAACAGATGGTTCCTTGGACTTATGCAGCCAAAACAACTTGCTAATCAAGCACAGGAATCCATCTAACATATGAGTTTCTTGGACTTACTTTACCAAGTCATCACAAGGATGCCCACAACAACAAAATGCACATGTTGGGTATGAAGGAAATGATGTTCAACCAAAAACAATTTGGTGAATGAGGAAAACCATCCCCTTGGGTGAGAAACTCGAATTCAACAACGATTCAATGGATTCACATTGGCGAAAATGACCCTCTCAAATCCCCATCTCATGGATTCGAACTCAGAAATTATTATGGGCTTCACGTGGCCAAAAATCCTCATTAACCTCCCAAAACTCATGGGTCTTCTCTTCCATTGACTGTGCAACCACAATAACAAAGTTCCCAATTGTGGGAATCAACACTAAAACGTCAAGAAAAGGTCCCAACCACTGAATTTTCACCAAACCACTTCCCAGCCATAGGGAAAATGACAAGAAACTGCAAAAATTTGAATGGGGAATAGACGACAGCTCCAAGGATGCAAGGGAGAAAAAAATGTGGATGCCAAAAGGCATCACACACCCACAGTAACACAAACATGAGGGAAAGAGAGCTCTGCGAGCTTCCCACTGCGTGAGGAAAAACCCCTTGCTTGAGTGAGGAAATTGTTTCCTACCTGCATGAGGAATGCATTTTCTCTCCTTCACGTGAGGGAAAAATAGTTGAATCCTCCCTTGGGCATGCGTGTGGTCCAAGACTGATGACCCTGCTAGAATTGATAGTTGCCTACACCTCGCAAGCCCCGAGACAATAACTCCCTTCACCCACTTAGATGACTAGGCATAAAAGACAAAAAGGGTAGTTGACCACTCTATGGATTTTCCATTAGACATTTGGATTTTCCCCATAGTCTTTAAGGTTGAATATTTCCCTCTCCGTATTCCTTGTGAAATCATGCCCCCATCTCTTTAACATTGTGGCGCATAGCTAGTTGTGGTATTTTTATTAATTTGCATTTTACATGATGTCTCAAACACATTGTGCCTGGCTAGCACATAAACCATCGGCATCGATTTTAATAGTCAAAACATAAAACACTAAACCCATGGTGGGGCGTTTTCCTTGAGCTCCACACCATGGGGTCAAAACCGGGGTGTTACATAAGAGAAGTCATCTTGGTTAACCAGGCGAAGAAACACAAGAGAGTTGTTGATAAAAATAAAGAGAAAGATGTATTAGATGGACTAGAAAGTAAAATCATGGGAAGAAAACAAGCTTAGGCTTGACAATGCTGCAAATCTTGCCTGCACAAATTTTAATTATGCTAAAAAATGTGATGTTGAAAAGAGTAAAAGAGAGGATACCTCAATGCGAAGTTTCATACATAGAGGAGCATTAATTTTGGAGATATAGAAGAAACAATATTAGTAATTTCTGTAGAAGAAACCAGAGAAAAAGCTAAGGCTTCCCGTTCTTGGCACTTCCCTCCTCCAATCAATTGATGAAGGAGGACAATAAAATTTTCCCTAGGAAGGTGCATGTCTCTATGTAAGAGGTTTCTCAATCTGTGAACTTTCAATTTTGATCTAACACTAATGCTGGGGAAAACTAGGGCATCATATATTTTGCAGTTCTATCCACAATTTTTGGAAAATAACTCAGTTTTCCTTGAGGAGACACATCCTTCTATCCAATCTGATCTGAAAGGTACCTAAGTTGAAAAATTAGGGTTTCTCTATCAAACCCTAGGTCCACCAAAATTAGTCTTTCAAAATATCCTTCAAGCAATCATCAAGTTAAAGCATTCTCACTCGTAAGTTTCATCCTCTCTCTTTCCATTTGAGGTTTTCATTTTTATCATAATGACAAACAGTACCAAGCTTGAGGACAAGATTGAAAGAGTCAAGAACTTCTAATAATGAGTTATAGAGTGCTTACCATACTTGAAGAAGCATGAATAAATATGCCAAAGAAAGAGCTACAGATTTAGACAGAGATGAAGTCAAAACAAAGAAAAAGAAGGATCTAGTGAAAACAAAGAGAAGTATTTCTGCATTAGATCTCACATGTAACATCCTTGAAGACTTCGAAGGATATGTTCGATGCAATGAATAGTATGTACGAATATGACCTTGAGAACTCAACTCAATAATGTGAAGGTGAAATGTTATAAAACATTTAATGACTACTTCACAAGAAGATCTCGTCTCAAGGAGAAATCAGAAGCTGTTGAAGATAATGTCAAAGAAGAAGAAGCATAATGGTCTTCCAAATTCAGTCAAGAGAGTTGGTATAGTAGGAAGATCACATATGGAGAAATGCATGATTGATTGAAGAAGAGAAAGAATAAGAATATAAGGACATCTCACAACTCAATAGTTTAGTTGTGACGTGAAAGGACACTTTGCGAAAGAATGTCCCAAGAAGGAAGAACAGAAGCATGATATGTTCTAGAAGTATCGGTTGATCATACAGAATGATGTTTGGATATGAGATCAAGACATGATGGGAAGTTTTATGAAGTCTTCCAAGAATATATACAAGATCGAGTATACTACCGATTGAAGTATCAAAAGATACAAAGTAACTTTTATGGTTTCTATCAACAGAGAGAGTCAATTATGGCAAGAAAATGATCTAGGAACTAGACACACCTGTTCAGTAGTGGATATTATACTAGATAGTTGGTGTAATCAAAGTAGAAGAACAAGTAAAACAACATATATGGTTTGAGACTCTCTACAAGAACCACCTATGTACATAAGGATTTGTTCAAGCTCAATAGGAACCCATGGGACAACACATGTAGTCATAGGAGAAGCTTGGGGATCAACTAGAATGATGAATATACCAACCTTTACTACAAGGTTGAAGATAGAATCCTATAAAGGACAAGACAAAACTTGCAACAAATTTTGAGATGAAGGATTCTGATATCTAGTGTCCTCAACAAGTGACATAGATGGTCACAAAGAATACTAACAGCAGAGGAGACTACCTATCACCCCAGTGTCCTAATACATATAAAAAGGGAGGATGGTACTCCACCTAAGAGGGAGTGACTATGGTAGATATCAAAGTTAGAGAATATTGACATGATTAGAAGCATGATGAAATCTAGAAAACATTTTACTTATCCAAGTAAAAGATGCAGAGCAAATAGTGTTGTACCTAAAGGGAAATACAAAGTTATGATGACTTTGATTGAGTTGGTAGTACTATGTACTCCAAAATATTGAAGAAAGCAGAGTGTTTCTCTCAATGGAACCAAGGATGAATATAGTGCAGCAAAGAAGAAAGAAAGTAAAGATTCCTCAAGTAATGAGGAATATGATCCAAAAGAATTATACCGATGAAGATGAATATTATACTCTTATCCATTCCATCATTGGATAAGAAGGGGCACATTGGTAGGACATACAGACACAATTCTATGTGATCTATGGTGTAAGAACACTTGTTCAGTATTTCCTATCATGAGAAAGATAGGAACAGGTCCTAAGAATCAAATGATGAAGTTGAAAACATTTGGCAAAGACTCCAGTAGTTCAAGAAGAAAAAAATCAAGATGGAGTCTACCAAAGAAATAAAGATAAGTATTTGAATTGTCATTTCCTATATATCTAGTTGTTCAAGATGTGTACATAGATATGTTTCTAGATTCAAGAAATGTATTATGGATATTAGAATATTTGTAGTATACTACTAATATGCAGGTGATGACTAAGTGGCTTATGTTGTTGTACAACGTTCGATTGCTACTTATGAAATAATGTCTTGGCAAGATGGAAGACATATAGAAAGATACTGTATATAGAAGTTTGTTGCATTAACAAAAATAGTTGCATGACTATATGGAATATATATTTATGTATGTCACATGTTACAAAATGTTTCTAATCATACAATTGTATTTGATTTGTAGGAAGGATTGTATGCCTGACTAGATCAGTTTAAACCAAGTGGGTTTGTAAGTCAGGACAAGGCTTGTTGGTCCCCACGAAGATCCATCTGTCTAAATAGGCTTGTTGGCTCGAAAGAGTTATTAAGTTAGACAAAATGCCCAGGTGAATCTACCAAGGAACTCACCATGATGCTGCTCTAAGATAGTTAGAGGGCGGGATGGTTGTTACAGTATTTATATACTGTTGAGATGTGTAGTTCAGTATTGCTATACTGGTGACTATTTAGCTCAATATTTTTATATTGATGGTTTTTTAGCTCAGTATTTTTATATGGATGGCTATTGATATTATTGATTCAACATTGATATGCTGATTGTTGAGATGTGTAGTTCAATATTATTATACTGCTGCACTACTGCTGACTGTTTAGCTCAGTATTTTTGTACTGATGGATTTTTAGCTCACCATTGTTATACCGATGGTTGTTGAGATGATTGATTCAGCATTGATATTCTTATTGTTGAGATCTGTAGTTCAATATTATTATACTGGTGACTGTTTAGCTCAGTATTGTTATACTGATGGTTGTTTAGCTCAGTACTTTTATGCTAATGGTTGTTTAGCTCAATATTTTCATACTGATGATTATTTAGCTCAGTATTATTATACTGATGGATGTTTAGATGATGATTCAACATTCATATGTTGATTGTTGAGATGTGTAGTTTAGTATTATTATACTGATCACTGTTTAGATTAGTATTTTTGTACTGATGGATTTTTAGCTCAGTATTGTTATACTAATGGTTGTTGAGATGATTGATTCAGCATTGATATGTTTATTGTTGAGATGTGTAATTCAGTATTATTATACTGATGATTGTTTATCTTAGTATTTTTATGCTGGTGGCTGCTGAGATGATTGGTTCAACATTGATATCCTGAGATGTGTAGTTCAGTATTGTTATATTGATGAGCTCACTATTGTTATATTGATGGCTGCTGAAATGGTTGGTTCGACATTGATATGATGATTATTGATATGGTTGATTCAATATACTAATGACTGATTGAGATGTATGCTTCAGTATTGTTATACTGATGATTGTTGAGATGGTTTCTCCAGTATTGTTATATTGATGATTAATGAGATGTGTGATTTAGTATTTTTATACTGATAGTTGTGATGATAGTTTTAGTGTTGTTACACTAATTGTTGAGATGATTGTTTTAGTATTATCACACTGATGATGGTTGATTATTGAGATGATTGTTTCAATGTTATCACATTGATGATGGTTTATTGTTGAGATGTTTGATTGATAGCTTCAGTATTCTTATACGGATGTAGCAGGTTTAGTATTCTCATACTGATGATGAGATGATTTATAGTTTCAGTATTCCTCTATTGATGTAGCAAGATCGGTATTTGTATATTGATGAGATAGTTTCAGTATCTCTATACTGATGATGGTGAGGTGATTCCAGTATTCCTATGCTAATATTAATGATGATGTTGCTTCAACATTTGTATGATGATGCTGATGACGTGGTTATGGTCCCAACACCTTGTGTTGATGGTGTTGATGTAGTTGTGGTCCCAACACGTTGTGTTATTGCTGATATGCTTGTGGTCTCAGCACCCTATTCTGTTAATGTTGATGTGGTTGAAGTCACAACACTTTGTGTTGATGATGATGAGGTTGTTTCAACATTTCTATGTTGATGGTGATGATGTTTTCCCAACATCTCTATGTTGGTAATGCAGATGATGATCAATCACTATAGATGATTTGGTTTTTAGACTTTTGTGTTGATGATGATGAGGTTGTTTCAACATTTCTATGTTGATGGTGATGATGTTTTCCCAACATCTCTATGTTGGTAATGCAGATGATGATCAATCACTATAGATGATTTGGTTTTTAGCACTAACATGCTAATGATATTGTTGAATGCTTCAATATTTATATATTGTTGATGCAGATGATGATGTTTCAATATTCCCATACTAAAGATACAGATGATGTTTCAGTATTTACATACTGACAATGCAGATGATGGTGATTTAGTATTTCTATACTGAAGATATAGATGATAATGTTTCAGTATTCCCATACTGAAGAAGCAGATGACGATACTTATGATACAGATGATTATTCTTTCAGTATTCACATACTGGAGATACATATGATGATAGTTCAGTATTCACATACTGAAGATACATATGAAGATGGTTCAGATGATGATATTTTAGTATTCACATATTGAAGATGCAGATGATGATGGTTCAGATGATGATGTTACAGATGATGATATTACAGATGATGATTCATTGATTGCACACTGATGTTGGCAAGTAGATGATTTAGAAGATGCTACAAATGACAATTCAATGTTTACACATTGATGCTGGCAAGTAGATGATTCAGAAGAAGATTCAGTATTCACATATTGATGTGGTAGAAGAAGATTCAGTATTCACATACTGATGTTACAGAAGAAGGTTCAATAAATAGAAGATGATTCAGTATTCACATACTGATGCTACAAGAAGATGATCCAAAAGATGATTTAGATGATTCAGTATCCACATACAAATATTACAGAAGATGATTCAGTATTTATATACTGATAGAAGATGATTCTGCATGTACAGAATATGATTCAGTATTTATATATTGAGATTCCAGAAGATGTATGATGATGTTCCAAAACTTCCCATGAAATATGGAGATTCACCAGCCAGTTGTACAGTTGTAATGATGGTTGTTGTTGATGTAGAATACCTTCCTGGTCAAGAGGGAGTGTTAAAATATTGTAACTTAAGAAATATTCTATTGTACTTTTGTTGTGTTCTCCTCTGGAGATGTTATTTCTCCATTCGAATATGTCCTTGATGTAATTGGTCATGTAAAATTCATGAGGTAAACCCTCTGTTGTAAGTTGGGGCAATAGTACCCACATAAGTAATATATAAAATGTATTTTGAGTATCCCAAGGTAAGTTGGCTCTAATTAGGGAACCTAACCGACATAGTTAGTTATTTGAGGCACTCACCTAATGAATATAAATAGGTGAGGTGCCTCTCTCATTTGGAGACATCTTACACTCAAGTATTGCATTGTACAGAGAGAGAAAGAGAAACAGTCTACTGTGGAAGATGAGAAACTATTCTTGTTGCTAGGGTTTTACATTGTCTTGGTTGAATTCTATACTGAGCAAGTTTTGCACGGTTTTCTCCCTTGTGGTTTCCCCGAGGAAAATCTTTGTGTTCTCTTGTGTTGCTACATTTGTATTTCTTTCAGTGATCCTTTGCTTATGGTTATGATGTTCTTATGCTAAATATTTTTAGATATGGTATAACCATTAAAAATATAACAAAATGATGTGTGACAGAAGTACCGAAAGAAGGAGTTAAGGAAATAAGTAGTTCAAGAAGAAACTGCAAAATCCGTGACAACCAAAAAATGCGCGACAAAAGGAAGAAATGTGACAAGGAAATGTGTTATGGAATAACAATTCCAAAAGGCCTGCAATATAACGGCTAGAAAAGGACAATAGGGTATAACTGCTAGAAAATGACAGAAGGCCATAACAACCAGAAAGTGACATTTGGGAAGATCATGGGTACGAGGTCGCCTAGACCTAGCGGAAGCTGCAAGTATGAAGGTATATTTGTAAGTCAGGCCATTAGTGCCTACTATCATTGTTGTGCCTTGAAATTGTCTTGTATAATGGTTTTATCTACATTAATTTATGACCTCTTTACTATAATTTAATACATCTATGTTCAATAATGTTGTCTTTTACTCTGTTTTATTAATTAAAATATCATAAATAAAAAATAAGACAAATATGTTATTTTTATGTATTAAATGTAGTATTTTGCAAATAATAGATGTTCTGCACTCCATTCAACCCCTTCTTTCGGTTTTGAGTTCTGAATTAGATTTGATTGCATGTTAGTTTACTGGTTTGGTTTACCCGTTTCTTCCGATCCTACATGTGCAAATTAAAACCATGAAATAATCATCAACTTCAAAGTAATAATGTTTAAAGTAATAAGGTAATCATTAGATTTAAAGAATTGGTTTAACTTTAAGATGAAATTATTTAAAGTGATAATGTTTTTATGCCATATAAAGTAACACATAAAACTTATTGAAAAGTGGTAAATATTGATTGTTTGTTTAATACATTAAATCATGGCAAGGCACCTCACATTGCGTTTTATCATGCTCATAAAACATTTAAATTATTACCCCACCTTTCTTTAATATTATGTGTGCCTTTTAACAATATCCAAAAGCAAATAATCACATAGTTTCATACATAGTAACTTTATGGTATTACACATAGTGGAGGATTAACACATGCATCACGTGAGGGAGGCAAGCAACAAGAATGGCACACCCAATCAATGGAACTTAGCCATAGTTCAATAATCTAGAACCCAACCATCAATTTGGCCAACAAACTAATAGAAAATCCGCTCATAATTTGGATTTATGAACAAATCTTAGTTATAGGTCATCCAGACATTCATCCAGATGCCCATGCAGACCACGTGTTTTTAATAGACAGTTGATTTTCGGGATAGATTTGCGAGTAGACAAAAGCGAAATTGAAAATTTTGGCACATGGGTTTTGTGCAGAATAGGCCCATTTAGGATTTAGAGAGGAATTTTCACCAAATTAAAATCCATTTGGGAGAAAATTGTGGTTCTCTAAAACCAACTTTTCCAGAAATTGTGGTTGGTCATTTTCTGAATTCATGCGTAGTTGTTACAACAGTAACAAACCTCTATTTTTAGCAAGAGGTGGTTGACCTAATATCCATTTTAATCATCTTATAAATACCTCTTTGGTTCTGAAGAGGAGGAGGAGAAAAATATTTGTAAAAAATTGCTTCAGTTTAATAAAAAGTCTCTATTTCAGCTGTTGATGATCATTCTCGTTTCTCTATTGATGATCGGTGACTGAGTAGCATAGGAAAGCATCTCCTGATTGCTGATATGGGCCCCTAAACAACCATAGGTTCTATTTGTGTATATTCATCAGTTTCTTTTTATGTTTGTAGCTAAGTCATTTTGTTTATATATATATATATATATATATATATATATATATATATATCTAGTACGTTTTCCTATAAGTTATTTCATTTCTGCAAGCAAGAAGTTTGTTTTCTTGTAGGTGACACTTTGTTGTTTATTTCTTGCGTTTTAATGCAATTTTTGCCTTCATAATCCATATGGCCGGCCATTTTTCCCTCTGTTCAAACTATCTTCTAGGCCTTCTGTTCGTCCCTCTATGCAGATTGTTTTTCAGCCTTCTGTTCGTCCCTCTGTGCAGATTGTTTTTCAACCTTCTATTTGTCCCTCGGTGCAGACTGTTTTTTAGCCTTCTGTTCGTCCCTCTATGCATATTGTTTCTCAGCCTTCTGTTCCTCTGTTTGTGTAGACTATTTTTCAACCTTCTGTTCGCACCTTAATGCAGACTGTCATTCAACGCTTTATTCGAACTTAGACATAATTTTAAGAAATTTACAAAATTTTTAGTATTTTGTTTCGTAGAAATAGTTAATTAAGGCAGAGGTTAATTTTCCAGCATTCCACCATGTTATGTAGCTAGTTGGGATTCAAATCCACCTCTAACAATTCATATTTAATTGTATATTAACACATAGATTAATTATTTCAGTTTTAATAATGATAAAATCCATTTATATTCAACATATATTTTACTGATTCAAATGAGAAATAGTTTTAGTTTTAGTTTTTTATCATGACTTAAATAGTTTATGAGTTACTTTCATTTGTTTTCATGCCTAAATCCTAGATTAGCTTAAGCTTGTTTAAAATACTGTTATATAATTTGTTGAATATTAGTTTGTCTCATTTCTGAAATAGGTTCAACATTCCATTTTTAGTTTTCATTTGAGTCCATAAGCAGTGTTACATTTTTAGTTACACCGCTTTTCATTGTCTTAGGATTTGTTAGTTTCATTTCAGTAGAAGTAAACGATTAGTACTTAGTTTCAAATTCAAGCTTAATAGGTTCGTTTAGATTTTAAAGATGCATTGGGTTTTAGTATTTTAAGGTTTGATGATGAAAGTTTGCATAACCTAGTTTAGCATAAGTTTACTTTTCAAGTTGTAAATCAGTTGCATGATCTTGTTATGATTGGTTAACATTCTTTAGTTTATGGTATAGTTTGCTGAAGAGGTAGAGTAGAAGTATTTTTGTTTTTCTGTTGTAGGTTTTCTTACAGTTGAATATATTTTCATTTATTGTTTTGTACTTAGTTTTAGGTTTGATTATAAAGCTCCAAGTTTAGTTTGCTTTGATTAGTTTACTATTTTGCAACGCATTTATTTAAGCTTGGTATTTATAATAATATTTTCTTTGCTTTTTATGAATCCACAATTACTTGTTTTGCTTTCTACGAATTTGGAATTAAATAATTCATTGCTTTCAATAAATTAGTTGCACTTGCATTCTTAGATAAACATTTACTTATGCATACATGGTATAATATCCAATTTATAACATAGATTAGATAATTTTCTACAAGTAGTTAGTTTTGCTCGCATTAGTTAAAT
The DNA here is from genome assembly GCA_001517045.1 of Pseudotsuga menziesii. Classification (NCBI taxonomy): domain Eukaryota; kingdom Viridiplantae; phylum Streptophyta; class Pinopsida; order Pinales; family Pinaceae; genus Pseudotsuga; species Pseudotsuga menziesii. The sequence goes on from LPNX010395775.1 coordinate 110,526, forward strand.
CGCTTTCGGACCAAGTGACTTATTTCTACAATAGATTAGCATAGCGTTAGACTGGTTTGAATCTTAGTTATTAATAAATTTCCCGCCTTTATAGAATACATTAGATTAGATTTGAAATTATAGTCACTTTTCACGTTCTTAGTTAATTTCCTATTTTCATAGATAGATTAAAATTATTACATTTGAATTATGAAAGTCATGTGCATGTAGATTAAAATCATATAGTTGCATGTTAGTGAATTTGGATATTTAGTTAGTTCAGGTTAGTTCAAGCCTTCAATCCTGCACATATAGTGTTTTCATCTCACAAGATCCCTTCTTGAGTTGACAATTAAGTGTTGAATTAGATTGTGCATATTTTACCCAACATTTTGGCACCGTTGCCAAGGAGGTGCTAAAGGGATTGGAGTCTAGGTAGATAAGGGTAGATAGGTTTTCTTTACATTACACAACAAGGGGGAGGGGAAACGATAAGATGCAAAGACAACTTCACTACAGAATGTCCATAGTATGACAGCTTGACACATCCACTTTAGTGGGTCGCCCCCAAATCTTTGTTGTTCCCTTTTTTGCACAAGTGTGTTCACTTCACGCAAAGTTTGATTTATTTCCCTTAAGTGTACTTTTGTTTCTGCAAACATAGCACTAGTACAAGTGATCAATTTTGCCACGGCAAAATGTGGCAATATCCACGGAAAAGCGTGGATATTGCCACGTCTAAATGTTTTTTTTCCCGTGGAAACTATTTCGTCGCAATAGAGACAACCACTAATTTGCGTCGCAAGAGCGACAATGTTCTATATTTCGTTGGATGTCTAATCCGTCGCTATATCCACGCCGGGCTGTTTCTGTATCCACGACGTGCCGTCGCTGTATCCACGCCTGGCCGTCGCTGTATCCACGCCTGGCCGTCGCTGTATCCATGGCGGGCCGTCGCTATATCCACGGAGGGCCATCGTTGTATCCATGCCTGGCCATCGCTGTATCCATGGTGGGCTGTCGCTGTATCCACGGAGGACCGTCGCTGTATCCACGGCTGTGAAATTTTAAAAAAAAATGCCGTCGCTGTATCCACGGCTATAACTGTTTAAAAAAAAAATACAAATGCCATAAGACCAATTCCATGAGGAACAACTACCTCAGGATTATAAACCAACATCAATTGTTAAATAATAGGTTTAAACA
>LPNX010395775.1:115430-158097 GCA_001517045.1 Pseudotsuga menziesii
ATAATATTTAAGTGTTTCTATGCTCTTCATAAATGTTTGATTATTCAAACCTATTAGACACTAGAACAAACCTTCATCCAATAAAAAAACACCATTTGGTTAGAAATCATGCACCTGTTTCAGAAGCTCAGTTTCTGTAACATAGGGAGACCAACGCTTGATTGTGTCCATGTTTTTTGTCCAAGTATCTTCAGTGCTGCGAACTAACATTCTTGGTGCTCCATGATCTGATGGAAGCTCAAAATCAACCTACAAAAGATACAATAATTGAAATCAATAGAGATCATTTTCCTAAAAGATATCAATCTGATTCAACTTTAAACATTACAGCGTATACATGCAAAAGTTGAGAAAGCCTCTTTGTACGGACTGTGTATGGTTGTGGTCTATAACAAAGCATTCCAATTGCTCCAAATACATCTCCGGGATGGGACTGCCCAAGAATCTGGAATGCAAAAAGAGATAAGATTACAACTTAAACTAACTGAATTATTTAATTTTGTGGTTTCAAAACACCGTAGAGGCTGCCAATGCAGGTGGAAAAACAAACTAAGTCATTGTGGAAAGAACCACGTCATTTTCTATACTTCAAATTATCCAGTGTGACCCTGAAAAACATAAAGTGAAATAAATGGTTGTTCCAAATTTAATTGTAGATAAGTTGTAGCCCTTCTCATTCTGTGCTTGTCATGTAAAAACTCCCTAGAAAGACTGAGGTTTTGGAATGTTTCCCTCCTGACAACAAGATATTGAGAACAAAATAATCACTTTTCTTTTAGAAATTGTAGCTTGCTTGGTCTGTTCTATCCTTGTCTGCTAGGATGTCTTGCAAAGAGAAACACAAAATAGCCCACTTCTACTATTTATAATCTCAATACAAGCTTCCTTTCACAGATATGGAAGTTTTAACTTTTGACAGGTAGATCAGAAATAGGATCAGACTCATTACCTTGTTGTAGACCTTTGAGACAAACTTTCTCCCTTTCTTCAGTGCCATTGTTCTCTACGGTTGCTGCAGAATGAGCAGTACCTGGGGTGTGGGCCATGTTAGGGCATTGCCTACTCAGTGGTAAAGGCCAGAAATGCAAAACAGTTGAACTAAATGCAGATAGGGCACTATATCTAAAGCATGCAGTTGCACAGATAAGGGGCACTTAGAGAAGCATTAACTGACAGGATGGATATGCAACCATTTGGAGCTTTCAAATTCTGCACTTAGAGAAGCATTAACTGACAGGATGGATATACAACCATTTGGAGCTTTCACATTCTTAGCCCAGTTTTTTCTTGATAACCTACCACTTTCGATATGTAATATATGCATTGCTCTACTTGCCAAAGACTATAAATTAGGACTCATTGCCACTGCTACCCAATTGGAATTGTGGCACTAGTAATTTATGACCCAAATTTTTTGGATATTGGAGTAGTGGAAAAGGCAATTTCTATCAATAAATTTAAAACCCAGAAATTGTGAGTATGCAAGTTGCAAGTATGAATCCAGTGAAGTGTCTAAAAACTGATATTATGCCAAAATCTGTTAGTTGTTAGTGTGAAACAAATGTTTTTTTTATTGCTCAAATTTGTGCCGAAATGTGTGATGTATTAAAAAATATAGTGTTTACTCACAAATTTCTGGCTCTCATTTTACATAGTACCTGATGAAGAATGCATTTTCTTGTAGGTTATTATGAGGATCAATTATGGACAGAATGTGGATATCAGTGGTTTAGCTGGAGCAGTTTCCTTATGTGGGTCAGGTGGTGGGCTTTGGTCAGTGGAAGGAGGAAATTGGCAGATGGTTGCAGGTTTAATTGAACAGGAAAATGTTTCTTTACATCTCAACAAAGAGGTTGCCTCAATTTCATTAATGGGGGAGAAGTATGAAGTAAACTCTACTGATGGGCAAGTTAATTATTGTGAAGTTGTGGTTGTGGCTACACCTCTGGATGATGTCAAAATCAGATTTATTCCACCCATCTCAATTCCAGAGCGACATCTTCACCACACATAGTCAACATTTGTCAGGGGTCTCTTAAATCCAGTAATGATTGGTTTCTCAATAAACATGTAGGCATGTTTTCGTAAGGTAGTCATAGCTTCACCACTTTCCACCCTCTTTCATAATTGCAATTCCTTTGGGGTGGTGATAATTGATATCTAGAAAATCATGTAGGATGTTTTTGATCATGTGCCAGAGCTTTACTACTTTCCACCTCTTCTAAGCAAAAATCCTTTGGCATGGTAATATGGTTCCTATGAGTTGCACAGAGGAGGTTCATCTGTTTTACAGTTAGTCTCAGAAATTCCTGCCATCTTGCTATAATAAGTGCAGTGTGTTTATACAATTTCTGCATGTGACAATCCATCCCTGTCTCCTTAACTCATTCTACATATCCTGTTGAGATGATATTTCATGGGAACCTTCACCATGGTGAAGGGTCATGGTAAATGCAGAGCATGCCACATTCATATCCTGTTGAGATGATATTTCATCCTGTGTCAATTGTCTGGCTATTTCATTTTACCTTAATCATGTGATTTACTCACTTATACTACAATTTGCATTGCAGAGTTGGAACTCCAGGCTGAAGTTTCCTTACACAGTTCCTGTTCATTAAGTATCCTTGCTGTACCTGACAATATCATTGACTGTTTCTGGTCACTTAAGGACACTAAAATATATTGCCATTCATTTCTAGACACACTTACCAGAGTATTTCTTAACCACACTTACAGATAGAAAAAACATGAAATAAGTCAAGGAAATAATGAAACTTCACCTTCTTGATGAATGCTCTAGGAAAAAATATATATTTATGTGGATATTAATTAGTGACAGATAGAAATTTCTGATATCACCATATACTGCTGCTGCTGAAACTCAAATTTTTCTGTTGTACTTTTTCATAGTATAATCACAGAGTACAATTGTTAAAACTCATAATTATATCAATTTGAACACCAATAAGGTAATGTACTTGCTTAAAGAGGTAGGTTCAATACAGCAATAAATCTATAACATAGTTAAAACTTGAGACCTAACCATTCAGGAATAAGCTTCTATGCAGAAAAATCATGCAGGTGCTATGAAGAATCAGAACTGGCCACACTTTCTTTCACATGCTTAGAAAGGCCATTCACTTCACATCCACTTTATTATGCTTTCCATCCTTTAATTTGCTTCAACCTATCCAAAATACTTTCTATTGAATTTTTTGAAAGCTATTTAGTATTTTGATGTTTCCAAGGTCTTCATCCCTAGTTTTTCATAATTTCCCAATTTCCAATTTTAAAAAGGGGACAAATACTAAAAGAGCTCGACAATTTTTCGAACTCCATATAATGATATGATTCTGCCATTACAAGTAGCTTCCTACTTTAATTGATTTTAGGTTGGGATAAAAGAAAATAAAACTTAACAGAGATTACAAAAAGACAACAAAAGTAACTATACCAACATTTGGAATCGAGAGATTTGGTCAAACGTTCAAACATGGTAAGAATTTCATTACATGACATATAAAGGAAATTATACGACCTTTTCAACTAGTCTAGTACTTAGATGAAAGCTGATTATGTGCTATGGTCAGATTTCAGCACAGAAATTTAAGATTGGAAGAGGGTCAGATGATTTCATGTGCAAATGGATATGGAAATTTGTACAGTGGAGGTGTCAGGTTTGTGTGAACATGGTCAAAATGATGACCACTGGCCTGCAACACTTGAAAAGTAAAAGGATTGACCAGATCAAAGTTACATTGTAGTTACAAATTCATGCCTGTGCATATCATGTAGGATGGTGGGAGCTAACGAAGGTCAATTTCCTTTAAACTAGCATTCTATTATCATCTTTATGGGCCCACTAGGGTACACCAAAAAACTTGGTGGAAAAAGAAGACAATTCTGATCTTTTGGATTATTATAAGAAATGGATCCCTCTGTGGGGTAAGATATTTACAATATACACAATTTCCAGGGAAGCCAACAATTATGCCCTTTGAAGAGGACTTATGCAACAGCTTATTGATATATCTATGAACCTCTAAAGTTGAACCACTGAATGCAAAATTGTGTTCTGGATATTACGTAATAAGGTAGCATACAAGATCATTATATGATGCGAAGGAACAACTCAACTGCCCAAATAGAAAAATGTTAGTGGGAAATAAATTTATTATAAATAATGGGAAGGAAACACATCTGAATGGCTAGAGGAGACCAGGAGTGCCCTACAGAAGGGGCAATGCCAACAAAAATAAATATGTTTAGTGTCTAAAGTATCATCTATTGATCTTTGCTTACTACGCTAGAAAGTGTTCACATAGGAAAAAAATACACTTTAGTAGTAGACCCTAAACTTTAAAGCAGATAATGGTCTTGACTGTTGGGATCATTCTATCATCACTATATATCTGTAGATCTAAAGTGTAGAAAATTTATCAAGCAATAATGCCAAAGGAAAGTCCTAGACTCCTAGTCTAGTCCAATGTATGGTGGCATCCTAAAAAAATCCCATTATCTCTTATTTATGATGAAGATGGTTGTTTCAGGTAAACAACCTGACTACATTACTGTTTTGAAAAGGAATCTTCCTAGTTGACAATACTACCTAGGTTGATAAATTTCCACAGAAAAAAAGTATAGTTCAGCCATCAGAACAAAACATGACAAAACCTAACCAAGATAGCATATCTGTGATAAAGGCGTAGTTAGCCTTGTTAGAAGCCTTAGCAAAATCAATTTGAAGCAGAAAAATCCGTTGACCTGTCTCCTTAACTCATTCTACACTACCGAGCAGTCAGGACCATCCTAGGCAGTCAGGACAAATTTACAATCAAGTAAAAAAAAATGCATAAAGTATCCACGTAGTATCAAAAAGCATTCTTGGCTACATGGAATCAGTTATTTCTACATCCAGACAACAATGCTGACAAAAGGTAGGATAAAAATACCAAGAATGTATTCTTACAGTGATGTAACCTGTTTCTTTATATATAAAAGAAATGACGTTTTCTGTTTAAAAAAAAACTGTTCTCACTTGTCTAGTATAAATGTTTAAAACAATAAAAAGTTAAAATGCCTACCAAGAAAGGACAAGACATGTGATGGCAATTGCTGTGCTCAAAGGTGACTGATAATGTGTGTGAGCTCCACAACAGAGACAACCAGCTGCAACATTTAGAATAATCTGAGCCATCATAATAGTCAACGTCGCTATCACTCCCATTGTGAAAGCAGGACTGCGAGTAAATATGCATCTTCCACTCTCAGTCACTCTCACTTGATCAGCCTGTAAAATCAACCAACATTTACAATTATGATTTATCTTTGTCTTGTCAAATTCATGGATCAGTTTATGGTAAGACTTAAGTGTAAAATATGCAGTCAAACTCTCCACCCTAAATATGAACTTAATGTGTTCAACCTGCAAAAGAAGAGATACTGTACTTCAAACTGTGGGATTTAATTATAGTCTGTGTGTCTGTCTGGGTTATACATATATGCATGCATATAATACACACAAACACTGCAAAAAGACCTTAAATGAGCTCTGCAAGACCTTTCAGGATTAACCCTTCAGTCGGGTAAGATCAGGACAAACCCATTAAGACCAACCTACTGCCCGCCATTACATCAGAAACAACCATGTAAGACTGGCACTCGACCTTCCCTGCTTGCTCCAGGGTTGACCAGTCATGATAACCCAGTAAGTTAGGAAACCGAATAAAGGCACATGACCTTACCTGATTACCACAGGATTGATTAGTACAATATCAACCTTTGTTGTGACTGCATGCATTATTGATTGGTAGTACAGGAACTAGCAACATCCGAAGGTGTTGTAGATGCTACCGCGGAATAGTTTTTTTATGGGAAAAGCATCCGACTGGTGGACCCGGGTGAGGATATCAAATTGATAAGACAAATGTCCTCTCTCTCACATAGCCACGAGAGAACAGCCGAGCAAGAGAAATCGGGGTATTCTATAGCCTCCACCAGGATTTGATTCCTCAAAAATGTGGGCAGCATGCTCTCACTGAGGAGCCATTGATTACTGGAAACCATCGTAGCCATTAAGTCAGGTCATGTGGTACACGGCCCAATGAAAGTGTACATGGAAACAAACATCTCTTGATAGGTGGTGCTAGACACTTAGTCTAAGGAAGATTTTTCAAGTTTCTTCTATCTTTATCTATCTATGTACATTTGTATGAAAAATCTGTTGTATGCGTGCAATTGAACATATATGGATTTACCTCAGAAATATGTCTCAGCAGAATTTAAAAGTTAAAAACTGAAAATTGAGGTGTAACTCTCCAAATTCTGAATATTGGGAAGAACATAATCCTAGGCTCAATGGGAAATTTCTATCACTTTAGCCATAAAACAAATAAGGAAATCCGAAATGTTGACACATAATTGCATTCTCATAAACTCCAAATCTAACAAATTCCTTACCCCCATAAACTTTCATAGACATGTCTGGATTGAATACCGTCATGTGTAATTGAAATATTTAGCCTGGCCCAACAAGGCACTAAGTCTAGAAGAGTTATGGAGATGTATGCGGGCTTACCTTTGTGTGCATTGCTTCAGCTGCAACCCCCAATACAAAAGCTATCAAACCCAAAACTCCCACCAGAATGCAAATCCACTGCATTGATTTCTTCATCTTTGGCTACAATTCTGATCTGTGTTCGGCAGGCCTTGGCAACCATCAAGACTGGGAATGTTATGACTGTTGGCACAGCTCGACTGTATATGTTCCTCTCTGTTCTTTCCTTTTCTGCATCCATATATGCATTGTATATTCCAATTTCCCATGCGCCATGATTGAGTGTTAGAGAAGAACCTGTCACAAACAAACCCTGTCCTCTCAGCCCAAGTGGGAAAGCAGGAAACCAAATCCAGAACACGACAATGCATGCAAGCTCCATACCCTTGCTTGGAACTCTTTTCTTAGACAAAAGCAGAGCAATGGACTGCCCAAACAAGTTAACCCTCGCAACGGCCATGACAGGATAAAAGCTCCAATGCTGGTAAATTGGACTCAAGGAGCCTACCCTCCGCCATTCAATCAATCTTGGAAAAAAGCCATTCAAAAGGGTAAGAATAAAGGCCAGGTTATTCATCATAAGTCCCGCTTACACTAGGTTAGGAGAGCCTATAGAAACCAGTCTTAACGGGAAGTTACATGTGGCTCTTATAATACTCTTCCGCAGCAGGAAAGAAGAAATTATCCCGACAAGGAAGGAATAGCAAGTTCGCATTCTCCCAGCAATAAATCATTCTATTTTCACCTATTGTGTATACTGGTTCTATCAGCATTCTCCTCCCAGCATACAAAATTCACAAAAAACACAAACATAACCGCGCTGAACAAAATTCCCAAAAAATTCAAACATAACCGCGCTTAAACTCTTGGCCGTCGCTGTATCGACGCCTTGACCGTTGAAAAGACGGTTTCATTGCTATATCGACGATCAGGCGTGGATACATCGACGAAAGTCAGGGCTTCCTTAAAAAAAATTGTTAAAATGCATAATTTACCCTTGATTTTTCCACGAAAGTAAAAAAATGTGGAAAACTAATGTGGAAAAATCTGCCCGTATGTACTAGTGTAGGTAGTTTAATTTCCCATGGTTAGGTGTATTTTTCTTTCTGCAAATGTAGATAGTTTACTTTTTCATAGTTTAATTTCATATACATGTGCCTTGCAAGTTTAGGTAGTTTACTTTCCTGCCATTTACTCTTATACAAGTGTGTTATCTCTTCACCAAGCTTAGGTGTTGCATTCAGATTTGTTACGTTTGATTCAATTTTTTTAGGTGTGTTTATGTTTGTCATAAGGTCTTTTCTTTTCAAGTGTGTGATATGTTTTGTAATTAGATTTTAAAGTAAAGAAAAAATATAAAAATAAAAATAAATTTTTTTGGGTGTTGTAAGAACCCCAAAGACTAATCATTGTCTGAAGCAGGAGCTATCAACCAACGAAATGGATTCAAAGGTGCTCATTAGCATGAGATAACTTTCTCAAATACTAGCAACAGCTGGGATCTCAATTTCTCAAGAGGAAAAGACATTGACAACAATTGAGATATTATCAACCTCTCCTGAAATAACAGATGAACTAAAATCCCAAGAACTACAAAAAGATGTTCTTTGCTAGACTACAAAAGAAGATGATACATTGGGGATTACATCCGAAGGAGAGAAACCAAAAATTAAAGATTTCTCGATATACATGACAACAAATCGATCATGTGCTCAAACAACTACTCAACTAGAAGAAGAGGATCTATATGACATAGAATATGAAGGTGACTACCAAGACTGCATCGAAATATGGTTTCAGGAGGTAACTCGACCGCAATACCATTTATTCATTCGACACCTATTGATGCAAAGAAAAGTAAGTTGGTTGAACTTCCACATGCAGGTAATCACTGGAACAATCTTTTCATATGTGGATAAAAGTACAATTCTCATTTTGCTTCACACTTGGTTCCATTGGAAAATCTCATATACTTGAATAAATATGTTTTCTTTCTTCTTAGGGAAGGGAATTATGTATATAAATATAATGTTGCATTCTTAGTTTAGGGAATAATGCAACTTCAATTTTTTTCTTGTTTTCTTTTCAAATAAAAGAACTAAGAATACGATCCTGTTAATGACTAAACCAAAACAATCTTACATCATTATTCATTTTCACACATGCATATTTCTTATTATACCAGTTACTTAAGACCAAATTTAAATATCATGGGGACTTTTCAGAAATTAAGGTCTATCTAAAACCTATAGGTCACTCATACATCCTAGATTTATTATCAAGGCATATTATTTAAGCATATTTACTACAAGGTAGCATAAGGGTGAATGAAATTTCTAGTTTGTGGGGAACACTACTATCACTCTATATGAAAGAGGTGAGATTTGGGACTAGAGACACCTTTTATTCATTATCTTATGGCTTCATCCACTTTACACTAAATCCATAAATCATGTGTATCTTTGATTCAGTAGATTCCTCTTGAAGCCTTTATTTTGGTTCCATGATAGTAAAAAAGAGAATACTAGTTGTCCTCCAATCCATATACCATCCCACCCCGTAGCATGTTTTCAGAGCTGCTCCCCCACCACTCCATATGCAAAATAATTTGCCGAATATCTATAGGGATTGAAAACTTTGGGACAAGAGCCTCTGATAGAAAACGAGTTGAAGAGGTTAACCCGTCGGGGTACTGAACAGGATTACTGGTAGCGGGTACCAGCCTATGGTATGACTAGGTAAATCCAACGAGGTACTGGACAGGCCCGACTAAAACAGGGGAATCTTCCTGGGAAGGACAACTTGTTAAAAAGAGAGAGAAAAATTCTAATATATATATATATGAAATTGACTCCATGATAATAAAGGTTGTTATGGGTCTACTGGAGGAAGGTATGCACTATTGATATAAAGAAAATGAACTTCATCACTCTGCCATTTGAGAATTTTTGTAAGTTGCACTTAAGACCTTGTTGTCTAAATTCATACCATACTTAGGATATCACTATCCTAGAAGTGGGACCCATAAACTTAGGAATCTAATGAACTTGAAATGCAAACTTTGCCTATAATTACTTGAATAATGATAAACCTTTGAGAAGTAGCAGGGATGACTGGTTTCCTATAGTATTTACTGACTATCTATACCCTCATGTTTTCCATTTTAACCCAGTGTTAATTCATTCATGGCAGGAGCACATGCCATACCTTCGGTTTGGGGGAGGGAGTCTCAATTTATATGGTGTTCATAAGCATGAATTATTACTAGTGGCAGAATTGTATGTATTAAAAAATCTTAAATAAAATGAAGTTGTTTTGGTTATTTCATAACATAACTTTTTTTTTCTAAGTTCTAGTTTTTTTGTCATAATAAATTTGGCTTAGTTTTGTTGAACGATTTCCTATAAACTATTTATGATCAATAAGAGTTTTTGATTAAATGAAAGACCACTTCCGATTCATTCATGACACGAGGATGTGCCATACCTTTGGTCTAGAGGTATGTTGGGCCTCGAAATTGTCTTTCATAATGGTTTTATTTACATTAATTTCTGACCTATTTACCATAATTTAATACATATATGTTCAATAAGGTTGTCTTTTACTCTATTTATTAATTAAAATCTCGTAAATATAAAAGAAGACAAATATGTTATTTTTATGTATTAAATGTAGTATTTTGAAAATAATAGACGTTCTGCACTCGATTCAACCCCTTCTTCCGGTCTTGGGTTCTGAATTAGATTTGATTGCATGTTAGTTTACTAGTTTGATTTACCTGTTTCTTCCGATCCTACATGTGCAAATTGAAACCATGAAATAATCATCAACTTTAAAGTAATAATGTTTAAAGTAATAAGATAATCATTAGCTTTAAATAATTGGTTTAACCTTAAGATGAAATTATTTAAAGTGATAATGTTTTCATGCCATATAAAGTAACACATAAAACTTATTAAAAAGTGGTAAATATTGATTGTTTGTTTAATACATTAAAACATGGCAAGGCACCTCACATTGCATTTTATCATGCTCATAAAACATTTCAATTATTACCCCACATTTCTTTAATATTATGTGTGCCTTTTAACTATATCCAAAAGCAAATAGTCACATAGTTTCATACATAGTAACTTTATGGTATTACGTTGCCTTCTTTATTCAACATAACTATTTACTATATGTGTGCAGGCCATGAAGTAATGCACGCATAGTGGAGGATTAACAGACGCATCACATGAGGGAGGAAAGCAACAAGAATGGCACACCCAATCAATGGAACTCAACCACGGTTCAACAATATAGAACCCAACCATCAATTTGGACAACAAACTAACAAAAAATACGCTCATAATCCAGATTTATCAACAAATCTTAGTTATCGGTCATCCAGACATTCATCCAGACATCCATACAAACCACATGTTTTTAATAGACAACTGATTTTCGAGCTAGATTTGCGGGAAAACAGAAGAGAAATTGAAAATTTTGGCACATGGGTTTTGTGCCAAATAGACCCATTTTGGTTTTGGCGAGGAATTTTCTCCCAAATTCATAGACATTTGGGAGAAAATTGTGGTTCTCTAAAACCAAATTTTCTAGAAATTGTGGTTGGTCATTTTTTGAATTCGTGGGTAGTTGTTACAGTAGTAATGAACCTCTATTTTTAGCAAGAGGTGGTCGACTTGATCTCCGTTGTAATCATCTTATAAATACCTCTTTGGTTTTGAAGAGGAGGAGGAGAAAAATATTTGTAAAACTTTGCTTCAGTTTAATAAAAAGTCTCTATTTTAGTTGTTGATGATCATTCTTATTTCTCCGTTGATGATCGGTGACTGAGTAGCGTATGAACACAGCCCCGGATTGCTGAGAAGGGCCCCTCAACAACCAGAGGTTCCATTTGTGTATATTCATTAGTTTCTTTTTATGTTTGTAGCTAAGTCATTTTCTTTATATATATATATATATATAATACATTTTTCTGTAAGTTATTTCATTTCTGCAAGAAAGAAGTTTTTTTTTCTTGTAGGTGACATTTTGTTATTTATTTCTTGTGTTTTTATGCAATTTTTTCCTTCGGAATTCATACGACCGACTAGTTGTCCCTCTGTTTAGTCTGTATTTTCAGCCTTTTGTTCGTCCCTCTGTGCAGGCTATTTTTCAGCCTTTTGTTCATCCCTTTGTGCAGACTATTTTTCAGCCTTTTGTTCGTCCCTCTGTGCAGGTTGTTTTTCAACCTTCTGTTCGCACCTTAGTGCAGGCTGTCGTTCAACACTTTATTCACACTTAGACAAAATTTTAATTCATTTTAAGAATTTTTAGTATTTTGTTTTTGCAGAAATAGTTAGTTAAGGTAGAGGTTAATTTTCCAGCATTCCACCCTGTTATGTAGCTAGTTGGGATTCAAATCCACCTCTAAAAATTCATATTTAGATATATATTAACACATAGATTAATTATTTCAGTTTTAATAATGATAAAATCCATTTATATTCAACATATATTTTACTAATTCAAATGAGAAATAGTTTTACTTTTACTTTTGATCATGACTTAGGTAGTTTATGAGCTACTTTCAGTTGTTTTCATGCCTAAAACTAGATTAGCTTAAGCTTGTTTAAAATATTGTTATATAATCTGTTGAATATTAGTTTGTCTCATTTCTTAAATAGGTTCAACATTCCATTTTTAGTTTTCATTTGAGTCCATAATTAGTATTTCATTTTCAGTTACACCGCATTTCATTGTCTTAGGCTTTGTTAGTTTCATTTCTTCAAGTTATTTCATTTCAGTTGATGTAAACAATGAGTACTTAGTTTCAATTCAAGCTTAATAGGTTCATTTAAATTTTAAAGATTCATTGGGTTTCAGTATTTTAAATTTTGATGATAAAAGTTCACATAACCTAGTTTAGCGTAAGTTTACATTTCAAGTTGTAAATCAGTTGCATGATCTTTTTATGATTGATTAACATTCTTTAGTTTATGGTATAATTTGTTGAAGATGTAGAGTAGAAGTAATCTTTTTTCTGTTGTAGGTTTTCTTACAGTTGAATATATTTTCAGTTATTGTTTTGTAATTAGTTTTAGGTTTCATTATAAATCTCCAAGTTTAGTTTGCTTTTATTAGTTTATTGTTTTGCAATGCATTTATTTACACCTGGTCTTTAGAATAATATTTGCTTTACATTTTACGAATCCACAGTTACTTGTTTTGCTTTCTATGAATTTGCAATTAAATAATTCATTGCTTTCCATAAATCAGTTGCACTTGCATTCTTAGATAAGAATTTACTTATGCATACATGGAATAGTCTCCAATTTATAATATAGATCAGATAATTTTCTGCAAGTAGTTAGTTTTTCTCTCATTAGCTAAATTGCTTTCGGACCAATCGAATTCTTTCTAGAATAGATTAGCGTAGCGTTAGACTAGTTTGAATCTCAGTTATTAATCAGTTTCCTTTATTTATAGAATACATTAGATTAGATTTTAAATTATAGTCACTTTTCAAGTTCTTAGTTAATTTCTGGTTTTCATAGATAGATTAATATTCTTGCATTTGAATTATCAAAGTCATGCATGCAGATTAAAATCATATAGTTGCATGTTAGTGCATTTGCATATTTAGTTAGTTCAGGCTAGTTCAAGCCTTCAATCCTGCACATGTAGTGTTTGCATCTCACAAGCACTCTTCTCGGGTTGGCAATTAAGTGTTGAATTAGATAGTGCATATTTTACCTAATAGTCATGTGTCATTGGAATATGAAAGGCAACATGTTGGATAAACGTAGAAATTTGTTTGAGTAAGTGACAGGTAGAGAGTTTGTAAAGAGTCTATAAAAAGAGGAACCCAAGTTGTATGTGATTTAGCTCCTTCTCTATAGTTTCTTCGCTGGTTATTATTTTCTGTTAGTTTTTCTAAGTGCATTGAGTTAATAATCTACATCTTAGTGGGAAGAAGTGTAGAAAAAATAGAGTCGATCCAGGTTGTGTGCGTATCATTAGAAAAATCAAGTAAGGAAGGAGTAGAAGAGAAGATACAAGAGCATGAGAGGAAGAAAGAGTCTATATAGATAAAGAAGAATATCTAGAACAAATTTTACAGCTTAGTGCATAGATAAAATGTGCATACATTTCTCATGCGAGATGAAGAGCACCTTTGTGGTTTTTTCCCGGATGGATTTCTATGTTAACTACTATCTCGAATGTATGAATGATGAATGTGTTTAAGATGCATGTGTATATGTTGCTATGAGTGAATTTCTATGTATTTTCTTAGAAAGATTATGCTTGTGTTTGTTGCATTGTTATTATAAATGTGTGAATGTACTTAGGCTGCATTGGGTTTTTGATATAATACTTGTACAAGAAGGAATGGTGTCACAACTTGGCTGTGTAGAAATAGTGACACAACCCCACCCATTAAGCTTGGTCAAGATCCTTGCTAACTCACCAAGGGTAAAATAAATCCCCCACCCAACTGCACAGAACTGGTTTTGACAGTTACCCAATAGAGGAAAGATATCTCAGGTGAGACTACATCTGCATCGCAGGTGCTGCCGATTGAGCCTTGTTCTGTCAGGATGATATATTAGGCTTTGTTGCGCTAAGGAAGAAGGGAACGAACTAGAGTCGAAGGCAAGCATGATAAATCCAACATCAACCTCATCCTCTCCCACATTACAACATTCCCGGGGGGATGTGATCCAGTTCATCCCGCCCACTCCCTTCATCATATGAACTATAGGATACTACAATACCCAACATTACCCCCCTCCCCATGCATGTGCATAGCAATTTTCCATAGGCTGTGGGAGGGAGGGGAATTTCCCCCTACCACCCATATTATTGTAACATAGAGAAGAGAGAAATGCAATGTGGGGAATTCCCCCCCTCCCTCTTATGCCTTGTGGAACATCCCAACACCAAACTCTATGGTAGGGTATTTTTTAAGTCCAATTTTTTTTCAATTGACTATTTTTTGACCATATGTGTGTGTGTGTTAATTGGATAAAAACATCACCTATATATTTACATAGGATATGAATAAATTTATCAAATTTATCAAATATTACAAGTTTTTATAGTATATTATGTGTTTCTTTATTCAATACCGGCATTTGTACCTATATGTATGCCTTTTTCAATTCAAATAATTTTCTAGAATATTATGTATAGGAATAGTATTTGAATCCCTAAAAAATATCCTACTCTATAGGTTGCAATAGCCCATAAGCCATAGGAAAGAGGGGGAAATGTTACACCTTATGTCCCCCCATTGTCATGTTGTATTAGGATACAACTGAGAGGTCGTGTGATGCCCCACTTCACATCCCCTCCATATATCATAATAGATCATGGGTGGGAGAAGGGTAGCGAAGGGTGGCGATTGCCTAGGAGGCAATGTCACCCCATGTTACAACGTCTTGTAGTATTTTGAGGAACCCAATGACTATATATTTCCACTAAAATCTAAAAAGGTTTGAAAATTCTTTAAACAATAAAAATATTTTACTAACCTTTCAAGTCGTCACAACTTAAACCTGAATTTCCTTATAATAAACCTACACAGTGCTCAAAATATTCAAAGAATACTCCACCACGATGCTCCAAATCTTCAATCAATACTCCACAAAAGTAAAGAAAAAACCAAAAAATAAAAATATTTTACTAACCTTTCGAGTCTTCAGAACTTAAACTTGAATTTCCTTGTAATAAACCTACACAATGCTCAAAATATTCAAAGAATACTCCACCACGATGCTCCAAATCTTCAATCAATACTCCACAAAAGTAAAGAGAAAACCAAAAAGAAAAATACATTCACATTTAAAAAAAAACTTATAATCTACATTGTTATTTTTAATTCACTCCAAATTTAAAATTAATAATAAAAACCTTTCAATATATTTAAAATATATTTTTAAATAAAAATACAAATATTTTTTAATACTAAAACACTTATATTTATTATTGTTTTAATAAAACTTCAATACTAAAAAAATAAAATGAAAATCGATAAAACATATTGTTATAATGATAATTTACATTATTATTTTTAACCTATACTATATTTATAACAACATAAACTTATAAATTTATAACCATAATAATAATAAACTTAAAAAAATATTTAAAATAAAAATAAAATATATTTATTGTTATTTTAATAAAATTCTAATATTTTATTGAAAATCAATGAAGAAGTATAATGGTACTATTTTATTGGAAATCAATGAATAAGTATAATGGTATAATTAATTTTTATAATTTATATTATTATTTTGGTTAGGATTATTAATCCTTCTTTATTTATTATATTCTATTTGTCATTATTTTCTAATTTCGGAATCCATTTATCATTTTACCGGAGTTTTGGTGCCATCTGTGCCATTGGTGCCACCGATGTCAATCCCTACATTATAGGAGACTTCGCTGAGTGCCACCAGCAGCTTCCATCAGTTGGTTGTGGTTGGTAAGATGTTAGTTTTGTACATAGGGAAGTGTTCCCCTAAGTGACTTTATCCTTAGTCACTTAGTGAAGGGGGAAATAAAGTGACCCTTGCATTAAATGACTTAAGTGACATTTAATTTGACTTTAATGTTTAAAGTCTGTTTTTGATAAATTTAAGTGGGTGAGTGAAATTAATATTTTAGAAATAAAATATGAGCAATTAATTTCAACCGTTTACCTAATCTAACATTCACCATTGGATCAGATGGGCCCTAGGGTTTACTAAAAATGTCAAGGGAAAGGCATTTTTCCTCACTTTTGTAGATTGAAGTGAGAAGAGAGAGCTGAGAAGAGAACTTTCGTTTTTTGAAATAGAAAGGAAAAATTTGCAGCATGCAAATCGAGGAGAGGAAAACAACAAAGAGGGCACAAAAATCGAGGAAAGAAAATCAACATTTATTGCTGGTCCATACGGTATGATTTTCGAAACAGCAGGCACATTTTTTGAGGAACACTTTTGGGAAAAAATTTTGAGGAAAAAATTGGGCTCAGATTTCGAGGTTCATACAGTCTGTTTGTAAATTTTGTACAGCAGCATGGAAATCGAGGCACAAAACAAAAAAAACTGATTTTGATTTTTTTTGTTTGGTGCAGAAAACAAGGCAGAAATGTTCTCTTCCGGGTTGAGATAAGTTGGTTTGAAATTTCTGAGTTTTGCTGTAAATTTCCTAATAATAAAATCTCTCCCTCTCTGATTGGTTTTCCCCTTGTACGTTTTTCTAGGGCCATTGGCAGAAAATATTTGTGTTCTGTGTGTTGAATGGCATGCTGGTCTTTATTTTTTGTTAGTGAAAAATTGTAGTTTCAGTAGTGTTTTAAAGTCCAAAAATTTCATGTTTATTTCCAGCACTTTTATTTTCTAAGAATTCATAAACAGAGTTAAATTTTACTTGAAACCGGTGGCTGAAAACTAGTGAAAAATCTACATGGTATCAGAGCTGAGTTGAGCAAAAAAATAAATTTTAGCAGTGAAACAGTCATTTCTAGACATCAGAGAATTTTTTTTGTAACAGTAGTACATTTTGCTGAAACTTGTTCTTGGAAAAAATGACTTCCATTGGGTTGAGAAGTGAAGACAAACTAGATGGGGTTGGGAATTTTGTCTCATGGAAGGCCAGGATAGTCCTTTTGTTGAGAGATAATGAGTTGTGGGATGAGGAAGTTAACAACACTACTACTCACCCTATTGTCATTCCAAGTGCTACCACTGATGCAGTAGCACATGCTTCCTTTGTGAAGAAGGACAGTAAAGCCATGAGGATTATTTTGGATGCTATTAAAGATCATGTTATTCCTCACATTTCTGGGAAGGATCATGCACATGAAATGTGGAGTGCTTTGACTGGGTTGTTTCAGAGTACTAATGAAAACAGGAAGATGGTGCTTAAAGAGAATGTCACATGCCCCAATTTTGCAAAAACAATTTTATATTATTTGATATTATTTGAAGACAATATGTTAAATTTTATGCTAAGTTGTACTTGATGACTCATCAGAGTCAAGGATATTTAATTATAAATAAATAAAGTAGGAGACAACAGCTTAAGAGAGCTATTAAAAGAGTGTTTACTGGTCAAATTGGTGGAGGAGGCTGGGTGGAGAGCAAACTGACATGTGGCAGCATCCTCAAACCACATCCAACTGTTGCAGGTGGCAAAATACCTACAATTGGGGTCATGATTCCCCAAGAAAGTGGAATCAGAGCAGGTGGCTCAATTAATGACAACTGACCTAAAAGACCTAGGCAATCTTTATAAAAATTTCCATTGAAGAGAGCGGAGGTTGTTCATTCTGGAGAAGTGATCATTCAGGTGAATGAATGTACTTCAGAGAAATTTAATGGAAGGGAATTATGGAACAAGTTTGAGGGGATATATACTGAGTGATCTAGTGCATCTTTTAAGCTGAAAGATCTTACTGCTGAGAGTAGGGTGTTCTACTGAGTTATTGAACTAGTCTATTGTTTGCATGCTCCACCAGTTCTCAGCCAAGAAGACCAGGAACATGATTGGGGGTCCTGAGGAAACGTTGTTTGAGCACTCTCCTAAAGATTGGTAGGGAGAAATGACCTCCTAATGCTGTTGTCATATGTCCTAAAAAGGTTCTACATTATTTTGTTTTACTGTATTAGATAAATCAATCTGAGTGGGACTGATATGTGAATATTACAGAGTTAGTTTGTAGAATGTTAAAATCTAGCAGTCTTATTAAATGGTTAAAGAATTGAATTTAATTAGAAAATTAATGTTTTAGAATAGAAATAATTTCTAGACTATGTTTTTCCACACCTGGAATACCTAGTTAGTACTCTAGCACAGGTAGAATGTTAAGAAGATAAGAGAATGTTGAGTAGATAAGATTGTGTATTCATAGGTAGTAGAGTAATTTATTTCATGTTATAATATTTTGGAGGTTGAACAGGGTTATGATGTGTTTATACTTCTCATTTTTTACTTAGTAACTGGATGAAATGCAGTAGGAAAATCACATTAGAGTTACATGGATTACATACAGTTAAGTATATAAACAACTACAAATCACTTAGTTTATTTTCTAACAATATCAACTAAATCTAGGGCTAATATTTACTATAAACCAAATAGGGTTAAATTTAAAAGTATTTAGATTAAAAAGAGTAAACTGAGTTACAGAAGTTATACTATATCATTTCAAAAACTCTTAGTAATTTCTACTAGACAGTTTATTAAATAAAAGCAATGAAAATATAATTAATAACTAGTATAAAACTAAATATTTACTATGAAGAAAATATCTTATAATTATGAGAGAGGCTTATACCTGTAAAAGCAAAACTTCAAGGTTGAAACCCTAACTAAATTATCTAACTATTATAAATAAAGAGATAATCAAGGTTATAGAGTTATTGTTTTAATTATTACATAACTCTAAATCCTTACTAATTAACAGGGTAGTAAACAAATAAGAACTTAAGAGTAAACAGTAAATAGAAATAAGCTAAGAACATACAGTATTTGTATAACTCTTTTATTTTAAAAGAAAATAAAATACTTAAACAGGATAAACAATATCAAAACTATTGTAACAATGTAAAATAGGTAAACAGAAACCATTACATTTGATAAATTTTAAGAATATATTTATCTAAGGGTACTTTTACAGTAACCCTAGGATTTAAGCCTAACTGAAAAGCTTAAACATATAAAATTTACCTTATGACTGAACTTACAGTCTTATTTTATCTTTATTTATTTACAAGAAAAATGTTAAAACAATAATTACCATTGTTAATAGTCGAGGAAGGGAAGACTCAAATTATACAGAGTCATAATATTTACAAGTTTATATAACCTTCTCATAATGGAGATAGAGCTCGAAGTTAAAAGGAAACCTTTTAAACCAAGTGTGTTACTCTGTCAGGCCGAAAGGCTTAAGACTTAACAAATTTACTTCACCCAGCTCAAAGCCGATTACACCCAGCATCATGGCGATGGTTTGAAAGGAAAAAATAACATTTAATTTATAAACAATTCATTACTGTAATAACATCTATAAAACAATGTATATTTACCAGTATATTCGACAAACAGAGAACCATTAAAACCATGAACATGAGAGAACCCCCACCTATTAAGAAACAGAGTATATCATTACTTAGCCATAGGGCTATAAAACCTGTTAATAAGTCGAGAGCAGTGAAATACAAGTCACATCACCAATGCCGGAGAAACCCTGCTACATGAAAGGGTTTTAACAACCGGAATTACTAAACAACAACTAAGCTAAGCACTTTAAACACTCAAGGAACCAAGGGAGTATTCCTTCTCCAACTGAAACCCTTGTTCCCTAACCATTGCCAAGAAGGGAGTTTCCAAGAGACCCTATACTAGAATATCTAACCAAGAGACCCTATACTAGAAGATCTAACCACTAATTCCTCATAAATTTTGCAAACATTAAAAGAGTTAAAATATGAAATGGAATCTGTTAAATGAGAGAATGAAAGGATTTTGACGGCTCGGGAGGAACTAAATCAGATCCTAACAGAAAGATTTCAAACAGAGGATAGGGGTAAAAGAGCCGATTCACAAGATATAAGTCATCAACATAAATATAAAAATATTAAACAGACTAAAAATGAAAGCAGCTCATCTTTAGAGGTATTTGGTGATCAACGTAATTTTCATTCCACTAGTGATAGTAGTGATGAAAATCATTATATTAAAAAGAAAAAATATAAACCCTATGAGGAAATATCTAGGGAGTTTAAAAACATTAAACCACCAACATTCAATGGAGAGAGAGAGATAGGGGAGGAAGAAAAATCCTGGTTGTCTGGGATGAAGAAGTACTTCCAAATTTATAACTATTCTAACCAATTAAAGGCTAGAATGGCTATCTACAATCTCTCAGGAAAGGTTGATATTTGGTGGCAGGACTTCAAGAGAGTGAAGGGAATAAAAGAGAAGAATGTAAATTGGAGTACCTTCAAAAGGTACTTTAAAAAGAAATTTCTGTCTGAACAGTACTATGAAGAGAGAGCAAAATAATTTTATGAGCTTAAATTAGGATCAATGACTATGAAATATCTGAACAAATAGTTTTTAATTCTTCTTAGGTATGTGCCATACCTTGTAGATGAAAAAAAAAGGTACAACAATTCCTCAACCGTCTACCTTATCATATTAAAGACAGGATTGAGTATGACAATAAAAAAACTCTGGAAAAAGCTATGAGGAAAGCCAACTTCTATTATGAACAAAATCGAAAGAGGGAAATCATGGCCAACTGGAAGGCCAAGAAGAATAATAATCATTATGATCAAAAGAAGAAAGAATTTGTGCCCAACACGAATTCTAAAAACAATAAGGCTAGAATTTTTCTAACAAGAATTTCCAAGGGAATAAGAATAATTCACCAAGCAATCAGAACAATTCAAAGGGTAAAGAATCTGCTAATAACCATGCTAATTACACAAAAAACTTTGAACGCAAAGAAACTATAAAGTGTTGGGAGTGTAATGGCCCACATTATGCCTCAGTCTATCCTAATCGGAAAAAGACTACTAGTAATATTCATACCATACAGGAGGAAATGACCATTGGAGATTTAGCGAGGACTATGCCCAGAATCAATGCAGCCTTGGAGAATCGACAAGCAGGATATCAAACTGCCATGGTGGAAGTAGAAGGTATGATAAACCAAACCCCTATAGCTATTTTAATTGATTCAAGAGCCAGTCTCAGTTATATTTCACCTAAAATGGTAGAAAAATGTAAATTGCCTGTTGAAAAATTTGAAAATTCTTGGTTGGTTCAGTTAGCCACTGGTGCAAAAAGGAAGGTAACGTGTTTTGTAAAAGAATGTGCAGTAGTTATGGATCAATTTGAAACTATTGTAAAGATTAATGTATTACCTCTGGGTTCTTATGACTTACTCATCTATATGGATTGGTTAGAACAACATAGGGTAATTTTGAATTGTTATGATAAAACCTTTACGTGTTTAAATAATGATGTAAAATCAATAAGTGTAAAGGGAATCCCTAGAAAAACCACCATAAGGTAGATTTCTACTCTGCAACTTAAGAGAGCTGTTAGGAAGGGTTGTAAAGCTTATGCAATAACAATAACTGATAAGGAAAACCTAAATAAGACAAATAAATTAAAATTGGAAGACATACCAGTCTTAAGAGAATATGTTGATGTATTTCCAGAAGAAATTTTGGGACTACCTCCGAAAAGGGAACTAGATTTTACCATTGAGCTGGTACCTGGTACAGTACCCAACTCAAAGGCTCCTTATTGAATGAACATACTAGAACTGAACGAACTAAAGTCACAATTAAAAGAACTTATTGACAAAAAGTATATTCGACCTAGTGTGTCTCCCTGGGGGGCACCTATCATCTTCGTTAAGAAACATGACGGAACCATGCAACTCTGCATAGATTAGCGTTAGTTGAATAAGATGACCATTAAAAATCGATACCTGTTGCCTTGCATAGATGATCTGTTTGATCAACTACGTGGAGCCACAGTGTTTTCAAAATTTAATTTAAGGTCTAGATATCATCAAGTTAGGATTAAAGATGAAGACATCTTTAAAACAAATTTTAGAACTCGATATGGTCATTACGAGTTTGTTGTCATGCCATTAGGTCTTACTAATGCCCCAACTATTTTTATGTGTTTAATGAATAACGTTATGCATAAGTATCTAGATAAGTTTGTTGTCGTGTTTATCGATGACATAGTAATCTATTCAAAAACTGAAGAAGAACATAAAGAACATTTAAAAATTGTTTTGCAAGAGTTACAAGATCATCAACTCTTTTCCAAGTTTAGTAAATGCGATTTCTTCTAGGATAAGATTCAGTACTTAAGGCATGTGGTGACTAAGGAAGGGATTTCAGTAGATCCCGAAAAGATAAAGGAAATCAAAGATTGGCCGGTTCCTAAGGATGTAATTGATGTTTGATCCTTCATGGGAATTACTGGTTATTACTGGAGGTTCATTGAATGTTTTTTGAGAATCACAAATCCGATAACTTCTTTGCAGAAGAAAGGAAAGAAATTTGATTGGAACCAGAAATGCGAGGAAAACTTTAAAAAGTTAAAAACTTTATTAACTAGTGCACCTATTTTCAGAATAGTTGATCCAGATAAAGAATTTGTAGTGTGCACTGAAGCCTACAATGATGGCTTAGGTGGTGTTTTGACTCAAGAAGAGCATGTTATTGCCTATGAATCTATGAAATTAAAAATTCATGAAAAGAATCATGCAACTTATGATCTGGAATTAACGGATGTTATACATGCTCTAAAGATGTGGCATCATCACCTAATTGGTAGAAATTTCATTTTAATGAATGATAATAAAGGATTAAAATATCCGTTAGATCAACCTAATCTAAATGCCAGACAAGCTAGGTGGCTAGATTTTCTAAGTGAGTATGATTTAGAAATTCAACACATTAAAGGTAAAGAAAATAAAGTTGTTGATGCATTAAGTAGGAATGCAAGACTGAACTTCACAACAGTTATTAACACTTATACAATATATTTGGATGAACAGCTTAAAACAGGGATAGAAAAAGATGAAATTTATCAAAACTTACAAGCTAAAATGAAAGAAAATCCAACAGAAAGCTTAAGTAAAGGGTATAGTTTGAATGCAAAAGAATTTTTACTGTATAAAGACAGAATATATGTACCAGATGTACCTAAAGTTAAATTGTTAATTTTGGATGAAATCCATAAAACTCCATACTCAGGTCATCCAGGCTATCAAAAGACTATAACTATGTTAAGAAAAGAATATTTTTGGCCAAACATGAAGACTAAACTGGCAGAGTATATTGCTAAGTGTTTTGAATGTCAGCAGGTAACAACTGAAAATCAACACCCAGCTGGATTACTTCAGCCGTTGCCCATTCCTAGCTGGAAATGGGAGATAATTAGTCTCGACTTTGTTACTGGACTGCCTAAAAATCATAATTTAAATGATTTTATCATGGTAGTGGTCGATAAATTAAGTAAAGCATCCCACTTTATACTTGTTAAAACTACGCATAAAGCTGCAAACATAGCTGATATCTTTCTAAAACAAATTTTTGAACTGTATGGAATACCAAAAGTTATAATCTCAAATAGAGATCCTAAATTTACAGGTAACTTTTTAAATATCTATTTAAGGGATTAAACACTACACTAAATTTTAGTACTTCTTTCCATCCTCAAACAGATGGACAGACCGAAAGACTAAACCAAGTACTAGAAGATTTATTAAGAATGTATGTAAAAGACCAACCAAGTAAATGGAAGGATTATTTGCATCTGGTAGAATTTGCTTATAATAATAATTATCAAGCGTTAGCCAGATTTAGTCCTTTCAAAATCTTGTATGGAAGGAAATGTAATACTCTTATCTCCTGGAGTAATCTGGTGGATAGATTAGTATTAGGTCCTGAACTATTAAAGGAAATGGAATAAATTGTAAAGCAGGTACAAGGTAATTTGAAAATTGCGCAAGATCGACAGAAAAGTCAAGTAGACCTTAAAATAACTTCGAAGGAGTTTCAGGTAGGTGAACATGTGTTCATCAGTGTGAGGCCCAAAAAGAGCTCTCTAAGATTGGGAAGTTGTGGAAAACTAGCACCTCGTTACAGTGCTCCATTTGAAATATTGTCTAGGATGGGACAAGTAGCCTATCAATTAGCATTACCAACAAATTTAAGAGAGCATAATTTTTTTCACATCTCTGTATTAAATAAATATGTTCATGATGCTACTCATGTTGTTAACTAGAATGATGTATAGGATGAACCAGAAGTAGATTTTCTGGTGGAACCGGACTGTATCTTCGGGCGTAGGGAGATCACACTTTGAAACCGCGCCATTGGTCAGATGAAGGTGGAATGGAAGCACCTTAGTCCAGAAGAAGCCACCTAGGAATTTGAAAGTAATATGCGGGATGCATATCCAATTCTGTTCCAGGGGAATTCTGAGGATGGAGAATAAATAACATTGAGGACAATGTTATGCTCTAAGGGGGTGTGTATGTCACATGCCCCAATTTTGCAAATTTTTTTTTATATTATTTGATATTATTTGAAGACAACAGCTTAAGGAAGCCATTAAAAGAGTGTTAAACAAATTGATAGAAACGAAATAAATTAAGGGCAATGACCTATGGCCTTTTATAAATATCGGTCAAGGCTTAAGCCTGCTCAAACTAAACTATACAAAATTTAAAACCATTCTTTTCATAAGTAAAAAACCTGTATCTAATTATAATGTTTGTTGATTGAACAATCTTATCATTACATGCAAAGACTATTTAAAAATTGAAGTATCCAGACAGTGATCGAAAAAGCATGGTCATGACTTTAAGCCGAGTTGGTAAAAAAAAATCCTTTTCATCTTCTAGGTCGTAAGGCACCTTCAAGAAAGTCCCAGGCCACGGCTGCTATAGCCTTTAAATTTTCTTGCCATTATTTCAAAGTCATACAAAAACAAACAACAAGAAGTAACAACCTAACATGTAAACCAAGGTCGTGCCATAACCCAGCGAAGTTTCTTATCTTTCCAACCACCACATCCCAATGCAGGAGAAAACCCTCAGTACAACTGGGGCTTACTAGGGTCTGCATTTTGAATCTTGAAATAATGAGCTCACTTCCAACATCCGAAGCCGTGAAGAGAACTTGCATGGAGAAACCATTCAATGGTTTAAAATATTTTAATGTAAATAATAAAAATTCCTTTTTAAAAAGAAAAATAGGATAGGCCATTACATGCTAGTGTTTTGTTTTGGTAGCAGTAAAAAATGCAAAGCCCTTGGGAAATTTCAATGGCACCTTGGAGACCGTTGCCTCAGAAGTTACTACACCAAATTCATTTGTAAAACCCTAAGTCACAACTTCGAAGGAAATAAGCAATACTCCAACCTAAATGAGAAACACTCATAGCTTAAACTATGTCCTTTGTGTTATGTAGAACAACTTGTAGTCCTCGGACTAGTGCAAGAATTTTTTGCCACACGTATTACCCACATTAACCTTTAATACATAAAAACCAATTTATTTTCTTTACAGGTTCAAGCTCTCAGTGGTTGTTCAAATACAGCTTACAATTGGAGGTGTTTGCAGGGTCATGACGGCCACGAGCTCGCACCTTGGCTGCACCAGTTGAAAATATTTGTTGCAATGCGGAAGGAAAGGGTTACGATTTCATTATAAGTCAACCCAACCTGTGGAGAAAACACCTCCACGTGCCCATGTAAATTATTTCACAAGCGTGGGTGTAAGTCAATAGTCGAGTGCAGTTCCAATCTGCATTAAAATGATTTCAATCAAAACCTATAATCATTATACAAAGCAATTTGCTTGAAGTGCAATTAATATATTACCTTGAATTATTTCAATGCTTAGTATATTAATTATAGGATTAAGACATGAATATTATTCCAGGGTTTTACTTATAGATCAAGATAAGATAGTTATTTTGTTGACTATGTTTGATAAAGCATAGTTAAAAGATATATGTGGTATATTAAAATATATTAAAAGGAGATCTATTGGTAGCCATCTCATTCGTTAGAGTTGGAGAGTAAATTATTAACTAGGACCAGAGCAATACCAGATCTCTCGCTAGTTTTCTTTAAACGAATAGCCTTATTTCAAAATATTTACTAAGCAACTTTGTGTAAGGTTTAATTTATAGCTGAAGGGTACACTAGGAATGAAAGCGTAAGATACAAGTAATAAGAATTCAAAGTAAAGGAATTTAAAAGTAATAAAGAAGAAGAATTTCAAATAGGAAGAGATTCTTGATCCAATTCTTTTATTGCAGTGTGTAGCTGGGGACTTAAGTAAGTGCAGTTTCCGTAATTTATATAAGAGTTTCAATTGTAACTCTAAACACCTAACAATGAATATACGGTTAAGAGTCAGTATAGTTTTGTATATATTTATGAGAAAAACATCTATTTAGAAAACCCTAAGATAAGGGTAAATGTGATATACATCTAATGTCATTGAGTGATCTAAGTTTGAAGCTACGAACTTTGTTTCTTCCTAATTAAACTCTAGATTACAAGTATCGTAAGAAATAATACAAGTATTCATTAGAATTTTAATCTTAATCATACTGATGATTGGATGTCATGTTGATAATAATTGATCATGCAATATAATCCATGCATATACAGTTTCGTCTTAATGTCCCTACATAGTTTTGACAACAAAATTAAAACCAATATTACCTCTTATTAAGACAAGTTGCATTTAAACATTCTAAGTCTAGCATCACATTCATGCTAGAGAAGTATATTCTTGACCTGTATATATATATATATGTATGTATGTATGTATGTATGTATGTATGTATTACTTTACAGGGACTTATGCTTACCTGTTAAAACCTGTAAAGAACCATTAGTCCCACTGTGTTAGCAATAAGCTAAGTAAGCCTCGATCATACTTAAGAAACTTTCCCCTACTTGAAAAAAGAAAAACAATAATAAACTTAGCATTAGTAAAAGACATAATATCTTTTCTACTTTCTGGAAAAAGATTGCAACTGCTAGGTTGAAACAGTGCTAACACAACTTGTTAAGATAAGCCTTCAAGTTATACATAATCTAATAAAGAAGTAATACTTGTTTCTCTTTCAAACTGTTTGATTATCTGTAATCAGTTAGTGGTACAATAGCATTGACATTTGACATTTAATGTCACATGAAAAATTTTAAATTTTACAAATTTTTGAGTTATTACATGTGGTATCAGAGCACAAGGTTCAGACACTAGGCTTGAATGTGGCTCAACTTGCATATGTGGAGCAGTAAATTTAAACAAACATACTGATGTTATTTTGATTTGAATGATATTCCCAGAGAATTTTGTTTTCTGAGTCAATCATAGGTATGGATTGATTGGAAGAATATGCGGATGAGGAATCTCCTTACACTGAATGAAATAATTTTCAAAAAAAACCTATACAAGAAGAGATAACTAATAATTCTTCCAAACTACTACAAATAGTTAAGGAATTAAAAATAAAGATGGAATCGGTTAAGAAAGAAAATGAGAGGATTCTGAGAGCTTGGGAGGAGCTAAATCAGATTTTAATGGAAAGATTTCATACTAAGGAAAAAGATAAAAGAACTAAGTCTGAAGATATGGGTTATCAACATAAAGATAAAAAGGCTAAACAAGTTAAAAACGAAAGTAACTCATATTCTGAAGTATATGGTGATTCACATAAACAAAACTTTCATTATACTAGTGACAGCAGTGAAGATAATCACCATACTAGGAAGAGAAAGTTTAAACCTTACGAAGAAATCTCTGGGGAATTCAAGAAGATCAAGCCACCAACCTTTAATGGAGAAACTGAGAAGGCGGAAGAAGCAGAATCCTAGCTGTCGGGGATGAAGAAATACTTTCAAATTTATAACTGCTCTAATCAACTGAAGGCCAGAATGGCTATCTATAATCTTACTGAGAAAGTAGACATTTGGTGGTAGGACCTAGAAAGAGTAAAAGGCATAAGGGAGAAAAATATTAATTGGAGTACATTTAAGAAATATTTCAAGAAGAAATTTTTATTTGAACAGTATTATGAGGAAATGGCTAAAGAATTTTACGAGCTGAAACTGGGAATAATGAATATGAAAGAACTAAATAGTAAATTTTTAAGCCTTCTCAGTATGTGCCATATATTATGGACGAGAAAACTAAGGTACAACGATTTCACAGTTGTTTACCTTATCATATAAAAGACAGAATTGAGTATAACAATCCGAAAAATTTAGAATAAGCAATGAAAAAAGTGAATTTTTGTTATGAACAGAATCGTAAAAAGGAGAGTATGACCAACTGGAAGGCCAAAAGAAATAATAACTTTGAACAGAAAAAGAAATATTTTGTTCCTAATCGAAATTTTAAGAAAAGTAATACCAGAAATTTTCCTAGTAAATATTTCCAAGGGAATAAGAGTAATTCACAAACCAATCCAAACAATCAAAGGAATAAAGAATCTGCTAACAACCACATTAACTATACAAAGAATTTTTAATGAAAGAAACCCATAAAGTGTTGGAAATGTAATGGTCCGCATTATGCATCAATTTGCCCCAATCGAAAGATGACTGTTAGCAACATACACATAATACAGGAGGACATGAATATTGGTGATCTAGCAAGGACAATGCCCAAGATCAACGCATCATTAGAGAACTAGCAAGCAGATTATCAAACTTCCATGGTGGAAGTGGAAGGTAAGATGAATCAAATACCTATATCTATTTTAATTGATCCAGGAGCTAGTTTAATCTATATTTCTCCTAGTTTAGTAGAAAAGTGTAAGCTTTGATACCATGTAAGGTTTGTCATTACACCAAAACCTACAGATGTTGGTGAACATTTGAAACCCATCATGTCATGTCCCCATGCCTCCGACCGGCGAAGAGGACGCGACCACAAGCTTCAAACACCCGGGCTAAGAGCCCCATGAACATGTACATGCATAAAAATTGCATAAACATAATTCTTAAACATACACACATGAACATTTATCATGCACAGATGCAAACATCTATCAGGAACTACGAAAACATCATACATTTAAGCAAACATCCATTTAACATGTTCATCATTCACATTAACAGAAATTAAGGTTGCAAAAGTAAAAATGGGCAAGATTACTTATCTTATGAAAACTTTGCTCCACAACCAGCTACGTCGCTGCAACGTTCAACCCAACCATAGGCTAGCGTGCTCCTTAATCTCTCAGCAATGCTGCCACCCCCGAGCTGGGCATGATTCTCCAAGGAATAAGGGAACTAGCAGGCTTACACATAGCCAATGATATACAAACACACAGCCAAGCCAACATAGTTTGGTTTATCAGGCCATTAAGGAGTTAGGGAGAGGCTCAATGCTAAGCTGGTGAGCTCTTTACAGAGCCAAGAACACCTAGACTAGAACTATCCTGACCTCTAAGACACCCAAACACACCCAACACAAGGAATCAGTCCCTTCTCTACTACACAGTCCCTCAGGCCCTGCATTCCCTTCCAGTGCTATTCAGGGGTGATGGAGAAGAAGGCCAGCCCTCTAGCTCTGTCTGTGTGATTTCCAGCCACCAGGTTTATCAAGCAAAACTAAGCCCCCATCCCTGCTCCCAATACAGTCCAAAGACCAACCATTGCACTCAGGAAACCAATTTAGCTATCACAGCTTAAATCAGGGAAAACAAATTCTGAGTCATTCTTGGCCCTATCGTGGCCAAAATGACTCTTCAAATGAAATTACCACAGCCCCAAAGATGTAAGGAAGACCACGGCAACACAGCCAACAACGTGGGAAAATAACAGTCCCGAAATGTATCAGGGAGCACAGCTTACAGCAAACGTGGGGAATGCAGCCCGTCCTGGGCAATAGAATCACTGAGAAAACACATAAAGGCCACGCAGAGGAAGAGAGAAATACCGAATTTCGATAGCCCCACCATCCGTGATTTCACAGGGAAAAGAGCAACGTGGGAAAAACCCAGAAATTCATGTGCGCGAGAGGAACAATCAGACCCCGTGAGGAATGAACAAACAATGGAGGCCCCGCGTGAGGAAGAACAACTCCGTTTTTTTGTCCGTGGATGCACAACAACAGGAAGGACGCGAAATTGCACTGCGTGGGGGTTTGGCAACTCGTGGAGCGAAGAAAAATGTCTGCATGAGGCGAAACAGCGCAGAGTTTGTGCGTGAGGAGAAACAGACAAAATCGTGAGGTCACGAATGAGAGAGTGCATGAGGGTTTTTCCTCCATAGTGAAGTCAACAGGGGGTGGAGTGTGTGTGAGGGTGAGGATTGACAGTCCTTCCACCCCACTCCCAAAGCAATTAACTGCCTCAACCACCAGCAGTAATTATTTAATGAGAGTGGTTGGAAGAAGACACATGCGTTTTTCTCTCATTGGCCAAAGTTTAACAATTCCCCCCACACTTATCCTTGTGAAAATCATGCCCCTTTCTCATTTTAGTCGCCACGATGGTAGCTGGTCAGGTTCATTTAATTAATTATAGATGTACATTTACATGATGACCATCATAATATATGCCACATGCCCCGATATACCATCGGTGACAATTTAAATCCAAAACATAGCATTACCGATCAATGGTGGGGCCTTGGCCTTTAGCTCCACACCATGATCATATACAATTTATACATCATATACATCTAATGCAACAGGGTCAAAACCGGGACGTGACACATCACAAGGCCCAATCACCAGGAGTGGTGGTTAAACCACTTGTTTTATATTCCCGGAGGTGCGGCGGTTATACCATGTGGAGGTACCCGATACTCCAACACCCCGCCCCCAGCATAGCTCAGGGGAATTGAACTTGATACCTATGCTCTGATACCATGTGGGAATTGAACCCATGTGTTAGAACAATTACACTCACAACAATTGCCAATTACACATGCAAATTACTCACAAAGGAGACTGAATATGGAGCTGAACACTAATCTGTATTGAATAAGTGTACAATAGCCAACCCTGTGAATTCATAGGCTAACACAATAAATAATTACATGAGGGATTCGAATGCATGAATATGTCATTCGAATCTAGTCAAAAGCAGGCTCACTAAATCTAAGCAAATCCCCCATAGGTGCATAAAGCAGTTTCCAAAACTGTCTAGGAGCTCATGAATTGGAAAAATCAATTAGGAAAGCTAATAGTGGATGGAAGGAAAGATCATACATGATTTTCATAGGAGAAAAGAGTGGAGGATGTGGAGGACAAAAAAAAAGTTAACTTCACCTAGTCAAACTTTCCCAATTGCCTTAAAACACTAAAAAAGTAGGCAATAAAGCAGAAAAAGAAGACATGCACTAGGGAGGCCAGGAATAAAGCAGATTTGATTCCAGGAGGTTTCCCAAGCGCTCCATGACTCAAAATTAGCAAGTTTGACCACTATGGATGTGTAGATGACAACTTGCATAAGGTGGAATATGGAAACTAGGCAAATAAGATAAAAATTGGATTAATTAATGTCTAAGGTAGCTAAATATGGGTTGATTATTCTAACACCCCCCCTTAAGCCTGAATTATGAGTATTATATCAGAAAATTATAGGGCCTAGCAACAAGGCTTAGTCACCCTTTACATACTACATGTCCATTTAACCAAGGAAAGAGGCAAAGACCCAGTGGGAAAATCCTCCCTTAAACATGGACTGTAAAACAAAATTTGGAAATCTTGTCATCACTTATGCTTCACAGCATGATCAGAAATCCCCAGTAGTGATTTGAGATTGCTGAATGTATTCTTACAAAAAACTTTGGTGAATATATCAGCTACTTGTAGATGAACAGAAGAGTAGGTGAATGTTGCCATCATGCACAAGCTGTCTGATGTAGTGCATATGGATCTCAATGTGTTTGGTTCTTTGCTTCTGAACTGGATCATTGTAGATTTGAATGGTACTCTGATTATCATAGTAGATATTAGTTGAGTATTCTGATTTGAAGCCACACTCTCCAAGTAACCCCTGCAACCATAAACATTGAGTTGCTGCATTTACAACTCCTCTGTACTCTGCTTCTGTAGATGAGAGTGCAATGGCACTTTGTTTCTTGATTGACCAGCTGATTGGACCTTCTGCAAGCATGAACACATATCCTGATGTTGAATTTCGATCTGTGCTGTCACCTACCCAATCACTGTCAATAAACCCAATCAAATCAAGATCAGATTTAGCTTTATAGAAGATCGCATGTGTCCTTGTTCCCTGAACAAAGTTAAGGATCCTTTTGGCTGCTTTCCAATGGATATCATGAGGCTGATCCATGTATCTAGAAGCCACACTTAATGCATAATAAATATCAGGTCTAGTATGTGTAAGATACAACAAACATCCAATCAATTGCCTATACAGTGTATTGTTTACCATAGGTGAAGAATCAGCTTCTTCAAGCTTCACTCCTGAAAGGAAAGGAGTCTTGCTTGGCTTGCAATCCTTCATTTTGAATTTGTTCAGCAAATCCAAGGCATACTTGGACTGATGCACTTTGATTCCATATTTGGTTTGAGCAATCTCGAGCCCCAAGAATTGGCTCAATAGCCCCAAATTTGTGATGGAGAAGGCATGGTTCATTGCATCCTTCAAGGAAGCAATTTCATCCTTTGAGCTTCTTGTAATGAGAACGTCATCAACATATAAAACAATGATCATTAATGAACCATTAATCAGCTTCAAATAGACATTTGGATCTGATTTGCATCGAACAAAATTCAGTGATAGCAAAAAGCTATCAATCTTGGCATACCAAGCCCTGGGGGCTTGCTTAAGCCCATACAATGAATTCTTTAGCCTGCACACAAGAGATGGATTAGTAGAAAATCCTTGAGGCTTCTGCATGTATATCTCTTCAGTGAGATCTCCATTAGGAAAGCACACTTCACATCCATGTGATGTACTTCCCATTGCTTTGAAGCTGCAATGGCTAAGGCTAGCCTGATGGAGTCCATCTTTGCCACCGGTGCAAAGGTCTCATTGTAGTCTATGCCATGAACCTGTGAGTAGCCCTTGGCTACCAATATGTCCTTTTACTTCAGATTTGAACCATCAGCAGAAAATTTGGTCTTGTACACCCACTTACACTGAACTAGCTTCCTCTCTGGGGGAAGATCAACCAGCTCCCAAATGTTTCTCTTCTGGAGTGAGCTGAACTCTTCCTTCATGGATGCTTTCCATATTGGATATTCTGCTGCATATTCATATGTATTAGAATCTTATTCAACCATCAGATAGCTTTTCTCAGCAAAAATAGGATCTTTCATGTATAGAGCACTCTCAAATTGAGATCTAGTCCTCCTAGGGTCATTAGGATTTCCAGCTAGTTCTCCAGTTGCATGAATGGTCTTGGAAGCCTATTTTGGCCTTGTAGGGATTTTAGGATATGCAATAAAATAATCATTATCAGACATATCAGAATCATCATGTTCAACTATCTCTTCACTTACATTCAGAGGTTCTGGTGTTGAAGAGGATTCTCCAACATCCAATGCTGCTAGGGGTTCTTATTGAAACTGAACACACCTTTCAATGAAGGATTTGTTTGTGCTCAAATTGATCAGCTTGTACCCTTTTTAATCTTCAAAGTACCCAACAAATAGACACTCTTGGATTTGGGGCAGAAAATCCTTTCTCTTTTTTGTTGGAATTCTAGCCCAAGCCCTTGAGCCAAAAATCCTGAAATGGGTCACATCTGGGTTGTGCCCACTCCATGCTTCGAAAGGAGTCATACCATAAATATGTTTATGAGGCACCCTATTTTGGATATAGGCTGCATAGTTTATAGCTTCAGCCCAGTACTTTGGTGGAAAAGTCTTAGCCTCCATCATGCAGGTTGCCATCTCTTTCAAAGATCTGTTCTTCCTCTCAGCAACACCATTCTGCTATGGTGTGTAAGGGATAGAATGCTTCATCTAAATACCTACATCTGCACAATATTGAATAAAATCAGACTTGACATACTCACCACCATTTTCGTATCTGAGGACCTTGAGTTTCCTCCCAGACTGGTTTTCAACCAAAGCCTTAAAGACTTTGAAGAGGCCAAAAAATTCAGACTTGTGTTTCAGGAAGTAAACCCAGCAATACCTGGAAAAGTCATCTATGAAAGTTAATGCATATTTGGCCTGACTCATGGACATATGAGGGAATGGGCCAGCAACATCACTGTGGATCAACTCAAGAGGTGCAGAGGTTCTCTCATGACTAGCTCTCTCAAATTTATGCTCTGGGTGTTTTCCTAGGATGCAACCTTGACAGACTCCTTTGGAAAATTTAATCTTTGGTAACCCTATGACCATTTCTTTTTCACTAAGATTAGAAATATACTTGTAATTTAGGTGGCCAAATATTTCATGCCAAATCTTGCTTGCCTCATTAGCATGAATCAGAAGAGCAGAGGGGTTTGAGTAGGGTAGGAAGTGTGAGAACATGTCTACCTTCGAAGTATGATTTGCAACTCCTTTTGCATTGACTTTACCACTTGAGATTTCTATGATCTCAATTTCATCAGGGGAGAATATGACCTTCTTTGGAGACCCTGTGTGGGTCATCTGATACACTGATAAGTTATTAAAGGCAAGACTTGGAACATACAACACATTGCTGAACTTACCATGGTCAAGATCAATCCTCCCTTTTCCCAAACTTTCAGTGAGAGAGTCATCTCCCAGTACTATTGGTGGACCTTTCGACATGTCAAGTGAGGTGAATTCCTCCTTGGCTGAAACCATATGTCGTGAAGCTCCAGAATCAATGATGAAACTAGGTGAGCTTGATGTGCCAGCAACCAATGCATGAACTCTCTCTCTGTCTTCTGAACTTGATCCTCCTTCCCTCTTCTTTGAGCTGTCTGGAAGGGAGATGCCATTCTTCTCCAAGAGTTGGGTCAGCATGTATATTTGCTTCTTCATGCAGGAGCTGTCAGAATGATTTCCCTTATTGCATTATGCGCACTTTCTCATTTCTCCTTTGTTCTTCTTCTTCTGGTAGCTCTTCTTGGAACCTTGAGGCTCCTCCGGAGACTTGTTCTTATCTCTCTTTTGCTCAGGTGGATTTTTAGCTTTCTTCTTGCGTTTTGAATCCACCCTCGAATCTCCAGCAACTAGAGCTTGGTCTTTAGATGGTTTGATGGTTCCCATCATCACCAATTTATCTTGTTCTTGTGTGAGAGATTCCATGAAATCTGCAAGGCTATGCATCTTCTAGGCTCGAGCTGTCAACTTTGTGGCATAGAAGGTCGAAACAAACACTGAATAGTTAGGGCCAAGCTTTGAGACTATGGCCGAGACCAGCTGATCATCCTTCTTTTCGATCCCACATTTTTTTAGCTGCAAAACAAGTGCTTTGAACTTGGAAAAGTAGAGTTGCAGGGATTCAAAGCTATTGGGACTCAGGGAGATCAATTCATTTTCAATTTGATGTCCCCTCATCTCATCTGTCTTTCCAAAAAGATCAACAAGCTTCTCCCATACTTCATTCGGTGATGTCAATCCATCAATATGGAAAAGGAGGTCTCTGGATATACTCAGACACAAGAGACCATAGGCCTCATCCCTCCTGTTGTGCCATTTTATCTTCTCTGCAGCTGCATTGGGCTCTGCTTCTGTTGCCATAGTCACTCTATAGAGGCCTTTCACTCTCAACAGTATCTCCATCTCTACTTTCATTCAAAGAAATTAAATGGAGTCAAGATGATCTTCTGAGATTGATCCATAGCTCAGAAATTGTCCCTTCAGTTAGCAGAATGCTCCCAGTCAATGATGTTGAACCTGCAAAACAAATTGGAAGGAGAGAAATTGATCTACAAAGGCTCTGATACCATGTAAGGTTTTCTGTTACACCAAAACTTGCATATGTTGGTGAACATTTGAAACCCAGCACAAGGCCCAATCACTAGGAGTGGCGGTTAAACCACTTGTTTTATATTCCCAGAGGTGCGATGGTTATACCATGTGGAGGTACCTAATACTCCAACAGATCTTGGTTAGTTCAGCTAGTTACTGGTGCAAAGAGAAAAGTAATTAGCTTTGTTAAGAATTGTGCAATAACTATGGATCAGTTTGAAACCTCTGTTAAGCTCAATGTGTTACCTTTAGGTTCATATGATATGTTAATTGGTATGGATTGGTCTGAACAACATAGGGTGGTCCTGAATTGCTTTGATAAAATCTTCACTTGCATAAATAGCGATGCAAAGTTAATAGATGTAAAGGGAATCCCTACGAAAACAACCGTAAGGCAGATTTTTGCTTTGTAGCTTAAGAGAGCTGTTAGGAAAGGTTGTAAAGATTTTGCCGATACAGTAATTAATGAAGAAAATACTAACAACAGAGATAAATTAAAACTAAAATATATTCCGAGTCTAAGGGAATATTCAGATGTATTTTCGGAAGAAATTCTAGGACTGCCTCCAGAACGGGAATTAGATTTTACTATTGATATTGTACTTGGTGTAGTGCGCAGCTCAAAATCCCCTTATCAGATGAATATACTGGAATTAAATGAACTTAAGTTGCAATTAAAATAACTCATTGATAAGAATTGCATTAGACCTAGTGTGTCTCCCTGGGGGGCACTAGTCATCTTTGTTAAGAAGAAGGATGGAACTCTACGACTATGTATAGATTATCGTCAACTAAATAAAATGACTATCAAGAATAGATACCCATTACCCCGCATAGATGATCTGTTTGATCATCTACATGGAGCAATGATGTTCTCAAAGATTGATTTATGATCTGGATACCACCAGGTTTGAATCAAGGATAAAGACATCTTTAAAACAACTTTTAGGACTCGATATGGACATTACAAGTTTGTCATTATGCCATTCAGGCTTACTAATTCTCCAGCTGATTTTATGTGTCTAATGAATAATGTAATGCACAAATATCTAGATAAATTTGTGGTCATATTTATTCAAGACATCTTAATTTACTCAAATTCTGAAGAGAAACATAAAGAACACTTAAAAATTGTCTTACAAGAGTTACAAGAACATCAATTTTTTGTAAAATTTAGTAAATGTGACTTATTTAAAGATAAAATCCAGTATTTGGGTCATGTGGTGACTAAAGAAGGAATTTCTGTTGACCCTGAAAAGATAAAGGCAATCGAAGATTGGCCAGTCCCAAAAGACGTAACTGACGTTCGATCATTCATGGGGATTACTGGTCATTATCAGAGATTCAATGAAGAGTTTTCAAGAATTGCAAATCCTATAACCTCTTTATAGAAAAATGATTCAGTTTTAAAAAGTTAAAAACATTATTAACCACCGCACCAATTCTAAGAATTGTTGACCCTAATAAATATTTTATAGTATGTACTGATGCATGTAATGACGGTTTAGGTGGAGTGTTAACTTAGGAAGGACACGCCATTGCTTATGAGTTTAGGAAGATGAAGGTTCATGAGAAAAATTATGCGACCTATGACTTAGAGTTAGCTGTTGTCATACATGCCTTAGAAAAGTGGCGTCATCATTTAATCAGAAGAAAGTTTATATTGATGACAGATAATAAAGGATTGAAATATCTGTTGGATCAACCTAACTTGAATTCTAGGAAAGCTAGGTGGCTAGATTTTCTTAGTGAGTATTATTTTGAAATTCAACATATTAAAGGAACGGAGAATAAGGTTGCTTATGCATTAAGTAGAAATGCAAAGTTGAATTTTACAGCAGCCATCAACACTTACAAGACATACTTGTAAGAATAGCTAGAAGATGTAATAGAACAAGATGAAAATTATCGAAAATTACAAGCAAAGGTAAAAGAAAATTTAATAGAAAGTCTAAGTACAAGGTACAGCTTGAATGAAAAATGATTATTATTGTATAAAGATAGATTATACGTACCTATTGTACCTAAGATTAAGCTGTTAATTTTAAATGAAGTTCACAAATCTCCTTATTCAGGGCATCCGGGTTATTAGAAAACCATAACCATGCTAAGAAAGGATTATTTCTATCCAAACATGAAAAATGAATTGGCAGAATACATTGCTAGGTGCTTTGAATGACAGCAAGTAAAAAATTGAGCGTCAGCATCCAGCTAGGATACTTCAGCCATTGCCTATTCCTAGCTATAAATGGAAGATAATTAGCCTTGATTTTATCACAGGACTACCTAGAAATCAGAACTTAAATGACTCAATAATGGTAGTTGTTGATAAATTGAGTAAAGAAACCCATTTTATACCTGTAAAAATTACTTATAAAGATGCAAATATTGCTGATATTTTCTTAAAACAAATTTTTTGGTTGCATGGAATATCGAAGGTGATAATTTCAGACTGAGACACTAAGTTTACAGGAAAATTTTGGAAATCTTTGTTTAAAGGGTTAAATACTACGTTAAACTTTAGTACCCCTTTCCATCCTCAAACCGATGGATAGACTGAAAGAGTATATAATGTATTGGAGGATCTACTCAGAATGTATGTAAAGGAGTAGCCAGGTAAATGGGAAGATTATTTACACCTGGTAGAATTTGCTTACAATAATCATTATCAAGCTTCAGCTAGGTATAGTCCTTTTGAAATTATGTATGGAAGGAAATTCAATACCCCCATCTCTTGGAGTAATCCAGTAGACAGGTTGGTATTAGGACCTGAATTATTAAAGGAGACAGAGTTAATTGTAAAATAGGTACAAGGTAATTTGAAAATTGTGTAAGATCGACAGAAAAGCCAAGCAGATCTTAAACGAACTCCAAAGGATTTCTAGGTAGGTGAACATGTTTTTATCAAGGTGAGACCTAAAAAGAGTTCTCTAAGGTTAAGTATATGTGCTAAGCTAGCACCCCGATATTGTGGTCGTTTTGAAATACTGTCCAGGATAAGACAGGTAGCATATCAGTTAGCTCTACCACCAAATCTAAGAGTTCTCAATGTTTTTCATATTTATGTATTAAAAAAATATGTACATGATGTTACTCATGTTATTAATTGGAATGATGTGCAGGTGGAACCCGAAGGATATTTTCTGGTGGAATCGGATTGTATCCTCGAAAGGAGGGAGATCTTGCTTCGAAATCACACCATTGGTCAGGTTAAGGTGCAATGGAAGCACCTTAGTCCAGAAGAAGCCACCTAGGAATTGGAAAGTCATATGCGGGATGCATATCCAATTCTATTTCAGGGGAACTCTGAGGATGAGGAATAAATAACATCGAGGACAATGTTATAAATTAAGGAGGTGTGTATGTCACATGTCCCAATTTGCAAAACAATTTAATGTTATTGAGGAACATTATGTTATATTTGATGCTAAGTTTGTAATTGATGACCAAGATGGGTCAAGGATAATTAATGTACTTCAGAATATTTTATTAATAGATAAATAAATGATGAGACAATAGCTTAGGGAAGCTGTTAAAAGAGTGGTAATTGG
Organism: Pseudotsuga menziesii; assembly: GCA_001517045.1. Classification (NCBI taxonomy): domain Eukaryota; kingdom Viridiplantae; phylum Streptophyta; class Pinopsida; order Pinales; family Pinaceae; genus Pseudotsuga; species Pseudotsuga menziesii. The sequence goes on from LPNX010395775.1 coordinate 154,976, forward strand.
TCATTTGATCGAGGAGACTGGGTGGAGAGTATACTGACAAGTGGAAACATCCTCAAAATACTTCTAACTGTTGTAGGTGGCAAATTCCCTATATTTGCGGTCATGATTCCTGAAGAAAGTGGAATTGGAGCAGGTGGCTCATTAAGTAAAAACTGACCTAGAAGACCTAGGCATTGTTATAAAACTTCCCATTGAAGATAGTTGAGGCTGCTCATTTCGGAATGGTGATCGTTTAGTGTGAATGAAGTGCACATGAGAAATTTGATGGAGGGGACTTATGGAAGTGAGTTTGAGGGGTTAACTACTGAGGACTGAACTTGTGCAGCTATTAGGCTGAAGTTCTTACTGCTGTAAGAAGGGTTGAGTTACTATTGAAATATGACCAGTCAGGTGACAGAAGGTCTTAAGGATACATCCTTCACCCAGTACTCTACCAGGAGGACCAGGAAACAGACTCAGGGATCCCGAGGAAGTGCAAACTAAGCTTTCTCCAAGAGTTGGTTGGGAGGAGCAACCTCCTTAAGCTGTTGTCACCTCATCATTTGACATGTTTTTATTTGTTCAGTTTTATTTATAATTTATTTACTGTCTTTAGAAAATGATTACTAGTTTTTCAAGATATGTATGTTATTGTTACATTAGGGTTTATGAAGAAAAGAGCATTGTTTAGTGATAATATTAGTGATTAGTAGATTATATTTAAAACATGAATAGAAAGAAATTACCACACTATATTTTTCCACACCTTTTATAAGGCAATACTCTAGTATAGCTGGTTGTTTAAGTTAAATAAGTAGATTTGTTTATTACTCTCTATGAAAAATGAAAATGATTACTTACATAGTTTTTATGTGATTCATTTATAGAAAACTAGCAGTACTTACTCTATCTACTGAAAGTATCTGTAATATACAGGAAAAGAATAGAGTATACATTAGTCACTAGTAGTCATATTAATCACAGAAGTATTACTAGTACTAATATTTATTCTAAGTACAATAAATAAAGTTAAATAAACAAATATAGGAATAGTAAAAATAGTACTTAGGGTTTTAACCTAGCTAGAAATTCATAGGTTTTTATAATAATTTCCAAGTTCATATTTACATTATGTACTGGAAACCGATGTTTTATTGTAAACCTCAAATCAATTTACCTAGGGTTTACGAAAGATAGGTTTTATCTCGGTGTACAGAATTGCATATTCTTACTCTTAACACAAAATTTTAACAGCTATAAATAACAATTATTAAAAGTAAAAAAAATAGAAACATAACTAAATTTTATTTCTGTAGAATCTATCTTATTACAGAACTGTAGGGTATCCAAAATAATAACCAATATGAGAGAGAAACAGAGTAGTGTAATCACCTAAGAACAGTGTAAAAATTTAAATAGTATAAATTACTGTAAATTATTTACATTAAATGATATTTTAAAAGTTAATAACACTATAAAAAAATTCATAGAAACGAAATAAATTAAGGGTAATCACCTATGGCCTTTTATAAATATCGGTCAAGGCTTAAGCCTGCTCAAACTAAACTATACAAAATTTAAAACCATTCTTTTCATAAGTAAAAACCCTGTATCTAATTACAAGTTTTGCTGATTGAACAGTCTTATCATTACCCGCAAAGACTATTTAAAAATTGAAGTATCCAGATAGTGATCGAAACAGCATGGTCACGGCTTTAAGCCAAGTTGGTAAAACAAAATCCTTGACATCTTCCAGGCCGTAAGGCACCTTCAAGAAAGTCCCAGGTTGTGGTTGCTATAGCCTTTAAATTTTATTGCAATAATACCGTCTAGGGTTTCAAATTCATACAAAAACAAACAACAAGAAGTAACAACCTAACATGTAAACCAAGGTCGTGCCATAACCAGCAGCGAAGTTTCTTATCTTTTCAACCACCCAATCCTAATGCAGGAGAAAACCCTAAGTACAATCGGGGCTTACCAGGGTCTTCATTTTGAATCTTGAAAGAATGAGCTCACTTCCAACATCCGAAGCTATGAAGAGAACCTGCACGGAGCAACCATTCAATGGTTTAAAATATTTTAATGTAAATAATAAAAATTCCTTCTTAAAAAGAAAAACAGGACAGGTCGTTACCTGCTACTGTTTTCTTTTGGTAGCAGTTGAAAATGCAAAGCCCTTAGGAAATTTCGATGGCACCTTGGAGAGCGTTGCCTCAGAAGTTACTACGTCGAATGCATTTGTAAAACCCTGAGTCACGACTTCGAAGGAAATAAGCAGTACTCCAACCTGAATGAGAAACACTCATAACTTAAACTTTGTCCTTTGTGTTATGTAGAACGAACTCGTAGTCCTCAGATTGGTGCAAGAAGTTTTTCCAACGCATATTACCCACAATAACCTTTAATACATAAAAACCAATGTATTTTCTTTACAGGGTCAAGCTCTTGGTGGTTGTCCGAAGACAACTTACAATTGGAGGTGTTTGCATGGTCATGGCGGCCATGAGCTCGCAGCTCGGCCGCACTAGTCGAAAATATTTGTTGCAATGCGGAAGGAGAGGTTTAGGGTTTTGCTTTAAGTCAACCCAACCCGTGTACAAAACACCTCCACATGCCCATCTAAATTATTTCACAAGCATGGGTGCAAGTCAATAGTCGAGTGTAGTTCCAATCTACATTAAAATGATTTCAATCAAAACCTATATTCATTATACAAAGCAATTTTCTTAAAGTGCCATTAATATATTGCCTTGAATTATTTTAATGGTTAGTACATTAACTATAGGATTTAGACATTAATATTCTTCTAGGGTTTTATTTATAGATCAAGATAAGATAGTTATTTTGTTAACTATGTTTGATAAAACATAGCTAAAAGATATATGTTGTATATTAAACTATATTAAAAGGAGATCTATTGGTAGCCATCTCATTCGTTAGAGTTGGAGAGTAAATTGTTAACTAGAACCAGAGCAATATCAGATCTCTCACTAGTTTTATTTAAACCAACAGTTTTATTTCAAAAGATTTACTAAGCAATTTTGTGTAAGGTGTAATTTATAGCTGAAGGGTACACTAGGAATGAAAGCGTAAGATACAAGTAATAAGAATTCAAAGTAAAGGACTGTAAAAGTAATAAA